>BOPP01000196.1:114253-136676 GCA_017312745.1 Gryllus bimaculatus | reverse complement strand
CCCCGCCTCGCCCTACCCCCCTCACCTTTTTCTGCTTCGGGTTTTCCCTAAACGAATGTATTACTTATCAGGATCCGCATTTGGCGAGCCTTCGTACGTTCTTACTCGTTCATTTTCTACCCGTTTTCCCCGCCAATTTTTACGACCTACCCTTTTCCGGAGTTTTGAGCCGATCTGCTCGTTTTTTCCTGCACTTCTATTATCCCCCCTTTCCGGATTTTCTACCTTACCCGTCACATGATTTTCCTGTTCCTTACGTGGCCCGATTCGCCAGTTTTCTGATTTGTACCCGATCTGTCTCTCTCTTTTCCGGATTTTCACGCAACCTCACTCAAAGATTTCCGCATTTTTAATTGGTCCGACTCACCCTTTTCCAGTTTTTATACCCGACGGAACGTTAAACGCTTTGGTATAAATTGGAATTCTTGAAGGGGGAGCACAATCGTTTGGATTTATGAATCAATGAAAGTTGTCCTTTATACGGAGTTGCTGCATTTCACAATGAAAGGTTGTCTAGCTATTGATACAGGTCATTGTTTGAATCGTATTTAAGAATACACATGAATCGGGGCATGGTGTATGCTTTAAATTTTCTACATATAATGTGAAAACTAAATTTCGTTGTGAAAAAATCGGATGTTAAAATACGAGTTTTCTTTCCCAAAACACGGAAGTCCTATATCTTATGCGATAAAAATTTTCTCAGAATGAATGTGTCAAAACTTCATTGCTCGCTTTATTTTCATTTAAATACTAAATGAAGGCATTGTTTCCCAATTATAGATGGACGCATGGGCACATTGTTTAGTTTTTCACGCTTGCACACACTTCCAGCGAAGTCAACTTTTTCCAGAGTGAAGGAAGCGTGATAGTGCGTAGGCGTGTGCGCTCTCCGCCGTCGTCGGTGGCGGCGTCACAGCGCTGCGCGCTCCTCTCCCTACGATCGACAGGAAGAGGTAGGCCGGGCTGGCAGGGGAGCGTTATCACGTCACTCAGTTTCTCGTCAACGAGTCGCCGAGGTTGGCGGCGGCGGCGGCGGCGGCGGCGGCGGGCGTGTCGGCACGTGTGCGCAGAGCGCTCGGGAAAGGAAGAGCAGCGCTACCGCCAGCGTTGACCGTACGCGCGGCGCAGCGTCTCGTGAGGTGAAGGGAATCGACGGCTGCTCTGTGGTGTGACGGTGTATCGGATTGTTATTCCTAAGTTCGCGGATTCACGCCCGGTCGAAGCTGTGGAGTTTTCGGGCGAAAAATTCCCTCGGAGGGGAATTAAAGCTGGCTGTCCCATGTTGTAGATTTACTGTACGTAGATGATCGTCAAGTCTAAAAGAAGCCTCTGGGCTTTATTTAAATAGCCCGTTTCGTCGCTCCAGTGATATATTCTTTCGCTACTAATGGCAGAAGGATCGTATCAAAATTTGTATGGTCAGGCGTATGAGATAGCGTAGACAAACGTAGGCCTCATGACCTTGAGCCTCGCCACGCAAAATAAAACATCATTGAATTGAATTGACAATGTGTAAAAGACCTCTCTCAGAGGCACAGAATCACTGGGAATTGAAATGGTGTCGTTTTGATATCGTTTCGTTCCCCGTGAATGTTAGTAAGCATTGGAGTAACTTGTTTCAATTACATCAGTTATATTTGACGCTTGTTATTGATGTTATGGAGAACGACCAATCCCAGCGCGCATCAGCAGACATGTCCCCCATTTGTGGTTAGTGATTTCTATGGAACTGCAAAGCAATGTCAATCATGATCCTGTGTCCATTGCTCAGTAACCGTTCGTGTGAAGTACCAAGCTTACGGGTTTCACTCTGTATTTTTGAATGTTCCAAAAAAGCGCATTGCTTTCGGAATTTGTGGGAAAGAATGCCTCTGAAATTGCCAAAAACTCATTTCGTTCCTACCCTACCTGTCGTATGTCATCAACATTCTTTACGTAAAACAATACGATCATGTATTGGAATTTGTGACACTCCTAATCGTCAGGCTCATTGATTCACCTCTTAAATTGTTGTTTATTATAAGTCGTATGTACGTCTTAACTTAGAATTTTTTTCAGAAATTGTTTTTCATCGTTGTTTCAGTTTAGCGAGATGTGAATATTCGTTTACTTCCACGATAGTATCTTTTCGGAAAGGAGACTCATTTTACATATGCTCGTAATAATGGTTGACTTAATGTGACTTGCAATAAACACAATTTTCCCCATCAAAAGCATTTAACGTTAGCGATCATTAAATGTCATTTAATCCTCTCGTATATTAAGGCTTTGCAGGTCTTGAAACGAAATGTAAAACATTTTATTGAGAAAATAGCATAAAAATCGTAGATTATATTCCCACTTCTGCCGTGGGCTATTACATTGACTTTCTATTCATGGAGAAGATTGAAGGTGCGTTTTCGCGCCCGCGCGGGCGTTTTGCGGAGCGTCTGTGGTGGAGTGTGATCACCGGACGCCGTCGACGCGGATCTCTCACTCTCTCGCTCGCTCTTCCTCTTTTTGCGAGGAGGGAATGGGTGGCGTTTTGTTTTAACGAGGCGCTGGAGATTGGAAATTGCATTCTTCTGAGTGATTTACCGGCCGCTTTCGCCTGAAAGTGGAACCCGTACACTTGCTGTCGAAGGAGGGTTACGGTGATGCGATTTCTTGCAAGACCGTTACCTCTGTAGTAAATTGCTGGTTATGTAGGTTACTTCTGTGCGTGCGTGTATCTGAAATTGGGCTGTTGATTGTTAATTTGTTTTGGGGACGTACTATATTTTTGATTTAGTTTTGATTGTATCTCCACAGAGTGGCCCTTAGAATTCATGGACTTTCTCTTCACTTTCTGAAGCCCAAAAAGCAATCTTCCCCGTACGTACTTGTATGATCGCGCACTACAGACTTTTGCGAATATTTCGAACTTCAGAAAATCATAATTGAATAAAGAAAAATACAGAGGGGTATGTATATTTTCACGGGTCTCCCAAAAGTCCGGACCCGTAGGACACTTGTCGGTGATGCCTCCCTCCCTTCTGGACCGCTCTGATCGCCGTTATGCGTATTTGGAGTGTGATTGTTTGATCGCACGATTTTGTTTATGAGAGAGAAGGAAGTCTGTGTTGGAATTCATCACGAGCCGACTGCAAAGAAAGCAATTGTTTTAGAATAATTGTTGAAATTGACCTCGAATCAATACTTACGGTATGCTATATGTAATGAATAAAAAGATTCATTGATATAAACAGTTCTTCTTAACGATAAAAATGCTTGTTGGGACTGTACGTAATATTTAGAATAGGTGAAAAAACGAATAAGATATCTAATATAACTTTCTGTAGTGTCTTACTGCAGCTGTATTTGCATCTCTGAATTCTAGCTTGTTTATTTCTGGATTGGTGCTGAATAAGTAGATTATGTGAAAAATAAAATTTGTCTTATTTAAAAGTGAAATTCCAAGAAAGAATCCAATGCTTCGTCCTGTCATTGTGTTCCTTTTCCGGTCTTATTGAAGTTCAAGTGCTTTACTCACAGATAGGAAAATAGAAGGAAGTCTGCAGCCCCTGAGATGTTTGATGGTATTCGAATAGTCATGACTCAGCGTTTCAGCAAAGAAGTTGCGAAGACAGAGACGTCGTGGTTGTTTCTTCTTAATTTTTTTGTCGTCAGCCGACTGCGCATAATTATTAGCTGAGCGCTATCATTGCAAAAGAATGAAATACTGCCACGAGAATAAAGTCTGGGTGTCCTTGTTCACTGTTACTGGGTACTAGAATGGAAATCAAGAAGTAATATGATCATACATGTGTAAATACTTTTAAGGAGCAGGCTTCATCTTCTTGAATTTCCATTTTTCTTTTCCTGAAATGAACGGTACTAGGAGTATTAGGGGTTGTGGATTCTTAGATGCCATGTTTGAAAGTGTATGTTTACGAAGTGACTTAGACACTTTATAATATGTCTAACACTGGAATTGTAAAGGTTTTTTCTTTGGTTTCCTTTTCGCTGGGATATCTATCCTCCACTCCATGAAGGATAATTTTTCTTCTAATTTTCCTCGTTTTACGTTAACGCCTGTTTTTATAATGAGAGTTATAACTGGCTGAGGTGACTTAGAGCATCAAGTGATGTCACTATAGGGCATCTAACCGGGAAGCCCAAGGATTGTAGTCCCGATGGTGGCTGTATTATTGATACTGCCACCATCCCGGATAGCTAGGTAGCTAGGTCGAGTTCTGCAGGAGAATTCTAATCGCTGGCTGCACTGATCGGTATTTTGCTAGGTTTCTCCGATCAACACCAGGTGAATGCCGGAACACGACTAATGGGCTAAGGGTTGCGCTCGATATTTTCTTCCCCTTCCACGTCCTATTTTCAACCCTTGCTTACACACCCTTACACTTCTATGCACTGCTCTACAACACACGTCAGGAGCTTGGAGCTCGTCCCGGCTGGGGCGGAGCCCCGCTGGTGGGAGATACGTGGGTGGGGATTCAGCCCGCAGGCCGCCGTGCTAGGCGGTGACAGATCTTACCCTTCACCGGGGCGAAAACACTGCCACCTCCTGTGAATAAAACATGCACATGAATTAAGGATCTAATTACTATTGCAGTTGACGTTCCAGAGAAACACTAAATAATAAGTGATTTACTATAATCGATGACCTACTTCATTGCATTAGACACTCTCGCGCCCCGTCCAGCGGGAGACGCAACCCTGCCCCAATGGCCTTGCGCGCCACGCGTAGTCATTCACGTCCGGAAGGTCTGCTATGAATAAGCGCGCCGGTCCCGTTACGGCCTATTGTGTGGTACGCGGCCGTCGCGTCGAGCGCCCTTTGTTGCTGGCAGCCGCAGATACCATTGCAGCCTTCGATCCCCGTCGAGATGCTTTGGGCGCCGGGGCCTTTGCAACCCACGCGCACGTCCTACAAATGCGGTCAATGCGAACTCGTCAAGCGGGTGGAAATGGTAAAAGCTAAATGTTAAAATGTCTCGTTCACATTTACCCGCCATTTGCCGTATGATACATCCGCTACTGCAATTATTGGTTCCCCGCCATCGAATGTATTCTTATTTTCGTGTCTTGTTGCGACTCGTGGTGTGGGCGTGGTTTGCGACAGATCATATGAGAAACACGCCAAGTTACTTGCTTTCCGTGATCAAAAGTTTGGCATGGCCTGAAGTGGAAACAAAACAACTGGGACCATCTTTCGCCTTTTAAAAGTTTATTTAGCTAATGAATTGTATTCGAATATTGTTAACGAGTCATTTGTTAGCGTATTAATTGAGGGAAAGTCGGTTGAGCGGTGTGTTTCCGCCTCTTGCGAGGCGTTTTCGCCTGCGGAAATACGATATTGCGCCAATTAAACTTGTCCCTGTACAATGCTCTAATTGACCAAATGATGTTAGGGCAGTTACTAGAATACTTTACTGTGTTGACGAGATTTCGTAAATAAAGCCATGGACAATGAATGAATAAAACAGAGTTTTATTTCTTTTAGAGAGCCATTACTTACTTCATATTACTTAATCAGCGTCAATGTTACCATACCAGATTTATCTTCTGTGTCTACTTTTCTAGACAATCCGAGATTCTACTGCAAAGCGAAATTCTGACTGCTGTCTCCGTTTATTCAGCAGCCTCTCAGCATCCCTCATACTCAATGGTATTCGTAGTTATTTTGTTCTTGGCTTTGAATGCGTCAGTTTGGTGTTCCTAGTACTGGACGTCAGCAATAAATAGTAAGGGCTCGCCGCAAGAAAACAAAACTCCGCAAATGCGTCATCAGTTGGTCGTCCAATTCCCAGAACACGAGAGCCGATGTACTGAGAGAGGAAAGTTGGCAGGTCGAACCTGGGACCTGCTCGCTTAGTGGTATCTTGAAAGGAAAACTAAAATACAATGGACGAAACTGGGGAATTCTTTGATATAATTTTTTAATAGAATGAGTGCGAGTATTTTGTTTAAATTGATCTAGGAGCTTTCATATCATTTTAGAACATTATTTCTGATACAGTCATTATTATTTATCAAATTTTCATGTCCTTGTGTATATCATTGAAACGTTGACATTGTCGATAAAATTTGATTTCCATACATTCGTTAAATGTACATTAAGTGTTTTCTTCCGCTCCTTCACGCACAAGCCAAAAATTGTACACGTATAAATCGTGGTGTTGAGGCTTTCTTTGGACCGGTGTGTGAGGTTTGAGATTTGGAAGTTTGGAGATTTCAGTGGTATAGTGGGAATCCAAAATAAAGATGGTAAATAAGAGCCTCGACAGATTTACTCGTAGTGATAAAATATTTTCGTTGATTTTTTTTTACCGACGTTATGTACCTTAAGATTTATGAAAATACTCTTGATAGCCTGCGCTTCTAGGATTTTACCAACCTACGTTTGTTCCAAACTAAAGTGTAGCAAAAGGTGACGTTTGAGTATGTTAGTAAGTTGTATGGTATTTTTTATTGGGATGAATGGAATTATAAAACAGTAATGTATTCGAAGTTCATTCTCATCACTACAGCCCTGACACGCACTCGGATCGTGTATCGAGGGTGAGTTTGGACAGCCCTGACGTTCTGCGCGTGCGGCGGTGAAGTCATCGTGCGATTCGCTCCCTGCCGGCAGCCCGCTCCCGCCGCCACTGTCGGTTTGCGCGAACGCATGAATGGCGCGAAGCGGCGAGGCGCGGTGGGCGTGGAGGGCAGGGAACCGCGACGGGACCTCCCCCGCCCCCGCCGCCGCTTCGCTCTGCCAGCCATGCCGCCCGGGCCTCGTGGCTGAGACGCCTCCCACCCCCGGCCCGCAGCCCCGCCATTCTGGCAGAGGGACTCTCGGATCCTGTTGCAGGAACAGACGAGCCCTCCTCGGAGCTTAGTGCTGCTGCTCCAGAATTATCTTGGAATAGTAATGATTATTTTTAATTCTCTGCAGATCTATATCTTTTGAAACGAGTTCATTTTTCTCCTTTCGGGAATACACTGGGAAACGTTTTGGGTAGGTTGTAAGAATTTTCGTGGGATTACTTTTACTTTGTCACTTCTACTTGGCTCTTCTACTCAAATCTTCCATGCTATTTCTTCAATGGCGTTTTTGAACATTACTAAACGAATGCCATATTGAGCATAAGTTTAATATTAGTATTTTATCTGTTTTTGGTGTTCACTGTTGTGCTCTTCAATCCTCAAATTTCGATAATTTCGTTAGATACTGTAACATTAGTTCGACGGGCACATCTGGTTATTACTTTAACGTAATATAGGAAGCACGTTTTTTGTGTCTCTGGAAGGTGTTTAGAAGAAAGAATTTTCCATAGCCGAAATTGTATGATTTTATGACGTACGATGCCACTTAAGTTGTTCTTCAGGAACGAACTTAGAAATAGGTTTTGTTCTTCTCCTTCGTAGACAAGCATTTTGCACATATTTACTTGTGCAAGACTTCGCTTGTTCTTCGCATGAAATGTAGTAATACCACGTAATACTCTTCGTTAACTAAGCTAACAGGATGCTACATTTCTCAGAAGGCTCCGCTGGTCGCGTTGCTATTCCCATTTGTCTGATCCATCTCCAGAGCCGAGCCCGACGCGGCGCGGTGCGGCGGCCGCGTGGCTTTCATTCTCGCCGGATCGGAGCCGACCTTGCGGAGTTGGGGCCACGCCTGGTCGTTGGGGTTCGTTTTCGGGCGCCTCTACCCACTGTCGCACCTGGACGCATCCCGCTTGCGTCGTCCCCACCTTCATCCCACTCCGCCCACGCCCACTGGCCCGGCCTGGCCTGGAGTTTCTCTCCATCGTGCCCCCGGACTGGCTGAAAGCCAGGGTACGCGACACAGGGCTGCGCCACCTGCTTTTCCCGAGACGACGGAAGGTACGGGGGACGTTGCCGATATCTACAATCGATTCTGTATGCGATTTATGGTAATACAAACAATATAGAATGCACTGAACCCCCTTCTATTACATTGACTTTGACGTATATTTTTATGTTAGTTGCCTAAATTATAGGCATTTCTCAGAATATTAAAGTTGACTATGTTGTTTGAAAAAAGGCGAAAAAATCAACAACAAAACTTGAAAACTGATTGCAAATCGGTAATATTGTGACATACTTCCGCGCAACAGCGTTTAAGATTTATCGAGGTACGACAGTTTGTGTTTGAACTAATAATTGCGACTGAATGTTACAAAATCTGAGTGACACCCGCACTGTCATGTGCAAATTTCGTCACGTTTTTATCGTCCGAATTACTGACGTGGAAACACGCCCAAAGTGTTCCTAGAATACATACAACGTCGTTGAAGGCAAAAAAAGCAATTTATCTTAGAAATTTGAGGAAACAAATGCCAGAAAACCATCTCGCCCACAGTATTGATAAACTTATCCTAAAGCTAAGGGTAAATGTATCAGATACTAAACTTGTTTTGAGAATTGTTCATATTATCGATAATTCAAGAAAATCTTATAAGGTTGAAAATGAGGTGGCACCAAGTTTGTCTTCTTTCGTTTTTATCGTATTTTCAATACATATTTTCAAACTATATTTGTGTTCATTGTCAACCTGTTTTTATTTTCCGATATGCGAACCTCTTGTGAACTTTTCTTATACTAGTAAATAGTATGATCATAGTCATTGGCTTTGTGAAATTGGTATATTTCCGTAAGGAATTCAATAGTAAGTACTGCCATTAACGAAAAATATGAACTGAACTGAACAGATAGGTTTGCCGTTACCCCAGCAAATGACACAAACTAAAATGTGTCTCGCATGTGCGTGTGGTGACACCCACTGCGCGGCGTAGGCGTGCTGCGGAGGCGGAGGCGAGCTGCTGGCCCGGAGGTCATCGAGCGGAGCGCTGGCGTGAATCACCCGCTGCGGCCGGCGCCGCTCCGCATCTCTCCGCCGCTCAAGGACTCAACTATAATCTGCTAAGCTTTGCGAAAATGGGGGGCAGAACACCTGCAATAGCATGGCCCCACATTAGAATGATCCATACCCGAGGTTCGAGAGCGAGGGTCGCTTACGCTTTCTGGGTCAGGTGACCACGCTGGTGATTTGTCCGATGTTTCCACTGTTTTGAGGGGGGGGGTCGTGAAAGATGAATGATTGATTGATTGATTATTTGGTGAATCTGGGTGCGTCAACTACCGTGCCTATTTGTTCCGTAGGTGGAATGAGGATCTCCCAGGTGGAATGTGAGATCCGGCACCAACCTGCCCGACGGGATTTCCCTCCAGGTATTTCCTCTGCGGGACACTGCCGCTGACGGGGCGAACTTTGAAGTTCCTAACTGGTCCCCTGTATTGCGCGGTTGGTAGAGTAGTGCATATAAGACGCGTGTTCGCGTGTTATGCACGAGCGGGTGCGCTTTTGAAGAGGTGGCGAGGGAACAAGCATAGCGAATGAAGGTCGCTTCGCTGTACGTTTTAAGGCATTCGCGATACAGCAGGCCGCCGTAGAATTCTCCTGCAGTGGTTAGCCACAAATAATTAAAGATGTTGTCAATTGGCAACAATGTTTTTTAATTTGTTTTAAATAGTGTACGACTAACTGTAGTCGATTTTTGTGGCTTCCCATCTAGCAGGCAACTGATGATGATGGCTAAGCATCGAAAAGCTTGCTTTTGAATTAAAAAACATTGTTGGCAATGACAACATCTTTAATTATTTTAAAAATGCCAAAAGATATCCTACCCAACCTATATGTTAGCCACAAAGCCTGTATTGAGAATTCCCCACAGTCGAGACACGAACCCTAGTTCAGTACCGACGGTGATGAATGGTTGTAAATGGGAAGATGGGGTGGAATGAGAAGCGAACTATCCCACGTGTTCTACGCGGGACTAGAACAAGCAACTTTGCGCGCCACGTACGCGCGGTGCTCAAAATCTCTGAAACTGGCAGATTGAGTGTACTTCTGCTCCAGACAGAAACGCAACATTTTCGCATATAACGAGAGAACATTTGCCATTTCATTCACTAGTAGACATTGTTAAGACAATGGTGCTTCTCTCCCATTGGTGGTTTCGCACGCGTGGAATTTTTAAGACAAGACACCAGACTGGATGACATCCGGATGGTATGAACCGAAGCCAAGTCAGTCCCAGGTACCCAGATGTGTTCGTTCAGCTTCTGCCTCGCGCGAAGCAGCGGGTCGCAACTTCGCGAGGCAGATAGCGCGCGCGAACATCCCCGGCGGCAGGCCGCAGACTGGCGGTCGGAACTTCGGAACGCGAGAGAAACCCGTCCACGCGGTATCTACGCCGCCGAGAGAAACTCCCGAGGTGCTTTGTGTCCGTGTAAAAGGCCCGAAAGTCTCGAATGTAGCGATTGTCTTCGTCACGCAGCAGCACGTACCTCTCAGAGTAAAGCCCTTCATCGGGTCTTCGACATTCGTGTGCTAGGTGATATCACAGTTCCTAGCGGTCACTGGCGTCTGCTCGCTGAGACACCACTCGGAGTCGGATGCACAGATTACTGGAGCGTTGCGTTGATACATGCATAACTTCACGAGTGATGTATCTTCGAAAATGCATTTGCCTGTCGAGCCAACATATTTGTGATTAACTGCAGAATGACAGAGCGGGGTGTTAAACGTTTTTAGAATCCCAGACTAATGTCGTTCTGCCTGGTGCAACCGTCAGATATCCCGCGTGTGAATATCGGTGGTTTAAAAAACGAAAAATTGATCTAATGCAGTGAAAGGTCAAAATCTGTATCAATATTGTTGTGTTAAATATGCTGGTGGATTGCTGGTGGTGCATGTATTTCTTCAGATAAGTGCTGTAAAGTAAACAAGAAAATTAATAATAATAATAATAATAATATAATAATAATAATTATTATTATTATTATTATTATTGAGCGGTTACCTTGAGACTTAAATATTTACATAGGAATCTACCAGGGAAGTGACCCATCAATCGTGAACTGAAGTTAACGAATGTTCTACGTATTCCAGTGGTATCGTGAGTTTAAAACGAATCGCAATGGATTTTGAAATACTGCTGTGTATTTAAAAACAAATTTTGAGCATGTAAATACCGCCATGAAATTAAGTGTGAATATACCGTTAAGAAAAGTAACGGCAAAATTAAGAAAAGCTAACGAAATGTCCATTCCTAGAACCGCTTAAACATCCTCTCAAGATGTCGGGTGCCGCCGTCGCCGCCGCCGGCGGTCTCGGCCTCTCGGCAAAGCGATACCGTTGCCCCCACCTCTGCCTCTGCCCCTGCCTCCGCCCCCACCCGCACCGCAGGTGCCCGGTAACTGGGTTAACGTCAATTTGCGCGCCCGAGCATCCGAATAGCCGCCCGTGCAAAGCGTCGCCGTCGGCGCCTCCGCGCCCGCGGCGGGAGGGGCGAGGCCCGGGCGGAGAGCGAATGGCAGACACGTGCGGTGACTCTGCGCGCTGGAGAAGCAGACGAGGCGGTGGCGACGGGCGGAGAATGCAGTTGTGGGAGTGGCCGCGGGCGTGCTTGCGTTGAAGCGACGGATGGCTGGTTGGGTGGCTGTACACGAGGAGACGGGACGATTCGAGGTGCAAAGGAGGCGATGCGTAATGACAGCGCGGCATGCAGTCGTGTAAACGACCATGGGCTCTAACGTCGTTGTTTTGTGAACAATTGGCGGTGACTACGGTTTATAACTAATAAGATATTCAGCAACGCAATGATCAATTGTTAGTTTAAATCCCGGCAAAATACGTGACAAAAAATAAACAGAAACCTGTGTTGTTTTTTCTACGACTATTCCAGTATTAATAGGTCACTGCCCATCGATAGCTCGAGTCTGTAAGTCTCATTGGTATAATAATTTTTTGAAAAGTGTTGTTTTGAATTTTGATTTTTTTACTTTTTGTGGATGTCTAGTCTTTAGTGGCAAATCTCTTGAAAGCTACTGTCTAATATCGAATATGAAATGCAAACGATATCCGAACCCTCGCGAACACGTACGACCGAGGCAAGAAGGGCTGTTCTTGCGTCAGAATGAACCGATCGCGCTCCTTCGCCGCTGGGTCGCGCCTGGTCCACCCCGGGGCCCCCGGTTTCGGGCGGGGGAGCGGACGGGGACGGCGGCAGGAGAGGTGCCAGCGCCGCGGAAAACGCGATTGACGCCTCGCGTAAGTGGGCGCGCACGCGGTCGCCTCCCCGCTCGCCGTCCCTCGCCGTCGCGTCTCCGCCCCCAGCGCTGAACTCCGTCAACGCTGTCACTTTCACCGCCCCCCCCCCTCCGCTCCGACCGTCTCGTGTGTGGCGCGTCTGTACAGCCACCTTCGCCTCTCTCCAATCGTCGCTACCGCCCCCTGACCTCGTCGCCGCCACCGCCGCTGCTTCTGCTGCCACGACGGCGCCGCGGCCCCGCCCGCTATCGATCTCGGCGGCGGCGGCGGCGGTGCGGTGCGGTGCGGTGCCGCGCGGGGGCGAGCACAGCAAAGGATTTTTTCCCGCCGCCGCCGCCGCGCCGCTCGGTCGCCTCCCCCGCGTTCCCCACACCGCCTCTCCCCGTCCCCCTCCCTCACCGCACCGCTAAGCTTTGCGTGCGTGTCGCGCTGCCAGGGGAAGCGTGAAACTTAATCCCGCGTGTCGCCTCGCGCCAAGTGTCGTGTTTTCCGCGCCTTTTGGCGCCAGCTCCTCTCCCCCTCCCCCTCCTCTCCGCTCCTCCCCGCCTCGCCGATTGGTAACGACGTGCGGGTGAGAGGAAGCCCTGTGCGGCCGTTTGACTCGATCGCCCTGATGTGCGCGGAGCGGGTGCTCGTCACGAGGGTGGGAAACGAGGAATATTGGCAGCGGGTTGAGAAGACGACCGTTTTAGAATGCGATCGTGTTCCTCTTGTGAGGCGTATTCGCCAATGCTTTCGCACATGCGTTTCGTCCTGTTAAGGGGGATATTGGTGAACCGACCGTCACCACATATACAACGATCACGTTTTCGACTGTAGGACACTTGGAGCGCCTGTGTTTCTGTAGAATATCTCATATGCACTCCTAAACCCCTATAAAACGGGTCTTCCATATGTTTCAACTCTAGAGTGAACTTTTAAGTTCATGTAATGAACTCTAGAAGTCACTTGAAATTTTTCTCTTTTCTTCCCCATTCTTATTGTTCAAATTTCTTATCTTTTAATCGCAAATGCTCTTCCGTGAATTGAAATCTCGCCAATCCCGTTTGGATGCAATGCTTATTCCACCCCGCATTGAGTTCTCCTCGAACGTCGAGAGTCATTTGTCGTCTTCGGTTTCGTCCGCGCTATCTCGCCTCCGGGGCGAATCAGGCGCGTGATAGCACGGGGTGATGGCGGCGGAGGCGGCGGTGCCGACGCGTTCAGCGCGGATGGCCTTCAAAGCGCCGAGTAATTTGTCTTCACCCCGCTAGCGTGCGTGGCGGCTGACGGCGCGAGCGGGAAGCCACAAGGCGTTCACTTGCCCACCCCGCCAGCTTCTTCGGCCTCCCTCCCGCGTCCCGCCCCGCCCCGCGCGCCGACGCCCGTCGTAGGAAATGAGGCTGCACGCAGGCTGCGAAGGCGGCGGCGGGGGGGGGGGCGGAGGCGACGCTCGCTCTCGAACACGCCCTCGCCCCGGCGCGCGCGTATCGGGGCGAGAGGGCGCCCGCGGAATCTCGCCGAGAATCTCGCTCGTCCCGCGCGGCGCAGATGGTCATCGTCGTTCTTCTTGGAGAGCGTGCGTTTCTTTGAGGAGGGATCTCATGATCCGTGTGTTGCCCATTTAAGTAACACTATTTAGAGCCGTGCGAGCGTTCCGCACTTTGCAAGTCGTGGTTTTTCAAAGTGAAAATACCTTCGTACCGGAACCCAACCTTCGACGTTCGTGACAACCCGAGGCGCACGTGCTCGTTTCCATGACTAGAGGAAGAGCGGTGCCTACTGGACGAAGCAAGGTGTTACTTCGTGTTTCAAAATGTTGTATTCAAATTTTTAAGCTTGAGGTCATTTTTATGCCGCCCGCGGGGACCTATTTACCCTGGTGTGGTGATGGGGTGGGCGGATTTACCCTGTGGTTTACCCGCCGACCACTGTAAAGAAGACACTGGCCCGTGGTAATAATAGACGGTCTTGCTTCTTCCTCAGTAAGGATGAATTGCATCCTGTCAACAGGTGGTGAATTGACGTTGAGCGTGAAGTAAATGATGTGGCTTACATATCAGGAGAAGAAAGATTCATAATAAATATGTTGATAATGTTAATGTGGTTTGGTTTTCGTGAGAGCCTCTGAATAGCTTACCATAAAGTGTAAAACGTAAATGAATATAAAGTTTTGTATTTACGTTTCAAATAACGCCTGGTCGTGAGAGATTTATTCTAAATCAGATTCGTACTACTGCGTCCTTTGGAACGATAAATCTAAAACCTGAACGGTGTGTTTTTTAAGTACAAGCGATGACAGCGTGGCCAAATATTCAATCCGAATAGAAGTCGTAATTTGTAGAAATGCGTAGTATGTGTCGTCCCTATACTGTGTCATGATGCAGCGACAATATATGTTGCACTTCGTTAATTCTGCTTTCAGACGCACAGTATTCAAACTATCAAGATGGGAAAATTCGCTTTAATATTTTCCATGCGTATTCTATGCATGCACCACAATCCGATTTGTTAACATATTCGAAGGGTCGTAATATTATGGACAACGAATATTTGTATATTTTTGTATCAATATATTACATACTACATTCGTTGTAGCCGTAATATCATGCTGAGGAATTTGCCTGCGCAAAAGGACAATGTCTAAGAACGGGCGTTCCCTATCGTCTTAAGTAATGTTAAAATCCTCCTCGGCTTTTCTTCTCGACTCAGCGGCCTTAAAAGGGAGTTATTAGAGCGGATCAGAATTATTGGAGATTTCACAAGAGTGGCCTGCGAGTCTGCTCTTTATAGGATTCTTCTTCAGTCTGGCAAGAAGTTATTAACTTCGTCAAGAGTTCGCCCCAGATGGACAAACTGTATTTTCCAAGAACCAGTAGTCCACGTTAACATTGTGAGGATACACACCCTGCATAGTCACGAATGCTCCAATATTCATGACTTGTCAAATTTGTGAAGGAATATGCCAAATCTGGGTAACAAGAAGATAAGACTAAACCTCCGTGTATTTGTTTGCAAATCATATAAATTCGAATTGCTAACATTTTGCGATAAGAAGCTAAATTTTATTTTGTTATTGTCGACGATGACTTTCAGAATTTTCGTGTAATATGTTGGTTTTGTTCTGCAAATACATTGAGACTTTCTCTAGCAAATTATGCACCCTAATTTCAGGTTGTGGTAAATATACTTCACGAAAAGTAAAATGTGTGGGTTTTATTAGTTTACATTCAACAAGATTTTAGCATCAGACAATTGTTTGCTACTTCGAATATACACCCTTTCTGTTAAAATTTACAAATGCACGAGAGTAGCTAATTCTTTGTTCATTTATGGAAAGTGCTCTAGCTTTCATATTTACTCATAATGCACGCACGCATTTGAACGAGGCCCATTACGCACCGTAACTGTGATCATCGTTTGTAAGTTTGAGGATCCCTTCCGTGAGGATCATCTCCTTTAAGCGTGAACTGCGTAGCGTTGCCTGCAGGCTTGTAGATGCCAATAAGAGAGTCATAAGTAATCGTCGACGAACGGGGTCACGTTTCAAGAAATAAAAGAAAGTGTTCCACTGCAGTAGTCCTCTACGTCAGATAACAAAACGTCGTGGTATAGCGTGGTTCACTCGTAAGAGAGGAGAATTTTAGTAACACAACAGCGATAAAATTGACTAATGCTGATTTCAAACATAATTTTGGTTTCGAGATTTGAGGCTTTAGACATTTGAAAGTCATTCATTCTTTGTTGCTCCCTATTTCCATTTAGAAGAACATAAATGTGTCGTGGGACTAGTTTATTGCGAATTGGCAAGGCATTCCTTTCAATCTGCAGTTGATTGAGAGAAATGTGGGCCGACGTCTCCTGAGATGTTTTTCCTGCCGATCGGGAACCCCTCGTCGGAGCCTCCTGCGACCGGAGGGGGCCGCGCAAAGAGAGCCGGTGGCACGTGGCACGTGACCCTTGGTGCGAGATGAATCGCTCGGGCAGCGCGGGCGCCTCGCTGTGCCCGCCGCGCCGTAGTTCATCCGCCTTTCTTTGCGGCCCTTTGTGAACCCCGCGGATCCCCTCCGCCGAGAGGCCTCGCCCTTGCCCCTGCCCTGCCCGTGCCCAAGCGACCTGCCCCGCTTCCTCCCCGATCTGGGGGCGTGGCGCAGGCGGCTCGCGGCACGCCTGTGTGCCACTCGCCACTTGGTCTCCGCGCGCCCTCCCTCATTGTGCGATGCGATATCGCTGTGCCCCGCCTCTTTCCGGCTTGTCCCGCTCTCCCTCATGTTATCCCTTGCCCCGCCTAACTGCAATTGCTGCCCTGCCCTGACCTCTGCCCTGCTCTGCCCTGACCTCTGCCCTCTACATTCGAGCTTTTTCCCCCCCCTACCTTGTTTCTACCCTCTGGCTTCTTCTGTCTTTCCTGCCCCCCCCCCTGCCTCCTCTGCAAAGTAGTAGCGTATTCCATCCCTTCCCTGCCAGTTATTTAGCTGTTTTTTCTATCCCCCACCATTTGTTTTTCGTTTCTACTGAAACTCTACTCTTTCCAAATCTCCGCACTCCTCACTGAATATCCCTCTCGTGTTTTTGCCCCCCAGTGTGTGTCTATACCCTATAATAATGCACATGTCTTTTGATCTTCTCAACTCTCTTGCATCTCTTTTCTCTTGCGCTTCCTTTTCTCCCCTGCGTTTCTTCGTTCGCCCTTCCATTATCCCCGCGCGCCGAACATACGTCGGCTGTCTACCCTTCGGCCGATACTCCTGCTCGGCTCCGGCCCTCCCGCCTTCCCGTCCACCCCCCGTGCGCCACAAATAAGCCGAGGAGAACCGTAAAGCCGCTATCTTCGCGTAACCCTTTAGAGACTCTTGTTTATGAGACGCTGAATTTTAATGCGCGCCTGTATAATACAACGCCGTTTTCCCACGGCGAGTTGGCGGGGCGCGAACGGGCGGGCGGCGGGGAGAGGAGAAAGGCCGCCTCTCGACCTGCCAGCCGAGGTTGAGCTAGGGCTTGGGGCGCCGGGAGCGCTTTTGGAGCCTGTCGCTCCATCCGACGACAACGCCGCCTCCACCAACAAACAACAACAGGAGTCTAATATCAATCGACAACGAAGGTACTTCATCCGGCTTTTCCTGAAGATATCGATATTTACATCCGCCATAGAGTATCGATTCTGTATTATTAGTAGTCAGTTTCGTCAGTGACTTTTTTCTGTATGTTTTTATCCACTTCGAATAAAATAAATTAGTTCTGTTCATTGGTAGTAATCGAAAACGTTATTACTATTTCATAGAGTTTTGTTATACCACATGGTATTCATCACTGAAACCATAAAAAAATAATTAATTTCTAAAGTTTACACTAAACTTCACGATTCATTTTTCATTAACACTAAAGCCACAAAAACAATAACAATCTATAACACTATTCTTCGACAAAGAAAATAATTGAACCGATCTGTTTTGGAACTTGCGATATTAACATTTCGCGTACCCTCTGAAAATGTACCGTGTCTCTTGGTCAGTTTGTCAATGGCGATCTTCGAAATGTTAGTGTCCTGAATATAACATAGTAAATGACTTTTGTTAATTGATAGGAAGACAAGGTTATTTTATTACTTACAATCCGTTTGATAGAAATACATGGATTCCATGGTGATTTAGTGCAAGGAGGTGATTTTGAATTTATATCGCTTCCAGTATTTGTTGCGAATTTTGAACATCGGACGTGTGAATAAAAGTCGAGACTTAGCTTTGAAATCTAATATTTTTATGCATATTAGTATATAATGAGTTATGTTCTTTTCAGACTCGAGGTATGAGTTTAACCTCGTTAAGATATAATAGCTTTTTTGTGTAAAAATGCGATAAAGATTTTATTGTACTAGTTATAACGAACGTATTTTCCCAATTGATAAAATTAGTAATTGTGTAATACACACATAACACTGAAACTCCCACTGTACATTCAATGTCTGGTGATAAACCAGTTTTCAACACAGCCCTTGGCAGCTTTAATCACTTCAATCGGCTTTCGGGTCGTTCGAAAGTTTTTGTCAGAATTTTCTTTTTGAAAACATCCTTCTATTCCATTTCGTACGCAATTTCTGTCTTCTCTAGTAATATCACCGAAGATTTTACCGTGTACAAGTGGCTTTTTACTGTTTTGCTTGATCTTCGCGATGGCTCTCCAACGCGGTGTTCGTCGGAGAGGGGGGAGGAGGGTGAACGCCTTTCGCCGCTGCGACGACGTCTTTCGTGCTGGCGCGTGCATGCACTTGCGCTCGCGTACTACGGCGCTTTGTCCCTGCGAATCACGCGCGACGCGTGGGGAATTTTGTGGCTACGGAGCACAGAAGAAACAAACAAGCTCGCTTGACGAGATCTTCAGTTTTTTTCCCCTCCCGCGAGTCTCCCACGCGTTCTCCTGGGAAATCGCGCGATCCGTACCCGCGCTGTGAAAAGCGTCGTCGAACGGTGCATAGGAAGCGGCTGCTTCAGAAACCAGGTGAAGGGGTTAGCGCGGGTGCTGGTGTCTGAAGTTTGAGCCTTAAAAATAAAAATAAAAAATAAAAAGTACAGATTTAATAGATACTCTGTGATTATTTACACAGCAAAGTTTCTGTTTGCGAGTTTGTCCGCTAAAGGCATGAGAAATGCGGAAGAGTAATGATTGCGGTTTTCGCTATTATTTAGAATGTTTACCACGGAAGCTTTATTTATGTTCCTAACTCCGTGACACTTTGGGATATTGAGGTTGAAGTTGGCGTAAGCTATTCAATTCTGGCACTGAGGCCCTACATACGAAGCATTCATAGAGAATAAGGATAAAAATAGAAGTATGTAACCGTCACTGCAAGGCAAGGCGTGGTATGCCACAACGGGGCAGGGCGGGGTGGCACGAGTCGGAGCGGAGAGACAGGGCAAAACGGGAAGTAGCCGGTCGGGAATGTGAAGAAAATTATTTTTAGTTCCACTCTACATATAATTAATTCATTTTCCTAGCATAGATTGTTACAAATACACGGGCAACGCAGTGATAGTGGAAAAAAAAATGAAAATAGAAAAATTGAACCAGAATTTGAAAAAGTAGCTGGGAGATGAACTTTGTGATGTTGAGTTCAATAGAGAAGTTTCATCTCTTTGGGAAATAGTGTAGAAAATAATTGTGAGACTAATAATAGATTTCAAGAATATAAAAATAACGTACTTGCCACTTCTCCTTAAAGTAGTATACGAAAAGAAAGTTTACTTTTCTTGTTTTTTTTTCATGTAATTTTTTCTCTTCTATCTCGCTCGCGCATTTGTTTTCACTCTCGCACGTTGAGAATGATCTCGTGTGTCAGTCGGGTATTGATAGCTCAAAGTCGATCATTGCAAAAATGTAAGAAAACCATTCTGACCTAAAAGTCGCAACTCAATTAGTCTAGCTCTCCGTCTGAGTGTCATGATCATTTCCTAATAGAAAAATAAAGCGAACTAAAATTCTTCACTGAAATTTTCTTTAAAAAATAAAAAGGTGGAAGGTCGTACTCATTATAACTTGAGCTGAGCTAATGCTATTTTGTTTGTCCGCTCTCCGAACTCTCTCCATTAGTATCACATTAACTGTGGAGGGCGCAGCCGCGTGTGTTGTACGAGGATTGGAGCGTAATTCATGGCATTTTTTTTCTCGCCCGAAAATACGAGCACGGGTAAAAAAATTGAAATATACATAAGAAAGGACAAGGTATAATCTAAGTTCATTGTCATTTAACCACACACCAAAATTCTGTTTCTCGCGTTTATTAAGGTATTTGAAATGACAGCTGGTTTCATGTTCCAAAGCATTTTGGCCCACTCGAATTCACAACATTCTAAAAGCATTACATGCTCGTTCTAAAGGACCGATTAGGCAGGTGCTCCATTACCGCAAGCGCCACATTGGTCGCCACTCTACAGGTCGCCCGTGCGTTGCTGATTACTGGTTGCTACGCGTCTTCGCAGACACTCTCCTGCCCATTTCGCGTCTGTGTGTCCCATTCGGAAAGGCGTAATTCCCCAGAGCTCTCACCGTGTCCCTGCGACATTCCCGGGCATTTCTCCCATGAAGTGTGTTTCGGTGTACGAGCGCTACTCGAAACATGTTCCGTTCAATTCGCAAGGCGGTAGTCAGACACTGATTGCACGTTGTTCTCTGTGCTAATAGAGACATTGGCAGAACCATCTGTTGATGTGACCCCCCCTTCCCCTGGAGCATTTCTTTCACGCTACCAATGAAATTGTGTGATTTGCTAACATTTCTTTTAGAAAAAATATAGTTGCCACGACTTCTGTCCCAACCCTTGTAGTTGCCGTAACGTTATTCATTTCCCGAGCGTAATTCCTTGATCTGGGCCACGAGTTTTCTCTCGCCGACCCTGCCAGGACCTTCACCTCTGTGGATAAGAGGCGAGGTGAAGCAAGGGAAGCGGCGGGTCCCGCTTTCACATCCCGCGTGCACTAGGCTCGTGCTCGGCCGCTGGATCAAGTGATTGCGTAGCCCGTTCACTGGTAAAAGGAAAAGGAAGTGAAGAAACGCGTATCTAAATCCTTGTACTACTCTTCGCCGGAGTTAGGGTTTTGATCACCCAAACATCAAACGTTTTGCAAATTTTATTAATAAGCGCGGGAAGTTTTACAAAACGAATAGTACGTCAATTTTCTCTTCCAAATTCATTACGTCTGTCTATATTAACTTGGGGGTATTTCGACTCATTTTGATTTGTTTCTCTGTAGTTCGGTGTAGTGTGAACTGAACTCAAATTGTCAGTTCACACTTGCTTCACAAGCTCATAGCTTATTTTAATTAACTAAAATAAAATGTGTACTGTTTTTATTATTCTGTCTTGACCACGTAATAACGGTTATGCTTGAGGAAAGAGAACTAGTAAATGAGCCAATATTTCAGTGCTAAAAACGTTAAAAATTCAGGAAATTGGGAAATTTCAAATACGCATCAGACTTGACTTAATTTTGAAATACGAGTACTTTCGATTCTTCGTGAGGTTGTGTCCGAGGTTCCAGGGGAGCGCATCTCACACCCTCGCCCTTACTCCGGCCCCCGGTGCCAGATCGCCGGCCCGCGGGGAGGGCGACGGGGCGAGGAAGAAGGGAGTTTCTACGACCCCGGCGAACGGCTCTACGCGGGGCCCTAAAGTGCGTGTTTGCCGCTTAATTTTGGGAACTAATTAAAAGCTAATTTTAAGTTAATTCGGCGTTGGCTGCGAGTCGCGCCGAGGGGGTAGGGGACGGCCGTGAGGTAGGTAGCAGCGATGGCGTGGCGGCGGGGGGGGGGAGGCGCTGCGGGAGGCGCGGAGATGCACCCGCCCGGAGCGACGCCTCGGCGCCCACCCCTCCCATGTGCCAACGAAAAACACCTACGTCTCGGCTAGAAACTGCATTCCTGTGATTTCCGCGTTGGGGGCTGGTACCCCGTTGCGTTCAAGTCACATAACGTGCGTCTGCATCATCGTTAACATTCGTTGTCTGTTCTTCAAAGAGAGCTGCGCTCTCTCCTTCATAAAAGGCAGCGATCGTGATTTCGTCCGAAATGTATTTCATCTTTACACCTTAATTGGTTTTAAATGGATCTGAAGGTAAATATTCCTCTTTAAAGATTCGTCTTTTGTTTGAGGAAGTATTCTTGGTACAAATGTAACTTTCTGGAACATGTTGAAGCAGCTGCTTTTTTTCTTCATTGTATTGTTGTTTTTTTTCTCGAAGGCATTCAGATATTTCGTACCTCTTCTACTTTCAATAGTCATTTTTGACGACAAGAAATAATTTTCCGAATCTTCTTTTTTACCTCGCTCCGTTCTTACCATGGAGTCACTGTCATTTATCATTTTCATTCTCCTTTTCACATTTTCCCTCCCTTCGAACTGTCTATTTATTCAATCCTCATGAATGTCGAAGGTCTCTTATCTGCTCGAGTCTTTTTGCTTGCATGCGAACTCCTATCACACCCTGACGTTCAAACTTCTCCCCTTGCTAACGCATTCTTTCCTCTTTCCAGCGCCCCAGCACTTCGCGATTTCTCCAATGATCTACGTCATCTCATGCTTTCCAGATCCTTCTTTTTCTCCTTCAACTGTCTGTTAGTCTGCCCGACCTTTCCCTCCCCACCACTTGTCTCCACCCCTCCTGTCCCACCCTTCCCTCCTGAACACCTCAAACCAAACTCCAAACTCGCTTACCTCCCCCATTCAATCCCACACCACGCACCACATTCCACTCCACCCCCTCCGATTTCACCCCACCCCACCCTGTTGCTCCGCGCCGCCTCGTCCCATCTCTCTCCCTCTCTCTCCCTCTCTCTCTCCCTCTC
>BOPP01000196.1:81094-104959 GCA_017312745.1 Gryllus bimaculatus | reverse complement strand
CGCCCGCTGCCGCAAGCCCTCGAGAGGCGCACCTCGCCTCGCGGAGGGAAAAAATAAATGCCTTGCGTCGCGGCGACAGCGCGTCCCGGAGCTCCCGGCGAGGGTTGGCGCTCGGGTGCAGCCGTCGACGTGTGCGTATCTCGCGCACGTGTTTCTTCACTTCTCCTCTTTTGTCCTACTTGATTTAATTGACTTAAGCAGGCTTCATATTTGTAGTTCGTTAACCGATGCGGTTTTTATTATGCAGAGACTTGATAGTTCTGATGGCGCAATAACCCAAATTCCCACACCTCTTGCATTCAAACGAAATGAGAACTCAAGAACTGTATCGAATAAAATGTCCTTCGTTTTCTGGTTCATTGTTATTTTCTTCGTTTTAATACATAGCCTATGCGTGTGGGCTTGTGTATATCTGGGACAAGCTCGAAAAGCGAGTACAGGCAAAAGTTGTGAAAGCAGTGGTGTAGTAAAACCCGGAACACGACACTTTCTTGATATGCATTTCCTTAGAAGGAACATAAGTTATTTTGTTTAGTATCTCCTGCAGTATTCATAATGTTAAATGTTATTTAATCCACACAGAAGCAACAAAGTTTATGGTCAAATTGTATTCAGGACTTTAGTCAGCACATTCTTCAACAAAGCAATTCAGCAAAGCCTATAAAATCGTTCAGTTATGATAGTTTGTGTTCACTTTTCTCAGAAAGCATTTGATGTACTTATTTGAAATGGAAAGCCATTGTGAATTCGATTAATGCATAAAAAAGACCAGATTAGGGGCTTTGATTAAATGGACGTTCTTAGTACGTGATATATCCACACTATCTAAATGTTAGTAAAAAAGTAGAGGAAAACTGTTCCTTTATGTCGTTCGTGCTCTCTTTAACGTTTGGAAGGTCGTCTGAAAATCATTATGATTGATAAATACATAATGATAATATTGATTGTTTTGTTCGGCTCTATGCAGTGCCTGGAACGTTTTTATCCACAATTGCCGCACTAGTTTGTCGTAGAGGATAGTAATGGTTGTGTGCACAGGCGAACTATTTGAAATGTTTCCGCATACACGAAAACGGAAAGGTTGCACGCAAGTAATGTGTGTAGTAGTATTTTATATGGTATGTTCTGATAAATTGAGATTGACGGATGTGGGCCCAAACGGGATGTCCACATGTTATATAGACTCAAAGTGCTCAATTATTTTGAAAGTTATATGCAGGTTTAAGGTATCATTTGTAGAGTTAAAATATTCCCTTTTGTTTTTCTTCTCTTTCATCTTTTAAAATGCTCAGCAACTCATTCAGGAACAAATGACGGTTCTACGTTTTGACTAATATTGAGGTCTTCGGAGGATGACAGAATATCCAGAATATCAGAGATTGACGGACTATACACTTCACAAACCTGTTTGTAGAAAAGCGTTGAAGCAAAAAGAGAAATGAATACAGAAGTACTCTCGGAGTAATAGTAATGTTGGTACATACATTAACTTACAGAGAAAATATTTAATACGCACGCTTGTACCTGCAGGTCCTTTGGTACTAATCACCGTCGGGAGATTTTCGGCATTGCCATATACAGCTGGGTCGAATTTTACCTGCGTGATGGAGACTTCTTGAGGCCAGCTGCTCTCATTGCTAGATTTCCGTGGTTTCCGCGACCAGTACCAGTAAAATGCCGGAGCTATCCCTAATAAATGGCCCACTGAAAGCGGACGATCTTCCCTTCCTCATTCTTAATCCTCATCTTCCTTTCCACACACACACACACACACACACACACACAATTACAGTCACTAAACTACCACATGTCTGGAGCCTAATATAACTCGTATCGGTTGGTATTTCGATGGGGGCGAGGTGTACGGGGAGAGAACGTGTAGATATGCACTAGATCTCACGTTCCAGAGGGGAGAATCACCATCTCCAGAGATATGGCATGCACTCCATTTATGGGAACACGGCAATGTTTCTTTACGCGCCCGGAAAGGACCAAATCCTTGCTTGCATGTTCTACACGTATCTGCCGTATTTTGGGACTCATACGGTGTCAGCGGTAAAAGATCACGCCGGGGGCTGCGATGTCTTGAGTGAGGAAGTCGGACTCACCCTGCAGGGCACAATGTTGCGTCGCCTGTGGCGTTGTGAGGAGACAGCAGCCTTGACCCCGCCCGCCCACGGCGGCGCGCCCCCGTTTCCTCCAGGGAGAGGTCGACGAAATTGCGGAGGGGCGGGGGCGGGGGGAGCGCCGCGGAACGACGGCTGAGTTGTGGCTCCGTCTAGGGAAATCCGTCATCGATTGGGAGCCCCCGCGCCCCGCGTGCGTCGCTCCAGAAGGGATGAATTTAGAAATTTGTGACTTGCCGCTGTAATTTATGGCCGTATCTACACATGAGTCTGTCACATGCCAAATAAATAAAATTTCCTCGGAGGTCCACCACAAGGAGCACGGCGCGAGCAGTACGCTCTAACTGGCGTGTTCGTGAAAGCGTTGTAGAATTCCTGTTTTCAAGTTTAGCGCCGTAAAACATCGGATGTGTAGAGAAATTAATGAAGATAAATGGCTGCGTTAATTTTGTAATGCCTGTTTTATAGGATCTGTTAAGACCCAAAATCCACAGCGTATCGTAACGTCAGCTTGGGCCTGCAGCGTTGAGCGTTCAGAAATAAATGTGATGCTATTGTAAATGAGCTTAACCCACAGTAGTAGATTAAGAACAGTACGTTCCGGATTATGTTTTATATTTCTCATTAAAGCAAAAGCTGAAATGCAATGCTGTAGCTCTAAAAGCGCGGGCGGGCTAAATGAGTAGGCGGTTAGTATACATTTGTAGAGAAAAGATTTTGTACAGTCGCGTCTGTTCAATATGTTTCCAATTGTTTCATTATAATAAACAACTTTCGTCGTAAATAATAATGGAAAAAGTTTCAAATTGCGTTCCTGAGACGTTTCACTGAGGTTTATCATCTACAGCTATAATAAAGCAACACATTACAAACGGGGTCGTGCAACAACGCATCCATCTGGTCTCGACGAACTTCGCGTCTTCTCACGATGCCATCTCTCGTGCGCTGCCCCCGGCGATAGTACTCGCGCGACTTTCGCTCCCGCGAGCAGTTGGGGGACGTGCGAAGGATGCCTGCACTTTCACGGGCGGCTTTCCGCCACCCCGCGCCGCCGCTTAATTGTATTTGCCCACGCAACTCCGGCATCGCCCTGCCCCCCGCCCGGCTTCGGGGAAGTCCGCGCGCGCCCCGTCAGCGTTAGCGGGCCGCTGGGTGGGGTTCGCATCGAAGCACCGACCGAGTTAGCTCAGCGACTCCGAGCGGGAGGGCGTAGGATTCGAGTCGAAATTTTCTACACGAGTTGTGTTGCCGCATCGAATTCAGCTGCTGTGTGGGGGGAAGTTCTTGCGGTCAGCTGTTGTGATCGGTGGTTTTCCGTGGTTTCTTCCATCAGTATCAGGCGAATGCCGGAGTAGTACCCTAGGACCACGCACCCCGCCGCAACCTTTCCTTCCTCTTTCTTGAACTATCTTCCCCCTTTACTTACACAAACACGCGCACCTACATGCACTACACTACCACATGTGTCGGGAGTCCAGTCCTGAGCATAGAGCTTGCTCTCTGCCAGGGGCGATGTCGCTCTGGAGATAAATACCTGCATGCTGACATGTAGGTGGGCGCCGGATCTCATTTAGGGAGGGAGGATAGCCGACACCTTCCGGGATAAAAACAAACTACAGAAATGTGACTAATGACCATAAGAGTTGACGTGCCAGGAAAAATCATTTAATCATTTAATTGATATAGAAGGCGGGGAGGAAGGTGCCTGTGTGGATGATTCAATTGTGCTACCGCCGTGTATGTTGCACGTGAAGAATTAGTATTGTCATCCCTGCCACGCTTCTGCGCGCCGCACCGCGTGGCGTCGGCGTCGTAGTATGTCCTTAATGCGGCTTCTGATGTGTCGGGGAAGAGCAGCGAGGCAGAACAACTGGTACGTGATTAGGCGGTGTGACACAGTATTTGATCGACACTTCCTGCGGGTAGGGAGGAACTCCCGTGTTATAACGACTAGCGCAAACGCCTTCTACTACAGAGGTCCGGGTTCATTCCCGGGCGAATCCAAGAGGAATTTGTGACAAACAAAGCAAGCTCTGGGGATTCTGTCGGTGTCTCTCATCCCGCCATTTCTCAATCATACATCTCGTCCCTAACGCTATCATACTCGTTAGGTTATCACTCATGTTCCTCAATAATCTCAACATTTGAAAAGTTCGTAAACGCAAATAATCGACGCTTCCTATTTATGAATTGGAAAGGTGTACAACGCTGCGTTCGACTTCAGTAAAACGGCGTATTTTTCGACCGGTGAAGTGTCCGGCGCCATATCTTTCTCAGAGAAAGTGAAGACGACGGTCTCTTGTTTATAATTTCTGTCTGTCAAGCTATATTGCTTCCAAAGGACGGTTGTCATTATTTTATTAAATAGTATAGCAAGAAGTGTCTGGTATTCGTCGCCTAGTATGTTATGACTAATCACTCCTTCTTTACTGGGCATTCTTATAGTATTAGTATTCTAGAAATTAATTGCAAGTTGTCAAAAATGTCTTTTCGTAGACCAGGAATATTGTAGTTCAGCGACAGTAAATGCAAATATTGAATGGCGAGTTCAATTCAGTATATTTGAGATTTGTAAATTGACTGCATTACTCCATTATTTAGAGAGAAGTCTGCATTCACGAATTTTCCATGATTGAGTGCGTACTCTCGCACCCAAGGCTGGCGAATTAATTATTTGCTCTTTGTGAATATATGATAATTGATTAGAGTTACGTCCGCTTTGTAGAATACATTTTCCCCGGATGGCGAACAAAAACTGTTCTCAGAAGTTGCGCGACGTTGCGAATGCTTCCGCCGTAGAACAACGGGATGGAGTTTAGCGGTGTGCGTGGGTTGGTTTGTTGGTGGCCCCTTGCATGGCTGACGGCGGCCAGAAGCCCCCTAGCAGAGCGAATCGCGCCAGCCAATCTGCGGGTGGCAGAACACGTGCGTTTACTTCCATTGGGATGGCGAACATACGAGAACGAGGACGTGCGCAGATGATTCGCGTTTGCCGCTTCCCCCGCGCCGCCTCAGTATTTGCCCGGCTTCGGCGGGTGCCTGGAGGCTGCGCCCCACCCACGCGCACGCCTGGTAGGCTCGTTAGCGGCAGAAGCAACCGCCCTCCCTTGCCCTCGCTCTTGCTTAGCCCTAGCTTTCGCTTTTACCATGTATCTCGCCCTCGCCCTCGCATACGTCCGTGACCTCGCCCTAGATTTCACACTCGCACTCGCCCTCATATTCTCCGCCACGCCCTCGCCCCCACCCTCCCGCTCTCGGCCTCGCTCACGCCCTCGCTCCCACCCACGCTCACGCCCACGCCCTCGCTCCCACCCACGCCCACGCCCACGCCCCTACTCCCACCCTCGCTCGTGCCCACGCCCACGCTTCCGCTCACGTCCCTACTCCTACCCTCGCTCCTGCCTACGCCTACGCTCACGCCCCTACTCCCACACTCGCCCTCGCTCCTGCCCACGCTCTTGCCTCCACCATCGTCGTCGCTCGCTCCCACGCCTCGCCGTTCAGGCTCTCCCTCAGGCCGCCGCCCTCACCCCCCTCACCCCCGCCTTCGTACCCCTTTTCCCAGTGATAAAGGTGTCCGACCCATCCGTGCCCTACGGCGCCTGAGTTCCTGTTGGCTCCTACACCGTTGGGTGCCCCATTGCGTGTCGCGCCTGTCCGCCGGCGCACGCCTCTCTCCTGCGCCGCCCCGCCCCGCCCCGCGCTTGGCGCAGCTGGCGGCGCGGCACGGGGCACAGCACGGGGGAGTATCGAACGGCGCCGCGAGGTAAATATAGGTCCTTCCCCTCCGTGGAATAATGGCCAAGTGCAACACTTGGACTTTTTTATAGTCCGATGGCCGTGTCGGCCGCTTCCGCTTATGTGCTGATCGATAGGGCTCACCGCCACCGGCCGGTCTGCCGTCCCCGCCCTTTCCCTACCTCTTCCCGTCCTCGACGTGTATACACGGCGCCCACCGTGTAATAACCACCGCCGAGCAAATGGCTCCTTGTGTACCTTCCTTTCCCCGGTCGCGTGCTCGCTGTCCGCTCGAGAGGGTAATCTTGCTTGCTCTGGCTGACCGCGCAACAAGCAAATCGTCTTAAGCTCGCTTTACACGATACGTTCTTGTGCATGTAAACAAGCGCGAAAACCCTAGGAGCTCACTGAACAGTTTCTTGCATGTCATTTGCAGCTTGTTGCATGTATTTAATTTCGCAATCTATTCTTAGAGTTACGAATTCTTGAACCTTTTCGAAGACAGACTTTTATCTTCAGTGTTTTACTTCTAAATATTCGTAACGCCTTATTTTTGGACTCGGTTTGAGTAATTTTCCTTTTTTTACGAATGAGGATAGATGGCTAATTTCCCTTTTATCATGTATCTTCTGGTTAATTGTATGGTGATGCCAATTTTAAATATAACGTCAAATTGAAATGCATCCGTTCATCATTCTCCTAGTAAGTAAACGGATACAGTTATTACAGAAAACCGTGATTGTTTGCGGTAACACCTTCGCTCTGAACTTAAAAGTAAAAACTTTTTTTTGTTTGTTTAAAAGCTTAGTGTAACGCTGAGCTGGAATCCTATGATCGGGCGGGTGTGATAGGAACGGAATGTTCGGGAGTGATGAAAAATAATGTTAGGCGTTTTTGATCATGTGCATTCTTCCATATTACAAAAATGCCTTTGCTTAGCTCGCGTCAGTTGTTTCACGCACCATTGATCTGCACTGATTACTCCGCAATATAGACGGCCGTGACTCATGCATCGAGTACTATGAGTTCCATTCACAAGTACAGGTGTTCCTGCTTGAAAGACATAACGGAGGCCAAGGACACGTTCTGGCGGATTCAACACGGAACAGTTTTGACTCTGGCCGTTTGCCGGTATTGCACAGCGCAACATTTTAAGAACGCCTTGACACACTTTTTAGTTTCTGGTGGAGCGCTTCTAAAACGGATACGTGCCCGGAACATCCCACTATTTATACGAATTGTGTGACATGTGACATTTTGAATTTCGATCTTTGAATTTTTTTATCTTCTTTTACTTAGCAATTCCTTATAACTTGGTGCAGACAACTTTATGGACGTGAAATGTTTTTAGTCGTAACCCTACAGACATTCATGAGTAAGCAGAATTGGCTAAATTTTTCCCAGCCCCAAAAATCCCACCCTAATTTTTTCTGCAAAATCTGCATAATAAAAATTCTATAAAACCCATTTAAGTTTTTAAAATGTTTAAAATAATTTCATATATTAAATTTAATTATTAAAAATTGTTATATTTAATGAAAATTAATTAATAATAATATTCAAATATTTTGGGGGAACGAGACATTAATTGAAAACTAAAATTTAATATCAAACTTGGAAAACAACACTACGCCAAAAAGAAGTAAACTGAAAATAAAATGCTAACTTTGTTTTCTAGTATTCACGGCTCTCATTTCTTCAAAACTCACACACACACAGAAACAAATACAGAGACAACACAGGTACATAATACACTTAGTGCACGTAGTTGGTATAATAGTATACAGACTCTGCAAATTTGTTTCGCAGCTTTGCTACATGTTCCGCATTTGTTACTTCTTTACACAAACATAACATTATTAACGGTAATTTGTTACCGGTAATGAATTTGAAATCTTAAAACTGAGAGGGAGGTAATCTTCGGACGCACCATATATGTACTTGCCAGTTCTAAATATATTTTAGTTCGTCTTTTTGAGTGATGAAAATATGTCTTTATAGGTTTAAAAAAATAATATTTCGAACACTCGAAAACTACAATAATCCCCCGAATAACTTCTGGGGCGATTTAATGAAAATCATATTTTAGTTTTCAGCTCTGGGAATACGTGTCACTGATTCACATAGACTTATAAAAAAAATCCTATGAAAAATGCCCTATTCCAACTACAGTATTTTTCTGTACTCTATAGTTGTTTCTTCAATTGACATGTTGGATACTCCCCTCCCCCCTTGATTGCCATTAATGCATGAACTCAAATGGTTGAGCAGAGAGTCAGTATTTGCATTGTGTGATGATTCTTTGTTCTGGAAGGAAGGGCGTATTCAGAGCAGAGAGGCGAGGGGTCATGACCTGCATACGATTCATGATTTGTTGTGGTGAATGAAAATAATGAAAACAAAATTGTATGCATTGATCTTTTTATTTTCTCACATACTTCTCACGATTTCTTGCGAAAATATTGTAATGCTTGAAGCACATTGTTTAAATTTTTGGGAAATTTTCCATGAAACCCCTGAAACTTTGTTTCATCTTGTGATAATATATATTGTAACGTATTAGCCAGCGGGCCTCATGGCATCTATTTGGGGACGCTTGGTTGCGGATTAGTCTCGCCACAGGAAGAAGGGTTTTTCCGTAAAGGGAAGAACGCGGAGACGGGAGACACAAGGCTTTGGGTGTCTTCCGGCTTATAGAAGCTTTTCACTGTTATAACAAGCGAGGGAGTGGCGTGACGTAGGAGGTCACGTGGGCCCCACCTATATAACAGTGTGTACGGAGCCAGTAGGAGGTTCTGGAGACGGGAGAACCTCGTGCGTGTGCACAAAACTTGCCGCCAAGACGGTGCATATGCGAGCCAGGCTCGCGAGGCTGGAGTCATTAGTTGACGAAGCCTGCGGACTTTATGTCCTTGGGTGACTGCGGTCACGGGGGAGCGATGCTGTGTGCGTGCTCCGAGGTGAAGAGTGAATGAGTGCCACGATTCACGCCGATTCTCAATCGGATAAGATCGCTCCTGCGATCGAGGCAAGCCAGCCGTTGGTGCGCCAGAACGGACTTTGTGTCCCAGCGTGACATCCGGTCACGGAAGCTAGGCTTTGTGCGCGCTTCAAAAGTAGGAGTGGCGAATGCCACAATCAAAACCATCTTCAATCGGGTTTTGGATCGCTCCCGCGATCAGGGGATAGTAGGTCTATCAGAGCTAGGGTTTAAGTAGATTAATAAGTGTATATATTTTTTTTGTTTTCTTATTAATAAATATATTTGATATACGAAAGCTCTGTGTCTGTGGTCGCTGTGAGTATCCATGACGTCACAATATTTTCTGAGACGTTGACAATCAACTATAATTCGTCCCACTGATAAAGCCCCTCTCAGTGTTTCAAATTATGTAGTTATCTAAAGTAGATTCAGGTATTATGAGAATGGAAGAGATGGAACGGTTTTTACCAACGTGATGCATTCCTTCTATGAGTATAGAAAGCTTAAAACGTGCGTTTTTACTGCTCTTCTCTGAGGAGAAAAAGCAATGATTTCCCTCTCCCCGAAGGCAGGATTCCCTGTTCTGTGTCGTAACGAGCGCTCCTTTCCTCATGTTAATTGTTGTGTCTTGGTGCTTCCATCGGTTTTTTCCTCTACTCCGCCTGTGTCCGCGTCCACGTTCTCGAATCCACGCGGTCGCGCGAGGGCCTCTTCCGGGAAGCGTCGACCTGAGCCGCCTAAACTTGGGGACAGGCTATAAGGGCCCCAAACAACGAGGAACGCGGCCTGTGAGTTCTTTGGCAATCAAATATTTGAATTGGTTAATTCGTCGTAGGTAATTCGAATTGCGAATATTAAATAATTAAAAAAAAAGTTCCTGTAAAAGTGCATTTTAAAAATATTTTATGTATTATTAAATAGAATTTTCATTGGTTACTTTCCAGCTATAGAGCTCTTTGAATTTTGGTTTTTAATTACTCAACGAGCGTAATTTAGTTCTCCGCCCAGACACCACAAGGTATACATGATCCAGTTTTTTAGCACATCTGTGATAGTTGCTTACGTAAAATGTGTTTTAAATAAATTATTTTTGTATTTATTTTCTTAGCTGTGATGATCGAAATGCGATTGAAAAGATCTGTACCCCCAATAAAATCTAAGATACCTTAGACAACACTTCATTAAAAATTATAATAGTATGTTTTACAGCCTTGATGAGTAATGATACATATAAGATGAGTTTCTTAACACCCTGTTTCAAGGAGGAACATATTTCTAATTGTGGGTATTTTTCGATTTATCGTAATTCTGTATATTTTTCAGTTGTATTAAAGAGAAGACGTGGTGTGATCATTTCAAACGATTGCACACTTTCAGTTCCACTGACGACCTGAATTTAATAATAAGCGAGAGCGAAAAGGGACTCAAATATTAATTTTCCTTGGGTTTGTACCCTTGCCGTTCGTCAGCGCACGTGCATAGGAAATTCCCGTGACCTCACCGCCAGTTAGTCGATGGTGCACCTTTCGATGGAGATGGCACGTGTTCATTTCGGTAGAAGAACAAGAACTGCGCAGAATGGGGTTTTTGAGCACGACTCAAAGAGCACTACTTCAGGAATCGTGATTGCCTTGAATTTCCGTTTGTCTCGTATGTAGTATTCTTTGCTAGGGGCGGTTTAGGAGTATGAATGCATTCCTCGATCGGAATCGTGAGATCTTCTGGCTGACCGGGGGCGGCATGCAATGGCCCGAGTTAGCGAACTCGTTACACTGCCGTGGCCTCCTAAAGGGGCTGAATTACTATTGGAGAAGGGGAGGGGGCGCTCTATTCCCAGCATTGGATCTAGGGAGAAGACAGTATTTGAGGAAGAGAGAATTTCATTTCACCCCATCCTTAAATATGTTTGAAATGTATATATACGTTTGTTGTATATTCTTAATGAGATTACTGATTTGGATGTGATGCCATCAATATGTGGTAAATTAAAAAAACGAATATTAACTTGGGGATAGCCCGTGCACTCCCTCTCCCCTGAATCCGCAGCAGAAAGTTCCGCTATTTTTCGTATTCGGTTGCATCGCAAAGGGTAATTCTGGGAACAGTTTGACAATTTTTATTTTATTATATTTTTATTATGAACATGTTGCTTTTAAACCATCTAACCAAAGCTTTCTTTTTTCGTAACCACTTGCCGCAACGATTCGTGTCGACTCTTCTATTCACTTGTTGACTGATGTATTTAACTTCTCAGTGCTCGCAACTGTCTCAGGAAATGGAAGGCGAGTTATTATTCAGAAATAATCCGTCAGCCGAATGCGGTGCACATTTCAGTCCGCTGTATACAGAGGCGGAGGGCTCGTTCGGGCCACGGGCGAAGCGACCGGCCCACGGGGCGGGGCGAGCGTGGATCTTCTCTATCGCCCTGCGCCCCGCCCGCGGACAGAGGGCGGCTCTCTATTGATCGGCACCCGCGGCGGTGGTTAATTCGACGTACGCTTTGGCCGACTTGTGCACAATGGGAGCAAAAATAAAACGACCCGCGCTGGCAGGCGGCCCACCCTCCTCCCCCCAACACATCTTCGCCTGTGCCCTCGTCACGTCTCCGTATCCATGCACCTAGCCCCTGACCGTCCCCGTCTCCGCGCCCACGATACGTCACCGCTCGCAGTGCCCCCGCCCCGTCCGTCTACACTCACCCTCTCACCGTACAGCCTCTATTCCCGTCCCTGCCCCCTCCCTCTTGTGGCTTTGTGCGAATATCGGCGTTGACGCAAGGAGCAACCTGTATTTCGCATTCAAACACAAATTGCTTTTCCTCGACCTGCGGGGGACAGTTAAATGTGCTATTATGTCGGGGCGGTGTGGTGGTGTTGGTCACCGCGAACGCGGTATGGCCGTACCGAAATGAGGGGCGTGGTGTGGGCTTTCGCGGAGCGTTGTGGGCGAGGTCGCAGCGGGGACATCGGGCCCCCGCCCGCTTGCCATTTCGACGGCCTCGCGAGGGCGCGTGGGAGCTGGCGGGGTGCGTGTGCGTGTTATTTCGGCCTCCCGCAGCTAATCGCGGGGAACGCAGCCCTCCGATGAGACGCCCGGCCGCGCGATGCGCTTCACGTGCTGGCACAGCGATCCCGCGTTCTTTCGCTCATCCGCTCCCACGCCGACCCTCTCTCGCAGACCCTCTCTCCTCCTTTCACTCATTGACGCTTCTCTCGTACCGCAACCTTCTCGTGAATGTTCGGGCTTCGGCCTCGACACCCCGGCGCTTTGAAGTTAAGAGTTAGGGGCGGGGGGGAGCGCGAAAATGGTAGTCGTCAGATTATGCAGGTGACGTGCTTCCAAATGAATATGTAGATCGTTCTTCAGTTATGTGCGCTTTGTTGTCTGGGGAAGTATTGGTCGCATTTCACATCACATTCACACGGAGTTTATTTACTCGTACTTTGGAAAAGAACAAAGTAACATCGGTATCTGTCATTTTATTTTTCCTTGTGATTGTTGTGCTAGATTCTGTGATGTAAATTTGTGCAAAATGAGGTAGAACTTTTACGCCATTTTGATTAATTCAAATTTCTGTGATTTGAATATCTAATTTAATGGAAATGTGTTCGGCCATTCGTTTCTAGAGCAATTGGAAGTCGAACATTTTGAAATTCGCCGTCTGCTCTAAATAAAGGTCATCTCGTCTCCATCGTAATTTTAGTCGCAAAATAGATCCAATTGGTTGGAAAGCGGAGAGAAAAGATTTTTTTATCGCAACGACGTCCTCGGTTAATACTGATGAACATAACGACCCAGAAAATCCACCCAGTGTGTCTACAAGAGAAGCCGTCATTGTTGTGCGTCAGAATTGCTGGAGAATCAGATGCATCCGTTTCTTGGCTCATACTTGAAGAGACATTTTTATATATGCTTATTTACAAGTTATTTAATAAGGTATTATGGATTATAAATTTGAGAGCATTGTATTGAACTATATTAGTTATTTCTTTAAATGTAAGACACACTCGTCTCTTTGCCATCTAAGCTACGCTCGGACGACAAACTCGACTCGTGTGTGAATCACCTGTTTCGCGCCCTTAGTACGTAAACTACTATTATATACTATCAACGTGAATACTATTAAAATCAATTTATACTTAACTGTTGCTTTAAGATTTGTTACTCCCAGTGGTCTAAACTCACCACTAAGTTGCAATTGGCGCTTGGCTCCAAACAGATGGGAAAGAAATCTTGTCTATTCATTGTACCAGCCAGGCTCTGACACAAAAAGGGCATGTCGAGGCGCGTCAGGGATCGCGCGTTGTGGACTGATGTCCCGCTGCTATTGGCAGGTCACGGAACTCCTTGCGCAGAGGGGGGCGAGCGATGCGGCGCGAGCCCATCGGAACCCAACCACCCACCCACCCCTCATCTCATTCCAAACCCCCGTCACTGTTCAACTTCTGCTTTCACGACATTCCGTACCCCGCCCCGCCCCATCCCTGCTTCCCCCACTTACCCAGGCTCTGGCCTCGCCACCTCCCTCATCCGCTTCCCTCTTTCCCGTCCTAGACCTCGCAATCTCCACGTCCCTGATCGTAGCCCTGGACCGCTGGCCGTGACGGCCTGTGTTTGCGCGTGTCTGCTCCTGGCGTAGCGTCGCTCGCGGTTGACAGATCGCCAAGGCGCCGGGCTGGCCCCGGCCCAGTTGATGATGCCACGCCGTCTGCTCAAGCTCCGCTGCTGCGCGGCCGCTGCGGCGCTCCACCAGGCGGAGTCGCGCCTCGCCAGACAGTTCTAGTTACGAAACACTGAAAGTTCTTGTTGAAAATATTTAGTGTCTCTGATGGGTTCGACTTTTAAAGGTAAAAGTAATTTGAGGTTCCTTTACATCTACAGAGAAAAGGATTTAATTTGTTGCGTTTTCATTTAAATTCCAAAACAGCGTTGCATGTGTTTGGGAATCGTTAAAATGAAGCAATTGCTTGTTTGAAAGGATTTGATAAAATACAATTCGTTAGAGTTCGTACTGTCTATCTTTCTATTCTACATCTTTTTATGATTCCAATGGGTATAGTTGGACGTGTGTATTTTTTCATTCCATGAACAATCGCGCAAATGTAATTGAAAAATGCATGTTCGTTCAGCGGTGAAGTGATATCACGCGGAAGACCGTCCATTAACAAAATGTTTGTACATTCATTTGCATCTCGAAATGTGCGTTTCATTTAATGCCGTGTTGCTTCATTCCATCATTTAATTCCTTTATTCCAACATAAAATGGAAATCAACACCCTCGAAATGAATTGGGTAACCAGTACAAATAAATATCTCCGAGCTCTTCTGAATCATTTGGAATCGAACATATGGAGAATAGACAGGAGTGTGTTGTTCCTCAGATCAATACGTCACTGGAAATTTGTCTAGTAAAGCATCTGAATTCGATGAGCTGCGTCAAGTAAGTGATATGATTAAGCACATTGTTTTGTTTTATTATCTTCTGGAAGGTTTCCGTTTATGAATGCCAGTGGGGGTGAAAAGTAACACTATAGCACTTTAGACGATTGGAGATCATTTTCGACTTCAAAAAGAGCGCCGTGGGCCGGGTCCAGCGCGCCAAATTTTGAAGGCTATATTTGCTGTAAACCTATTTCTTGAGTATGAGTTCAATAGTGGCGGTGATATGTCCCTTGATATCACTTGCACCAAAATTTGCAATAGTATTGGCTTATTAGTTCGTTTTAAAAGACATGGTTCACAACTTTCTGACGTTCCTCGTATATGGTGACACATTTTCATTTTCGTGATTTACACGAAAGTCACTAATTACTGTTTAGGTTTGATGTTGTCTTCAAAAATCATTGAAATGTCCGGTGTTAATTATACATAAATACATCAGGGGATTAAGTACGTGCGTAGGACTCCAACTCAACTTTAATTCAACTTTATATTAGTCCATAAATATATGAAAAAATGTTAATATTTTTTTGAACTGCAAATATTTCCGTTTCTGTTCGTATTCATGTTCTTATTTCCTATCAATCTTTCGCGTGCGTGAAATAATGCAATAAACCGCATAGCTTCTGCGTTCCGGACGGACAATACATTCATTTACTATGCACGGCTTCCTATAGGAGACAGGAGTCTCATGCGACTTGATCGTGGAGCTGGTTTCATGGTCTTGCCCTAGCACAAAATACAATGAAAATTGCTATTCAAAGTGAAATATTATTCCCTCTGGCCCAGTTGCCTTAAAAAATTCCTTTACATAATTTTTTGTTTGTTTGTTTTGTTTTGTTTTTTGTTTTGTTTTTTCGTCTGAGAGTAAGTGTAAAGAGATCCTACGCATCCCATGTTGTCGAAAGAAGAGCGAGGAGGCTCAGTGTTGACCACGTCACGTGGCACGTGCTTGTTTCAACTACGCGCATGCAATTTTACGCCAAAGACGCGTCGTGTGGATATAGCTTTAGGCGCCCCGAAAAAAGATCACCCGCGTGTCGTTCCATCACGGCTCACGGGCGTGCGCGGCGGGTGCTGCTGCCGCCGCCGCGGCTCCGCGCTGCCCGCGCCAGTTGGCAGCGCAAAGATGGCATTGTCGCAATGATGCTATGCCGCGTCTCTCGCCCCCCCCCCCCCCTTTGTTCTGGAGCCTGGACGCGGCGCTGACGAAACCTATTTTCTTCTACACACAAACCTAATTCTGTTTCTTTCAATTCTGTTATCGCGCTTGAAATTAATTTTCAGAAACAATAAAATAATTTGTAGAGCAACAGATCTAAATTTAGTCACTGCAACATTGCGTTCAGTTTAAACTAATTAATTTATTTTATACTTATGTACACCGCACATGTGCTGACTCAATGAATATTGTGTAAAGTTAAATAAAGGATCATATATAATTATCACATTAGAAAATGTTAAATTATGTGACATGACCTCTTCAAAACGTATTGTAATTGGACTTCAGAGGCCACACGTTTAGTGCTGCTAATTTATGGAAATCGGATGAGAAACTAAACCTGAAATACACTTGAAATACAATAGCAATATATACATTACATTATACATAAATATAAAGGTAAAAAATATGCATCGTTCCCTGTTCTTGTAAATTGTCTCATAAATCGAAAAGATAAGTTTACAAATACAGATGCACAGAAATGTTTTTCTCGGGTCATAACGCATCAATTAAAGCATTGCAACATCCCATTGCCGGTGCAAGGCAGGCATTGCAAACACGTCAGAAGCCGAAGGAGCTTCGCATCCGGACCGAAGTGCGCGGTGCTCTCCGCGCTCTGCCGTGTCGCCGCCGGCGAGGGGCCAGCGTGCGCCAATGACGCCGACGCCGAGGGAGATCAGCCCAGCGTGACGGACTGTTACTTCCGCGGCCGGCGGGGTGGGGTGGGGGGGCGATAGGGAGGATTTCGCAGACGCCGCCCGCGCTTCCGGAGCGCGTTAGCGTCCAATTACGGAAAATCGACGCGGGCCACGCGACGGGGCGCGAAGAGAGGCATCCGACTCCGCGGCAGGAGAGGGGGGGGAGCGACGCGGAGAAATGATAAAACCTGGACGCACGAGCGTGGGCACTCGAAGGAACGTCCGCATTTACAAGTATAATTCACAAGACACCGCAAATGCCACCAACCGTCTGCGCGTGGCCGAGTAACGGCCAGCGGTTTCGCCTCGGGCCAGGTCTGAAACTAGGAAGAGGCAGCGTTGGAGGAAGCAGACCGTGTGAAAAAATTGATGGAAAAATGTAGGTGCAGACAATACTTGCTACTCCTATTTTGATGTGAATTTTAAGAAATTAAGTCGTAAGGTAGAAATATCGGAAATAATACATCACTTTTCTGTAAATAAAATCTTGCTCAGGAAAAATTTTAAGTTCAAGTTGTGCAAGATGGTTTGAAGCACGTTAGTAAATCATTTATAAATATCTTTCAATGAAGTGAGAAACATTTTCAATCACATCCTTATATTATAAACCTGTCCTCTTTCTCATCATTTTTAGGCAAACGCTAAGTTAGGCAAAGTTGACAAGGGTGTTTCATTGTGCTACAACATCATTGTAGCATCATTTTACGTGTTGTGAATGTAGGATACGAGACAATCGACTGAGCACTCTCTGCGTATAAATCAACTAAAGAGCTCACCAGGCGAAACTGTTATTGCACTTGCTACGTCTGTCCAAGAAGCGAGCACAATGTCCATACAATTGCAATGTGTTTATTGTAGAGTGATTAACTGCTATTTTGTTTGAGCAAAATTTCGTTTTGTTTGATCAATGAGTTGTGATCTCTTGTAATGACTGTTACTCGATACTACCTCTTGGGATCCGGTATTAACTATCAGTAGAATCTAAATGTACTGAACTTCCAGTAACTCATTGTGTGGCACGCTAGCGTCGATTAGATTCCCAGTACCGAATCACGTCGATCTAGCCAAACACAAATTAGGAGGGCGTCCTTATTTCCCATTACGCTTTTGGTAAAAAAGTTATGTAATCGTGCGTGAACCTAACCGGCCATGTCGTAGTCACTGCTGTATCTCGTCTCATGGGCAGTGTGTGGGACTTTTCCAGTTGGTTGGCTGCACGCCTTTTTGTGCGCCCGGTCCCCGTTCCTCATTCGGTTTATTTCTCCGGACTCCATTTGGGAGACGTCTTCATCATCTCCTTAAACGGCGCGACGGTTTGTAATTGTTCGTTTGCTTTCGGGACGTCACTGGCTCGCCCAGCGAATCCTCACGAACAGCGCGGGAGAGCGCCAGGACGTGGCTCCGTCGTGCTCGTGTGTGATGGCGCTGCGGCTGGCGCTGCCGCGGTTTTCCGGCGCGGGCGGTTGGCGTATGACGCCGCGGTCGGACGGGGGCCGGGGGGCAGCTGGCGTGGGCGGGTGCTAGGCCAGGTGTCCGTCTCCTCGCTCGCTCGCTCGCTCGCTCGCTCGCTATCACCGGATGTGATCGTGCCCTGCGCTCTTCCGCCCCCCCCTCTACCCCCCCCCGCGCCGTGCGTTTTCCTTTTCATTCATAAAACTCCTCGTCACCCGTGAATCGTTGTGTTAAGAGGCGGAATATCATTAAAAACCAGGGTGAGAAACGAATTGAAACTTTAACTTGGTTAATTATTACCATTACCATTATTATAGTTATTATTATTATTATTATTATTATTATTAATCGATAACTGACGATAATGGCACCTGTGGAAATGTATCTTGTGACGTCGACACCAAATTTATTTCAGATGCAACTGGTCGGGAAAAATACATCTATAGACTGGAAAAAATAAATGTCGAAATTTTTACCACATTTCGAACAGAGGTCTCGTGCTCACGTAGATCGGAAACTTCTATCTCTATTTTGACTAACATGAGACTCGTAACACAATCCCTCAAAGGCGTTGAGGATGTCATGAATATTACGGAGATGGAAAACTGTCAACATCCCATACCATAAATCTTGTTTAATGTCGTAGTAGAATATTGAGATGCTAATAGAATAGAGTATTTGATATGCTACTTAGGTATACATAGAACGATTTCCAGTGATTTTCTAAATACTACCTACGAATACGCAAGACAAACTATCAAACAACCATTATTCTATTTATATATTACTTAATACAGTTTTACAAAATTAATTTATTAATAATATCGTTAATGTTCCACGAATCCTTTCGATGAAAAATCCTTGTGGAAACGTGTAGGCTTATTTTCGTGGAATCGCTGCGAGAGCGCTTGGAGGAGAGTAGCCCGCTTCTGCGGCAGAAATCTGGCCAGGCGAAGGCGCGTCAGCGGCAGCCGCGCGCCGTTGGCCCACTCTGGCGGCGGCTGTGACTCACGCCCAGAGTAAACTTCCCGGCGCGGCGCGGCGGCCCAAGGCTTCGCGTGGGAAACAGCGGACGTCCTGCCCTGGCGCAGGCGGCCTCTTCCGTCTCTCTCTTTCGCACGCGCGCGCTACGCGTAACTGCATATCGCCGCCGCCGGTCGCCCGCTTTTTTTCTTCTTCTTCTTCTTTCGAATCGCTGGCTTGGCGGTGCTGATGCCGAGTAGATGGGGAAAGGAGCCAAAAGGATTCTGCGAAACCAGGCTGGGCGGGCGGGCGGCTGGCTGGCGTCGCGTCAGCGCGAGTTGAGAGCAGCTCAAATACGCTCGTGGCTGCGTGTTTGCCGCTTCCCCCCCTCCACCCTCTCTCCCTCAAGGTCGCCCCGCCCCCTCTCTCCACCCTCCCACCCACGTCCTTCCTTCCACGCACTCGCGTGGCCCTAATTCTGGTGGCGTCCGGCGTTCTACGACTAGATTCTACTGCGTTATTCAACTCCGCTACGCACTCTGGTGTGTGCACATAACGCTGACCTCGTTGCTCCCCCTATACAGGAAATGTGTACTCCTGTATGCACACGTCCTTGATTCTCTCCCACGTTCTTCCTTTCACTCTCACCCTGCCGCCTCCATTTCGCCCCCACTCGCACCCTCCCTCTATCGCCCTCTTGCTTCTGGCCTGAAATGCTTATCCATCGTCATGCTTTCTCTGCGTACAGCTTTCTGAATACACACACACTACGTTCGTCCTAATCTATGCTCACTTCAACTATCTGGTTATTGTCTCCCAGCCAGTCCATCAGTTTCTTACTGCTAAATCCAATAGGTCCAGTTCGCGGGCTTACTCGTCCTCAATTTTTTACCCGTGCTCGCTCCCTTTTGCCTTCATCCTTCCCATCTGCATTCTGAGCTCCTATTCAGCTGCTACATTTGTTTCGTCCAACTGGTGCGCTCCGCTACGCTTAATCGTGCGCAGAAGTTCTCATCTCAACGTCCCACCGTCCCAGTCATCCAGTTCATCTTCCAACTCAGCCGCTCCGCAGCACCAATCCCATCGCCCTTCTCCGTGATCGTTTGTTTGAACTTTGCTTTTTGCCACTGCACTTGGACTTTTTTCGAATCGTGCGGACTCCGCGGGAGCTGTCTTGAGCCTGCCTCCGGCCCTCTTCCACTTCCTGTCCCATCTCCATTCGTCTACAATTCTCCCCCTCATGCCTAAAACCTCATATCCCGTTCCTGTTTGCTCCCGCCTCCATTCTGCCTTTACCCCCTTCCCAATTCACCTTCATGTCTCCGCCATCCTCGTCCCGAGTCCTTGCATCCAGGAGCCTGCCCTACTCCCACCTTCACCCACTCCCTCTCACCTCTATCCCACCCACCCACTCTCACCCTCACCCACTCTCACCCTCACCCACTCTCACCCTCACCCACTCTCACACTTACCGATTCCCAACGCCGCTCTCGCCGCCTCTCTCACTCACCTACTTGCACCCCGCTCCATTTTAAAGAGCTTTTGGTGCGACGTCGTGCCGCCGCTGCCGCGTTAATCTGGTCGCCGCCAATTATCTCGTCGCTTTAGGTGCACTGCGGGCGACGCTGGCCAGCCTCCGGTCGCGGACAACGCTGCCGCGTCACCACGCCCATCTCGAACAGGAACTGAATTCCTAGCAGACTTTTAGGGCGGCTCTGCTGTGCTGACCGCGCCGTATGGTCGGTGCTGTTGCTCTACTACCCCGCGCGATTCCCTGGACTCGAAACAGGCGATTATCAGAGCTGTGAATGAGCGATCCGTACACATGTACCTACACCCTGAGAACCTACGTTTAGCCCGCTACCTCACAATTCAATACTTCTATACTGCAATGATGAAGGTTTTAAAGGTCAATTAATTGCTATTTGTTTGAAAAGTAATTACGCTTGCTCGAAATAACCGGGAGAAGAAAGTCCTTGAAAGACATTAAAGAGTGACTCTTGTTTAAATATTTTGGCATTTTGTTGCGCTTTGCTGATTCGTTAGCGGTCAAGTTTCATGAAAATATAGCCTTTTAAGATCAATAAGTCTTCGGATCCGTGTACGAGTAGTTCAATGATTCAGGTATTTGACTATTATGAAGGTCGAAATTGCACACTCTTCTTGAGATTCGCGTTAGTCGTCAGAATAAAAAAAAAAAGTTTACGTAAAAAAAAACATAAAAATTTTAGCTTTTGAAATAATTACGTGTGAATGAATATATTTTGTTGTAAGCTCGATTTGAATAGCTACTAGCTCATGTTGGACTCAGTTGCTCAAACGGTAAGTCTCCATTATTATCGGTGCGGAAAGGAACGGGAAAGAACCGAAATTTTTAAGTATATCTTCAAATCTAATCTCAGACTAACCGTGTCAAGGAAGGCTCGCTCTAGTACAAAACAAAGCTGATGAGTAAAAAACAAAATGAGTTAAACAAGTGGAATATTCTCAGTACGATGACCCATAATTAAACAGCGTCAGGTATCATAAGTATCCAGCGGGTTGCACAATAGCTTTGACATAGAACGTTCTTTTTTATTCCTTCATTCCTATACACTTTAATATTTAGCTGATGATTATTTTCGTATTGGCCAAAAGTTCTTACAAATTGCTTTAAACAATTGTCATATTTATTATTGGGTTATGCTTCATTGTAGGGATTATGCGGAATATACGGATGTCTTAGGCATCACCCGAGGCCAACACACGACTACCAAACTTCATTGTGCTTGTATGCAAATAATTATTTGGAATATTTTAAAATGGCCTTTATATTCTTGGTCAAATACCCATATTATATTTTTGGAACTTCTTTCACTAATGTATTTCGATTTTCGGCAGTGGATATTTTTTCGCGTTCTGAATTATCCTGTACAGAATAGTTGTTTCGAAATTCACGTGTTCCGTATCGAAGCATGGTATCCCTAAACGGCACTCATCGAGGGAGCCGCAAAAGATAGCGGCAGAGGAACCTTTTTCGGTGGTCGAATTGGGGCGCAGTGGGCGCGTCCGGCGGGGGCGGCGCGGCGAGTGGGCCGGCGGGTCCCCCCTGGGCCGATAAGGGGAATCCCCGCGCGCGTGTAAAGCGCCGCGTTATCGCATTCGGTGCGCCGCGAGCGGGCTTGCGGCCGTGCGTGCTCCACTCTCCACCCACGCTTCGTTCTCACCCGTTGCCCCCACCTCGCCCTGCCTCGCTCCTGCCTTCAAATCCCGCCTTGCGCTGTCCGCCTTTGACGCGGCCAGACTTGCCAGTCGCCGATTCCCCACGACTCCTCCCCCTCGACATCCCAACTCATCCGCGATGTTCGCCGTTGCCCCGCTTTTCCTCATCCCTTCGAGTTGCGCCGAACGACGTGGAAGTCGATTCCCGTCCTCTTAGCTTGACTTCCCATTCCGAACCGCTTCATCTGTCATTATGTTTCAAAGTCTGCGCTTTGAAAGGAGTGGTGGAAATACGGATACCATGTGGAAATGCAATGGGGGACAGTAGTGCACCGACAATGCTGCGTTGCTGCACTCATTTCTTCTGCGAACACATTCGATTCCCTCACTTCTAGATTGAATTCGGCTTTTGTCACGAGCATGTGATTGAAAGATAAACGCAATGCAGCATATCCATGTGTTGCCTTTACAATCTAACCCTCTCAACATTGTTTCCGCCAAATTTCCTGTTGCAAGACATTTCATGTGTTGTATACAATTGATTGCTTAGAGATGAAATATGTTTTTGTGTTGATTGTCAAATATAATATATTGTCAAATATAATATGTAATGAGTCGTTTCTGATACAATTCCTCTCTCTTGCACATACTCTCACTCACTCACTCACATCAACAATAGCACTTGTCCCTCTTCCCATCCTCCCTGTCTGAGACGAAGCACATGCACATTTCCCCCAGACCCACTCGTCGAAGCTCTAATGTTTCGGCCTGTGAACTCTTCGTTCTCGCCGACTGTGCCTCCGCAGTCGCGTCGCTGCGAGCGACTAGCGATATAGGCGCGCGCGGCCGCCGCGTTTTTTGGCGCCACCGCCGCCGCGTACGCCTGCAGCTGCGGCCGGCGACCGCAAGTGCGCTGTGCGTCTTCGCGTCTCTGCACCCCGACGCGCCGCTCCCTCATTGGCACTCTTTCTCTGTTTCCTCTGCCGCTGCGAACTCAGCAACTTCGCCAACGAATATTACGGGCTTGGCAAGATTTTTTTTTTGCTTTTGTTGGATTCTTAAATATATTTTAAGTATAAACTGTTAGCAAAAATGAGTTGAATAGTAATCGTCCGGTTGTACTTATCATCTGGATAATTAAACGAATAAATCTTTGTGATAAAGGTTCGTAAGACGGTAAAGCGTTTTTTACCGCCTCAACGTAATGAGAAGATGACATGAGAATGCGATTGGTGCATGCAACGCAGCGTGGCATTTTCTTCAAAGTATGAAAGGAGGCGTTGGTACTAGTTTTTGAATTGGATACCTTTAGCGTATTGACCCCCTCAGCGAACCGCCAACCCCGTCTGTTCCATGGGACATTCTGTCCCTATTCCCCTCTCTCTTATATTCCATTCTGCTATTGTCGGGTTGGATCCCTCCCCTTCCTGTTGAATGGAACCCCATAGACCTGTCTCCTGTCTGTTACGTGGTGGCTTCTACTGCCGAGGCGCTCCGTAAGCCCATCTCGGCTGTAAATGCTCGGTTTCCACAACGGCATCTTAACCTGGAATGGGAAGGTAGTTTAGAGGGCGATACTTGTCTTTCTCCAGGTAGGACAGGTCGAACGACCATCATTCATACCTTAGGCTGGATTCGAACCCACGGTTCAACGCACAACTCATTGGTGTGACACGGACCTTGGCTCAGCTCTCCTCCGTTCCTGCGCCACCATACCGGCTCTCAAAAATAGCGCTCAAAAAGTCGTTCAGCGATATGTGTTCTATAAATTTTAATCGTATATTTATTTTAACAGAAAATTATAGTGATTGGATTATTCTGTCCGAATAAGAATTCTGTCCCAACTTTTGCAAGTCTTCAAGCAAAATGTGGGTTCATTAGTAAAGTGAAATTTTCTCAAGTATTTGGTTTATATTGTTCTGCCATTGTATTATATATAATATCTCCCCATTCTTGTGGAAGACTCGACTCTGCCCCCCCCCCAACCCCATCCCTCCATCTGTTTCCGGCGCGCCGCCGCCGCTGATCTCCTCCTCCTCCTCC
>BOPP01000196.1:0-80992 GCA_017312745.1 Gryllus bimaculatus | reverse complement strand
CCCCCCCTCCCCCGGCCATTTCTCGTACGCGCTCTGAGCTGGCTCTACGATCCGGGCTTCCGTTGAACAGGCGCTCCGATTAAGGCTGCGGCGCACGCAGCTCGGTATAGGGCTCTTGCGTGGGAGATTGAAAGTAAGAGTTTTTTCCTAAGTCGAGATTTGCGTTTCGCTGGTCTGCCTCGGCAGCACAAGCAGCATGCAGAGTTGCCCCAAGTGCGCGGAGACGAAATCTGCGAGCCTGTAACATAGTTGTTTCCACAATGTGCCAGGGACGTGGCTGTCTTACCATACTATCTTATGATCGTCGTCATTTAACACTACAATTTCTGTATTTCGTATTCCTATAAAATACATTTTTTTAATGTTTTCATCCAGCGGATTATGATTCACGTTAATTAATTTTTAAGATATTGGTAATGGTCATATAATGAACAAAATATACAAATGGTGAGTGTAGTCAGAGATAGAACATCGGGATATGTGGCTCAGTGCATCAACTGATGTCTCTGCAGTGTCAGATTTTCAACACTAGCTTGTTAGGTAGTTCGAATTCAGCCGCCTTCTGGGGGGGGGGGAGCGTACCCATCACTTACGGAACCAATGTCCTCGGTAGTTGAGGCACACGGACACTAACAACCAACCAAACGAGATTGAAAAGCCTTCCAAATCATTAGGATCGAAAAAATGTCTGGTAGCCTCTAAACGGCAGATCTTTAGTCTGTATCCAAAGCGGGTTTTGTAATAATAATTTTTGAATATGCGACTTCCACTTCAAAATTCTTAATATTGTGATCCCAGATATTGTGTTAGATTCATCCCGTGGTGCCGCGCCCGGGAATGGGCATGTGTGCACCCACGAAATTAATTTGATAGATAATTGACTTCTAACATGTGTGTTTTCTCAATGTTTATAGAATATGACTGATACTATGAAGTTTCACTCAAACTCCTCGGTTTTAACAACTGCCTATAATGTTGTTTGTGCCGATTCGAGGATAGTCAAGGCAATAGCGTCAATAACTTGACATGGAAGAGTCCTTCACTAACTTGTTTTTGGTCGCACTCGACCATGCACACTAACGAATGTTCGCAAAAGTACCGTGAGTTTCGTTTTATTAACAAAAGATAAATATTTGTTGAGCAGTTTTCGACAAACTGTACTTCTTACCAATGTATTGTGCACGCCGATGTTGAAGGCATTCTATACATTTCTTTGTCTTCGTCCCTATTGACAAGTTTCCTTGTGGCATACGATTCCTGCGATTTGCGCACGGGCGCAATGTGGCCTCTAGAACTCCAAAAAGTTCGCCAAAAAGAAATGTGTTGATAGAATCTAAAAATGGACGTAGGTCAAAACCTAACGGTTTCAGTAGAACTGCTGTAAATTTTATTTTATCACACATTTGTTTCGTTTCTAAATAAAAAAAAATATTATTTCAAATAAGAATTTTTTGGTTATATGTACTTTGGTGCTAATTATAATTTGTGTTTTTAAGTCCTCGAAGAAAGAAAAGGTTTAGACGTTTTCTTCCTCTGTTTGATCAATTAATCGTATTCTTATAAAAGTTAATTAACACAGTGATGATACTACTTTACAGAAAAGGAGAGAGTCTAAGCCCATCTTAAAACAAAAAAAATCTGCCACTTTTCGAAAGGCACTTAATTTCTCACCAATGTCAGAGAGAAGATCCACAGCCCCCTGTCCTCTTAAGCTCCCGGTATTGGAAACCGAGCGAACTCGATTAACACTGCGGAACAACAATGGCTTCTAAATAAAGGCGGGAAGAAGGCAACGGCGGCTTGTCACTCCAATTCCGCCGCCCCGGATAGCACCCGCCGCGAACCGGCCCGAACCGCTCATATCGATCTCCCGAGATTAGACAGTCGCCGCGAGGCCGGGAGAGAAGGTCGAAGACGCGCCAGTTCAATTGCACGCGACGCGGAACGTTCTGTTGCCCTGCAATGTTTCTACGGCGTTTGGCCTACTCCTGAAGATCTAGCGGTTTCCACCTCAGACATTCATTTGGATACGCCCCTTTCTCGGTACTAGCGGTTGTTGGGGGAGAGGAGGAAAATGTATCACTCAGTGCCGCGTGGTAGCGAAAGAAGGTATTACTAGGGCGGTGAGGGAATTCTGAACTTTGCTCAAAGGGTTCATGTTGATTTGATATTTTGTGTGTCGCGAATTTGCCACTACGACAGTTTCCCTTCCGAAAGAAGACTTGGGAAATGTTTGTTTATTTTCCCACCTCGAAAATCCAAGACTTTCGTGCGGTTCAATCCCGCACACTCGGGTGCGTTACTCTTTACGTTGCACCATCGGAACAAAACTGTTCGAATAGAATACAAGTCAGATCGATGACGTAAGATGGCGAAAATATGATAGAGGACGTATTTTACGTGATTCAGCGATGTTGCTGGTATTAGGACGTTTTTTACCACCACGAATCCGTGCCCATATAACCGAGAGTGGTGTAATTTAAAATCTTACATATATCTTAAGATTTTCCGCATTATTCTAAAATAAATGTGGATGCGAAAAACATATTTGAAGTGCATAAAAAATACGTCATGTGAATTAAGTATGACACTATTTTGTCTCATTTTAAATCATGGTGGAGTAAAACTTACAAATCATGACAACTACCATTTTCTGGAGACACACCTGCTGCCCATTCATAGCACACATGTTGAAGGACTCCTGAATTACTCTAAATTGAAGAACCATGTATATTGTTATCGCGAATGAGGAAATAGTTACAGTTTTACAATGTGCATCTGTCATGATTGATATAATAATAAAAATGTTTTTACTTAATGTAACAGTGCGTTTTCTGTATTTTTTTTTTTTTAATCTCTTAATTTTAGAGTAACCGTGTGCTAAGTTACGACATTATTCAAAGATGACAATTCATTATAAGATCGTTTATCTTAAATGAAGTTCACGTGTTCAAAATTCATATGAAATGATCCTGAAAATGATTCGGAGCACTGATCGACCTAATGCAACTTTCAACTCACAAAATTATTCAACTAGAAGTCTAGAAGTTTCCAGCTTGTATCAATGGCAGTGAGTGGTAGTGGAACGTGTACAACGGAGGCAAAGTACAAAATTGAAAAATGTATATATTTACCTATCGTGAAAAATTGAATTCGCACTCAAGCTATGTTTTCTGTCCACCTTCTTTCGATAATTGACTTTGACAGGTTGATATAAAAAAATCACTTTTATCGGAATCGAAATCTTAAGACATTAAGACCTCGCTGTCTCCAAAGCTTTTCTTGCTGTCTCGCATCTACGTAACGCTTTCGGGTCAATTTATACATTCGAAATAGGGGGTCATATTGTTTCCCGTTTAGATCTATGTTAATGCAATTATGTGTTTTACATTATAATTTCAGATCAATTTTAATGTCGCTGATAATTTATGTACGTATTGGGACTTGTCCATGGTACGAAGTGTGCCCTTGAAATCAAAACCTCCACTCGCACTATCGCTCAACTAAAATTCTAATTCGTCGCAAGATACATCCGTCTGGCCTTCATTGTTCCTTCCGCGGTGTACACTTCCGCATGCGAGCTCAGTCTTGATACTTCTCTCACCCAATTCTTCTTTTTGAGTTGCACTCTTTCTCTTGCCACAATCGCCTTCCAGCGCACTGAGAACGACCCCCCCCCCCTCCCCCCAGGTTGGGCCCTTGGTGCTCTGGCAAAATGCCAGGGCCCCCTGCGCCTCACGTCCGACCGCGTGCTCTGAGGAATTGACACGGTTTCTGCCCTCACCCCCAAGAACGCGGAGTGGCTGCTCGAATATTTAGATTACAATGTACTGCTAATTCTTATTACTTACCTTTCCTAAGAAGCAAATTCATCTGATTGTATATTTCATAAGAAGGAATAATAAAAATTTGCTAAGTAACTCGTATTCTTTATTGTTTGTGAATAAATATTGTTGTATTTGCTTTCTGTTTATTTTATCTAATGTTAAGAGTTAGAAAAAATGTATTTGACGTTTGGAGGAAAAGTACTATCTGTGAACGTTTTCTTGGGTTCTGGAATCCGTACCCATCTCCCTTAACTGTCCTCTTTGGATTCTGAATAAAGACTCCACAGAAGATTGTTGGCAACATTTGGTATCAAGAACTTCGCACCGGTGTAATAGAAACTGTGTGTGGGCGGGCAAATGAACATATTGTATTTGGTCGTACTGTTGCCTTTACTAAATCCCCCACTCCTCACGCGTCTAGCGAAAGCGGATCCCACAACACGCGCAAAAGCTAGATGTCGGAAGCAAAGCTAGATGCCATCTCAGAATGTGCTCAGAGGTTAACTGCGAAAAAAATAGATCGACACGAGCATTAACCCAGAACATAAATTACAATGCATGTTACACGTATATTTAATATTTTAGAATTATACAATTCAAATAGCAATGAATACATTAATAACATTAATTTGGTAAAACATTGACATGGTATTTTGTTTTTGTACCCAAAGGCAAATATCCTTTTGGGGTACTTATTTTTTTTTGTCTTCTAAGAATTTCTTAACTGAATAATTTTCTTTTCTTCTGTTGCAGGATTAGTGAACTACACTGGGGCAAGATGGGCAAGTTACTATCCAAAATTTTTGGCAACAAGGAGATGAGAATATTGATGTTAGGCTTAGATGCTGCCGGAAAAACCAGTATCCTTTTCTTTGGTTATCTTGTGTGATTATGGATCAATTTTATCATGTTCAGTAATCTTGATTTAAAGTTCGTTTTTCCTTAATGTTTTCTCAGCTATTTTATATAAACTCAAATTAGGACAGTCAGTAACAACGATACCAACTGTAGGATTTAATGTAGAAACTGTTACGTATAAGAATGTTAAGTTTAATGTTTGGGTAAGTTTGTTTTTGCAATGTAAACTTAGTGTATATATTATTCAGGATGAGTCCAAACTGCCTTCAAACTAGCGAAATGGAGTTTCTGTTACCTGTAATATTTCTGCGAAAAGACCGGAAAATTGCGGACGTTTTAAAACCTATGAAATCGTCATTGAGAGAGCATACTAGATGTACGAAAAGTAGAAAGCTTATAAAACACTGACTTACGATGGAAAGTATTGTCCACATAAATTGAAATTTTGTTGCTGCACAATAACGTACAGGTTTCAGCTACAGTCCAAAAAAGGCTAATGAACTGAAGAAAAGCGGGTTAGCAAAACTGTGGATAAAATTATGAACGACGATCAACTGATCATTTCAAACTTCTTCGTGCTAATGTTGGTGTTGATCACAGTGCGTAGTTGAAATAAGGTGATTGTCCGAGAGTGGGGCGTATTGTGTGTTCTCGAGAAGTATTTTGGCATAAAGATACATTTGAAATTGTGCGTTGCACAGGCTCGAGGGGTTTGTCGTGAATCGTTACGACCGGAGCTGAAGCTCAGCGCGCGCTGGTAGAGCACAAGCGGGCGGGGCTGGTCAGAACAGGATGGGACAGACGACGTTTTTTGTTTGGGTTGCGCTCACTGGGACGGGACTCTCACCATCAAGCGGGGGAAGAACACCGCTACCTCTCGTGATAAGACATGCACTACACGTACGGGACTACTAATGGCCACGGCAGTTAAAGTGTCCGATAACGCGACTTAATCAATCAATGAACGGAGCAGCCAACCCTATCCTCTGGATACACTGTTTTGACGCCAATGTGAATGTCGCGAAGTCAACGTGAGCGCTCGCTTTCTCCCTCCGAATCCCCAGGCCATCGCTTAGGCCCAGCAAGATTGCCACTTCGTAGCGTTGCCGGCCGTTGGTCGTATGTGTGGCTGTGTCGCAAAAGGGCGTGTAATTTTTCTTTGCTACAGGGATACGCAAAATTTAATTACTGCGCACTTGATACCATGTCGTAATTCATATAATTATGTGGTTCGAAGGATATTTTGTCATTCGATATCAAATCAATGTAATGACTTACCTGATAGTACTTACCGTGTATGTAAAAAAAAAAAAAAAAAAAAAAAGCAATCAGGCAATCCTTTTTAATTTTTTCTGGCCTTTTTTGATTTGTTATTGTTTTGTGCATTATATGCTTTCCTTCAAATTAAAAATAAGTTTTTAAACTTTATGAAGCAAGATAAATCTTCACTCAATAATACATTATATTGAATACATTAGAGAATAGTCTTGTCAGATGACAACACATTTGTTTTCCAATCAATGTCTGATAAATAACAGAGACAAAGTGAGGCTATAATGTTATGACTAGGGGATGGAAATTTTGCAATCAAAGGAGCAAAATACCTTCCTATATGTGTATTTATTTTTCCCAAAATCAAAAAAAGTTTTAAAAAAATTATGAAAAAATTCATGATGTTTAAAATTACTATTTTCAAGCATTTTGTGAGCCCAGAATGTCACGGATCAGGCCATAAAATGGATTCGGATTGGTTGAAACAAAGTTCTATCTGTACAGAAGCAATTGCAGCCTGGTCTTCACCACACATGAGAATTTTATCCAAAATATAAAATATGTTCGTAGTATAAACAATATTTATGAGAAGCCAGTACTCAAGTGGATTAGTACTTTGTAGCTAGTGATAGATGAAAAAAATTGTTAAAATACTGTCGACTTCGGTGATAGTGAACTTCTGGGAACTGGTATGCATTGTCCACTGTCTCGAGCTATCGTAATGCAGACTTGGCACCCTCCTATACCTCGTGCACTTTTGGAAGCCCCACTCTTCGAAGGCCCTTTTACTCAATAACACTTGGCCGATAGTGTTTTCAAGCAGCCTAGTGTTTGAATTTGAGGCACTGAGACAATATATTATTTTCTAGGAGGGAATTAATTCCCAGGTCATTGTATTTCCTACAACCTAGGATCAGTGACTTAAGTTCATTATAACCGAGAGTTCACTCTATCTGGAGTTGACTGTATGTATTTATATGAAACTCCTTTCCCTACTTATGACATAAGATGTTAAAGATAATATTGTGCAAGCTACCAAAACAAGATTTGCATTTGACAGTAGCATGTAGCGTCATAGAGGAGTAACTATTAGTCATGATTATTTTATTGATTCTAAATGAGTTTTATTGCTGTAGACCATAATAAATAAATAAATAGATTGATTTTTTCTACTTCTATTGATTTCAGGATGTTGGTGGACAAGATAAGATACGACCCTTATGGCGGCATTATTACACTGGAACACAAGGACTTATATTTGTGGTGGATTGTGCAGATAGGGATCGCATTGATGAAGCTCGTCAAGAACTACATCGGATCATTAATGATCGAGAGATGAGAGATGCTATTATCCTCATTTTCGCCAATAAGCAGGACTTACCTGATGGTAATTCATGAAAAATTGATACTTGCTTTCTTTCTTTTCCCATTACATTTGTTTTTATATTATTATGATCTGATTTTCTCAACCTCCTTTTACCCTCTAATACGCCAAGATATAGAAATATGTGCGTAACAAAAGAAAGTTATGCAATGCTATTAAAATATTATTATTATTATTATTATTATTATTATTATTATTATTATTATTATTATTATTATTATTAACAACTTTTGTTTCTTTTTTTATAAACATCTGTTGGATTGTCTAGGAGGACTCCAGTGTCTAAAGTAAACAATTTTTCTCAAAACAGATATTTCTCAATCAATGTGGATGAACTAAAGGACCTGTGAATTCGAAACAAGTTTTTTAATTTTTGGAGGTACTTTATATGAAGCCCCTAGCCTTGCACATTTTGGAAAATCTTTTCAAAAATGGCCCTAAGTTTTTTCTGAAATACGTAAAATGTGCCCATAATTATAATATGGGTCCTCTTTTTGCTAAACCCATGGAAATTTAAAATATTGTAGAAGTTCAACTATTTTGGAACCTGCTCTGCTCTATAAATATTATAGCTGAAGTCAGAGATTTTTTTAATACAATCTCTTTTTCAATATCCGATCTTTTAATCATGTTATTATCAGATTTCTTTCAGAGTATTAGTAATTTATATTTTGACAATTACATCTTGGGTGTTATATATAGAATGCCAGAATATTAAGAATTCATTGTAGCTGCACCTGTAAATAATAACCATTGCAGTGTGATGGGCATTTTTGTGGCTTCAGAAATAAGTGTTATGCATGAAATCACACATACCATTTTTAATATTTTTTAAAGATAAAAATCAATATATTAAATTTGATGTCAGAAATGTCATTTTATTGAAACTGTTGAAATTTCTAAAATTGAAGGCATGTTGTTGGTTATATATTTTCTCTACTTTGTTTGGTGACAAGTTTTTCAAGTTAAGGCTTTTTTCTTAAGAGACAAATTGCAATAATATGATATTACTAATCATTGTAAATAAAACAATAAAGTTGTAGCATCACTACTAATCTTTAGGCTTCTTCTACTTCCGTCTTTAGGCTAGTTACTTGTACTTCCATTTTCTCCTACATTCTGCTTTTTTGTCACTTGTTAAACCCCTTTTTTCATGCCCTGTGGTACTTTCTAATTTAGTTCAACAACAACTTAGTTCATTGACAATATTTAACTTCATTGCTCAGGTCTAAGTTAGGGATTGAATACTTCTACCTTTTAAAAGTTTTAGAGCATTTACTCAAAAACTTGAATACCCCCATTAATTGCTTGCTTTGAGGCCTTTATTCAAAGTGAAATAATGTCTAAAAGAACCACATTAATGAGTTTTCTACAATGAATGAATTGAACAATTGAAGAGATTTATCCATGACGCCAGAGATAACAACAATTTTCTTTAGAACTAAGAAATCACATCCCTTGTTTTTAATTTTTGTTTTTAGAATAATGAAGTTATCACATGTAAAACTATTTAAATGATGATTTTTTTGATGCATTTCTTAATTAAAGTTTTTGAAGATCTAATTTTGTTAATGTTTACAAAAATAGATTAGTGAATTAATCCAATAAAAAACATATTTTTGCAGCTATGAAACCTCATGAAATTCAAGAAAAACTGGGCCTAACCAGGATACGTGACCGTAATTGGTATGTGCAGCCATCATGTGCCACAACAGGGGATGGGCTGTACGAAGGGCTGACATGGCTCACGTCAAATCATAAATTATGAATGAGCGAGCCAGGTTGCCCACGCATAAGCCCCACCTGCAACATAACTGCCAAGCCTGCTCCCTACTCAGGTCAGCACTGTGGTGGTGGTGCCAGCAGTGAGCACAGACATAGTGGAGTGTGAACAGACAAGAATACACCTAGTTCCTGACCAGAATAGGGACTGACAAAATCAGTTTTTGAAGATATTATTTCTGTACAATTGGATGGTGACTTTTGTTTGTTTGAATGTTTAATTTACCAATGTGTTTCAGGAATGAATCTTGAGTACTTGGAAAAATAGAAATGAAACATTATGTTATGTAGACGAACATTTAAAATTTAAAAATGAATCTGAAAGTTTTTAAAAGACCTGTTCTTCCTTAAATGACATATATTTTTGAACTAGTATTCTTTTGTGTTATCAGAGGCAAGCAGAAGTAACTAGTTATATTTGGTCTAGATTTATAGTTGGCATTAGTAAATTTTGTACAGACATAGAGCTGCAGGGGTTGTATTTGGCTGTGTAGGTCTTAGAAATGAATGCTTTTGATCCTTACGTACAAATGCTTGCAATAATCCTATGGAGAAAACAGACATGTTTTGGGTTTTCTTTACCAGTTATTTTTAGCTACGTCAGCAATCCCCTTCATCCGGGTTACCTTTGTAAATTTCTGTTAGTTACGAGTGTTTGTGTAGTTAAAATGATTATCATTAGATTCTATTATACATATTGGATAAAGGTTATGTATTTATCCCCTAATACAAATTTATATCAAGCTGTTGACTGATATTGTAATTGCGGCATGCCAGTTACTGTAGGGCAAGTACAGTTCTGTGCAAATACGTGTAAATATTTATCTGCTAAAAAATACAAGACCAGCCATCTGCTTTATAATTTGGCGTACATACACTTACATGTATTGTGCAGACTCAACTGAAATGTTCTGACTATCAATGATTGATCAGTGTGGAATTGAGTGATGGAGAGAAGGTAGTCACTGTGTGGCCAGTGTTGTTAAATGGTGCGAGTGAATGATTTGCCAGGCACAACTACAAACGCAGAATGAAAGGACTTGTACAGAAAGTGAAAGATGTCTTATATGGAGTTCAGAGAGCCCTAATGTGATTCATAAGAAGTGCAATTGAATTTCTTTATCTTTATTTGCACTTTTGACTGAGTACTGTGCTTCTTACCAAGCTAGAGAGGAATTTACAAACCAAGTACATATGCAAAGAGAAAATGGTCATGCTTTTAGTGAATGAAGTTTTTCTTATTCTTTTCTATGCAGAACTTCCAGCATGTTATCCAGTGAGAAGTCAAACTAGCATTTGGGTGATTTTTCAGCATCCATCCATACCCTGTCTCCATTGATATTGGTGGTTTGATGGTCAAACGATGCCAACGCAGTTCAAGTTAACTTTTCAACTAATTCACATGAGACTATGTCATCCATTTGCTATACGGTGTGGCATTTTATTAAACATTATCCATAATTTAAAGTTGTCATCTTTGCATTCCTCTGAATGTGAATACATTATTGTGTATTATACCTATAGTAAGTCCGAATATGCTCCGATCTTGAAGCATATTTTGGTTTACATTTTATTGCTACCATAATTTATTCCTTGTACTTTTTTTCTTGTATTTGTAACATTTTGTATATAATAATCAAAAGAAAATGTGTAGAAGTACAGTCCAGCTTAACTGACAAGCTGTAGTACTCATAAGCCTTGTTTAGTATCTCACTTGATTTGAAAGCTTTTTATATAAGTATCTGGTATGTATCTCATTGTAAATCCAGTTGTTTGAGTCCAAACACATGCCAATAATAGTTTTGTCTTGTTAATATGAAGGGAAATATTGCTACTTGAAAATGATTCAGTAATAAAATCAAAACTCTTTATTGTTGAACTTTTATTACAATTTGAATAATGTTAATAATAATACAAAATCCTTTTGTAGATTGTGGTAAAGTTATTCATTTATTGCAATTGCAAGATTCTTTGAATTTGTGGTTGCCCAGTTGCTGCCCTTTTGTGGTTATATGTAAAGAAAGATTGAATAATCCTAATTTTACATGATAGTGTGAGAATTACTCAATTTTGATGAAGAAATCAAGATGTGTACAAGTTCAGTGAGTGTGCAACGTAGCAATGAACAGTAAAATTTAGTAATGTTCCTCAGCAATTCCTCATTGATCTTTTTCAATTTCAAACACATAATTATAGGAAAAAGATTAAATGAGGGTGTTGCAAATGAAGAAAGATCAGTATGAACAATGGATTGAGTGAGAACAGAGTTAGAGAAATTCAAAGAGTAGGGGGAATAAATAATTCAGTGATTAAATGAGCCACAGATGGACAACCATGTAAAAGTCTTTGTAAATGTTTCAATGTAATGAACAAGTCAAATTGGCTGATACAATTATGGAATCATTTATAAAGCATTAATGGCTTTGGATCTGTAATAATTAGAAATTAAATAAGAGTTTTCGATATAGATTTCTTGAAAATATTGCAAAACATTACAATTAATTGGATGTGAATGATGAAAAGCGATATCAATGTTCTTGTGCATCGTGTTGCTAAATGAGAATTACTGTACAAGACTTTCTGCTAATTTTTATATTGTTAAATCTGACAGAAGTATTATACAAGATCTTGTGCATATTCAGATATTACAATAAGTTTGTTGTATATTGCAATGAGCATTGTGATGGATGTACAGCTATTACTGAAACATTCAAATTGTTTGTTGTTATTGAACTCTTGATACACCTGCTTTAATTACTTAGTGTAGAGTAGTTCTTAAATTGTGTATTGATTTTTGATTTGCATAAAAGTCATGTTTTGGGAATGATGGAAGAATATTAAACGGGGGTGTTTTTACCAAGTTAATGAATTTGTTTGAAGAGCTGTTGTGATGATATTCCATTAATATTCTTTACATCATTTAAAAAAGAGGTAAGTTTTTCAAATAACTATTAAAATAAATTGGTACTAAAACCCTACACAATTTTGAGTATTGACATTGTGTTCTCCAGAGTAAATTTCTATGAAAGTCTACCAGCATGTTCACCCCTTAAAACAACAAAACACAATTCATTCTAGACCAATACAAGTTCAATTTTTAATTAAAGAAAAAACGAAAATGACAGTTGAAAGATTTGCTAGTTTTAATATTAGAAGGAAAACAAGTTTTATACAGTTTACCACCTAATCACAGATGGAAGATTAACAATTATGTGGATGAGTAGTGATTCTCGTAACTGTTGCAACCTCCTGTAACATGGTGTGACTTACAAATTATGTATTGTGCAAGTGGGTTAATACCATATCTGGGTTTGATTCCCTGTTGGGACATTCATTATTTGAGTCGAAACGTGATTAATATTCAAATTAAGTTGGTTCACTGGTTTTTTGCTGTTACACCAATTTCTGTATTCAACTGTCAAAATTTGCTTTAGGGCTTTGATTTTTTATTAAAGTGGAAAAATGATTAAATGTCTATTGTGGCTATGGTACTTATATAAATTCCAATCTTTTACGATGGGAAATTTTTTAGGATAAAATATTAGGTTAAAATAAGAAAATGTAAAATCGACATGAGCTAGACATTGCGACCTTTTTAAAATCTTAGTTAAATTTTTAGAATGTAACCCCATCCCGACAGTTCGTAATTGAATAAAAGTAAAGTGCTGGTATGGAAATATGATTTTCTGAGGGCAGCAATTACACGTGATCTTAAATTACATTAGGGTACTTGGTTAATTTAACAAATGAAGACGTAAATGAACGAACGATGTATTGAAGTTATAATGGTTTAATAATACTTTTTACCCACTTATTAAAAGTTCACTTTAATAAATGAAAAAACCTGCGACAAAACATTTGCGGTACATAACCTTATTTTGTTGCGTGCGAATTCCCACGGAATAGCATGCCTTCAGGTGGCTGCACTGATTACCAAGTCCCATTTACCGTCGCATGGTATCTGGATGAATAAGAGATTCAACTTCAAAACCAATTTCGAGTGTAGCAATTTTTTTATATTTTAATTGTTTCACGAAGTTTAACCCTTCGGTAACAAACCATCATTGCTTCTTTGTGATATAACATAGAAACTATTTGAGTAACAACTGAAAGTCGCCTCAGCGATATTTTCTCTTTGGTTGACGTTGGTTGGTAACACAATTGTATTATGGCCGTCGGCCGCCATACTACGCATGTGTTGATTGTGGTTGATCCATGCGTGATAGCGAAGAATGTGCTAAGGTTTTGTTACTACAATTTGAAAGAGACCGAGTGCTCTTGTGAGGACTAATTTGAGTGTTTCTGTCACGATAACGTATATAATTTTATTGAGCCTTAAAAGATTCTGTTTTTCGTAATGGCGAATTTCAGTGACGATATTTTTAATGTTTTCGAAGAAGACAATGCAGCTTCTACCGATACACCGTGTGTGGATGTTAAAGAAGAATCTCCAGTAATGGTAATAGATTCGGGGGACATAGAGTGAGTATCAATTGTAATGCGTAATGATAGTTTGCTAAACTTATATTGACTGTCAGAAATGTTACAAATTGTTATTAGAAGCTGTCAGGAAGAGAGTGGTAGAATTTTAAAATTATTATTAAAAAAGTGTATTTGACACCAATGTGCCAATCAGAATAGTAATTGTTGCATCTGCTGATGTTCTAATGTTATTAGCTATATTGTGATGTAAAGGATGCACATGCATTTGAAATGCTACACGTTTTATTGTGTGCGATTATTTTTCAATTTTTGTTTCAGATCACCTACCAGAAATTCTAATACAATCTTATCAAAACGGGAACATGATGACAACAGTGAAATTGGTGGAAAGAGAGCTAAGACGGAATCAATATTAGATGATATCAAGTAAGTTAATCAAGCTACATGTTCATAGTCAGGCTCAATAATACTGAAACATAGATGTACACTTGATTTATTTATTATGAACTGGTTTATTGTGATTATTTATTATGATTCAGTTTATTGTCAATAGAATATTATTGTACATAAATAACAAATTTTCATAGTGTACACGCATTATATTTATTTATAAACATTGAACTATTTCTGCTAGAATGTCAATACTGTATCAAATGAAAATCGGTATATTTTTTCTATTTCTATTCCTTTTGTGGTATTGTATTCCAAGTTAAAACAATTCTCAGGAAGTGTTTCCTTGAATTAAAAAAAAAGTTTAGTTATTTTTCATTTGTATTGATGCCCTCTTAAGTGAGCTTTTTTATTTATTTCAAAAATCACCCATTCTGGACTATCACATTTGTGGGTTAGGATATCATGTGTGTCAATTGGATCCAGTCGTTTTGTTTTCTCCAAGGTTGATAGTGTCACTGCTTCTATTGACATAAGTCAAATATTCTATTGAATGCTAGCCTATTTACATATATCAAATTTAAAAACAGAGGCAATTTAGTAGCTCTATGTTGCATATTCTCTTTATGTAAAATATCTGTAGCTTTGTGAGGTGACCATATGATGAATCCAAACTCGTGTCGCTCAAACATAGCTGTTATGTAAATTTAGAAATAGATCTGTAGTTAGAAACTTGAACAATCTCTTTAACACATTTAGAACTTTGTTAGGTGTTTTGTGATGTATACATAGTGTGGATTCCATTTCAAGTCATTTGATATTATAGTGCCTGGTCTCTCTGTCCATCGACTGCTAAAAGTTTCATACAATTTGTATAGTATTCATTCATTGTATTGTTTTTTACATGATGAACTACTATTTCCACTGTTCAGTTGTTGTAACAATTTCTCCTTCCAGGCTAAAATTCTATTTAAATCTTCTAGAAGTTTGTTTCTTGTTGCCTTTTTTGGTGTCTATTGCAGAGGAGATAATCTTAGAAACAATTTTTTGCATTGGAATTAATCGTGTAAATTGTAAAAAGTACGGGATGTGAAACCCTACTCCGACCATTATGTGTATCTGATAATTATTTTCCAATTCTAGCATTGAATTTTCAAGCTGTCAAGAAAGCTATCCATTTTAGAAGTTTTCCTCTGATACCAATGTGATCCAACTTCACATGTAACCATTTATACACAATTAAAGTATTTTTTGAAGTCTATAAATAGGTCACAGCAATAAGTTATTCATATCATCCTCATATGTTGTCCATTTTGACCAACAAATCAACAAGTTATTGGTAGATGACCTGCCTGGAAGGAAACCATGCTGTGAACTGGAAATTAAATTATTGATAGTCTAAAAATGGCTAATGTTTTCACAATTACTTTCTCCTTCTGACTACTGATGTTAGATGTAGGTCTGTAGTCTTCTAGTTTTGTATCTCTCTTTTTATATAGCAGTATTTTATAAGCCATTTTCCAATCCTTGGTTAGCAAATTGTTCTCTAGTTTTTCTTCAGTTACATAAAGTGATAAATTCATTATTTGTGAGAAGACGTAACTTAAAATACCTAGACATCTTTCAAAAGTATTATGGGTATTTCATCAGGTACCATTGCACAAGTTTCAATCTAGTCAAGTGAAATTTTCCTAACTGTTTGAACATCGAAGTTGATATCAGTTGCCTGATTTATTGACTGATTATAGTTATATTTAAGTCATTTTCCCTCGAAAAGATTTACAGAATTGGTATGCAGGAATATTAGCTATTTCTTTCATATTGGCAGTTCTAAATTATTTCAGGAAAATTAAATTTTGTTGAAGTTTGACTTCATATATTTATAAAATAGTTTCACATTTTCATTTGGACCTAATGATTCTTCAAAAGATTTTCTATCCCACTCTTGATTCTTATGTACATAGATTTCTCAAGGTTTTGTATGTTTCAAAGCTTTATTAGTGTCTAAAATTTTGCATCTCCCATGCTTTTTCTCATTATTTTTTTGTGTTATCCAAGATTTAGTGATGACAACTTTGTTATTTCTTGTGAAAGAAATTTTTTTGTCAAAAAAATTTTTGAAAATTTTCCCACAAGTTTTTATTATTTCTTTTGCAGACTAGTTCTTTGGTTGGATTGTTGCATAATGCCCTATCAGTTTCTATGAAATCTGTTTTCCAGAAATTTCCTCTGTTCATACATTGTGTAAGTTAGAACTTCAATGCTAATTTTTTTCTAGGATTTGAATTATTTCCAACATTGAGCCTCTTTTTTCCACTTGTGGGTAATAATTTAGAATAGCGATTGTTTCGTCTTCACCTGTGAGTTTCAAATCAAGTGTTGCTTTGAAGAAATATCGGTGGCCCCTTAACATTAACTTGTGTAAGATTTAATGACAAACAAAACTCTTCAAAAATGTAAAATCAGAACGTGGTATTTCAGTATCTAGTAATGTCAATTTATCAAGGAGTTAGGTAGATTTCACACATCAAATTTTTGTGCATATATTTAAAGCATATCATGTGTTCTTCTGTAGATAAAGGTTGTCGGTTGATATATCCTAACAAAGATAGTTAGGAAGTTATTTGAATATTCCTTCTAATATTCCTAACCATATTTCTTCCAACAATAGATTTTCATAATTTTTATTTAGTCTGAATTTATTCGATTTTAATAGACTTCTTAATACAAAACATGACAATGTCTCTTCTTCTATTTTGCTATCATTTCTAAAAACAGGAAATCCTGGCATATCAATGAAGGAATTTGGAATAGTTTTATTTAATCTGGTTTGTGTCAGAATTGTTATATATCTGTGTGGGCGCGTGTGCATGCATGCGCGAGTGCGTGTACACACATGCACACAAACATACTTATACTCGATAATGAGTAGATATTTGTGCATAATATCACCTTATACAGTTGTGATTTCAGTTTTTTATTGGTTTGCGTTTTTTGACAATCTTAGGAGATCCCGAATGTATACAATTTTATATATTATCATGTCCTCCACCTTCCTCTGCTCACTTCTCTAGAGTGTACTGTATTCTCTACTCTATTTGGAATGTATTTTGCCAGAAACTAAATAATAGTATCTGTAGGAGGATCAAAGTTTTGAGGTTTGCACAGTTTTTTAAAATCATAATAATGTACTAGATACTGCACTTTCAGGGGTCAGGTCTGTCATTTGTCTGTCTGGCCATTTTATTTGAGCGCTTTTGTGAGCTATTGGATGTGTTTTCTAAACTTCGCAGTTATTCATGGATATCTTTCCAAATAGACGAACAACATAGGTTTGCAAAAGACATTTATTTAACATCAGTTTTGTCCGATTGAGTCATCTATATCTTGGTGTAAAGTAGATTGCTCCCTTCTGTTAGAATATTTGGTGTAAACCTGTGTTCATTTTCAGTTGAGAATTTTCTAATGTGTGTTAAGAATCTCAAATAGTATTCTTCTATAATGTATTATTTTATTTATTACTGATGTCTAATGTCTAACTGAAGGGTAATGGGTAACTTACGAATTAATGACCATCTTTTGATATAGGAAATTTTCTGGCAATAAATTTAAGCATTACATTTCTACCTTTTTTTGCACATGAGAGTAAGTTCTAGAGTATTGTTTGTGTGAATTTTGATATGAATGGCAATTTCATGTTTATGTATTTTATTATGGAGTGTTACTGTTAAGTATAGCTGTTATTTAATTAGTGGTTTCGTTTGTTTGTAGTATTGATGAACTTCGGACCAGAATAAAAATACACACAGTAGAAACATTAGAGGCATGTGTACATGAAGTAGCAGTTCCTCCAGATGCTGAATATATACCATTGAAAGCAAATTCTGGAAAAGCTGCAAAAGAATACAAGTTCATCCTTGATCCATTTCAAAAAGAGGCAATCTTGTGCATTGATAATAATCAGTCAGTACTTGTTTCAGCTCATACTTCTGCTGGCAAAACTGTTGTTGCAGAGTAAGTGTAATTCTATTTTATTTTAAATAGCATGAGAGAGATTGTAATTTTAAATTCATGAAGTTTGTGTAAATAGGTACAGCATAGCCATGTCTCTGCGTGATAAGCAGCGTGTGATATACACAACTCCTATCAAGGCATTGAGCAATCAAAAATATCGTGAGTTTCATGAGGAATTCAGAGATGTTGGTTTAGTGACGGGAGATGTCACTATAAATCCATCTGCTAGTTGTCTTATCATGACAACAGAGGTAAATGCTAATTCTTCAGTAGAATTATTTTCATACCGATAGTTTGACAATACTAGAATACTTTTCCAAACAGTTGTTTTGGTCTCAGTGGTCTCCTTAAGTATAAAGTTTTCCAGCATTACTTTTACTTATTTAACTTCCTTTTTAATTATAAACTAGTAAAACAACACACTCTTTAATAAACAGTGGTCTTCACTAGGAAGCTTTGCTAACTGTCATAAAAAGTACTTTTACATGACTTTCTTTTGTTTTCAACCCATTTTCAAAATTGATAAAGAAAAAAATACCACAAATATTATGAATTGTGATTCAATTACAAGAAATTTTGTAAAATCTTTAGCTAAAGTTAGTAGTTGTTTCATGAAATGTATAATTTAGTATTTCTTTTGTTTTACAGATCTTGCGAAATATGCTTTACCGAGGTTCTGAAGTAATGAGGGAAGTTGGTTGGGTTGTATTTGATGAAATACATTATATGAGAGATAAAGAACGTGGTGTCGTCTGGGAGGAAACTTTGATTCTTCTTCCAGATAATGTTCACTATGTGTTCCTGTCAGCCACAATTCCTAATGCTCGTCAGTTTGCTGAGTGGGTTGCACATCTTCATCATCAACCATGCCACGTTGTGTATACTGACTATCGACCTGTTCCACTGCAGCATTATATTTTTCCTGCTGGAGGGGATGGAATTCATCTGGTTGTGGATGAGCGTGTAGGTGAAATAATGAAATATTGAATTTTGGAGTAATTTGTAACGGGGGTAATAACTTTCCTAGTATTAAGCAGTTTCGAATTCTGGGGAAAATTGAAATTCAAACTACCCCTAAAAAAGATTAATCTGAATATATGAGGGCAACTCCAAACATTTCTGGAAATGGTGCAAAAGAGAGGAAATTTATTCTCACCTTTGTTTCCAAAGTTCTCTCCCCCCGAATTATACGTTTGACCATTTTCTGAAACCATTTCTGATATGCTGATATTGCTCTTTTCGAAGTTGTGTTCCAGAAGTTAATAACTAAACCTCTACCCTTAATAACTACCCTCTAATACAAAATCTGTAGGTTTTTAAGCTGTGTGAAGAGGCATATTGTCATGATGTCCATTACAGTGTGAAAAAATTGAATTGCATGTCTATCTTACTTTCTCATGTACATAGCATAGAGAAAGTTATGTAATACTGCGCAAAGAAATCGGTGGATTTTCGGCAGAAAAAAAATTGCTGAACCCCGAGCAAATAGCCCATTGCAAAAAAAGGACAAATTCAGTTGCTAAATTAAGAAGAAAATCCTCTAGCACATGTTGCCAGAATCTTTATTTTGTGGGTCCTTAATACCAAAAAATTGGTTCATAGAAAAACTATCTGTCTGTCTGGGTGCCGGTCGGGTGTATATGAACAACACTAGCACCTAAACTAGGCTGACAGTTTTTTCCAAACTGATTAAACTTCTGTCCATTTGGCGTGAGATGAAGCACAGCAATTTTGAAAAAACATTAATTTTGGGGGGGGGGGGACTTAACATGATGCCCCCATGGACATTTTCAAAATTGACTCAATAAGGCTCTTTTTGCTCAAAAAGGAATTTTTTCTTTAAATTTGTGCCTGACATTAACTAGCTTGGCACTTTGACTGTAACATTGCAGTGATAAAAGTGTCTACATAACATTGGTCAGGCGGAGGAGCAGGCTAAATGGCCTGAGCCTCGCCATCAATAAAGACATTTATTTATATTGTTATACAAGAAGAAAATGTTTAATTTTTTGTTAGTACTGTCCTGTGAGCAATATGTGGTTCACAGATGTTTCCAATTTTAATGGAAAATATTTCCATGGTAACTGCACAAATTTTGATTTTGACTTGCTAGCACGGTCATAGAAATTTAAAAATGCACTGAGGTACACTGAAAAATATTGCTATTTTTGAGAATATTACAATAAAATTCTGGTTGTAAAGCCGTTTGGACATGTTAATATATTTTAAAGTTTTCATAGGGACAAAGAACTTGTGAAATTTTGTATTCTTTGAATGCTTCTTGGTTTTAAAATTCAAAATAATTTATTTACACTATTTATTTAGAATTAATGAGGTTAAGGATTTGGCATGACATTTCTGACTTGGTACACTATTCTTTGAAATATGCGAGGTTGGCAAGTTTCATCTACCTCAAAATTAAATTGTTTTGTAATGAAGACACCCTTACATGGAATTCATGATTATTGCTGCAACAGTTTGAGAGCACTCATGGCACCACAAGTCAAAACCACGAAAGAAAAAACAAACAGCACACAATGATCTAACTTAGAGCAGTTCTTGAGATTTTTCATCGCTTAATGTACTCACAAATGCACAGCTTGACTAAGGAGTCTGTTAGAGGAAATAATATGCTAATTCAAGAGGTTGACTCTATAAACCCTATTTAATGATTAAACCACAAGTGTGTGTACATATATGCACTGAACCCAGAAAAGCGTTTAAAACACTTAAGCCTAAGAACTTCCACTCTGCCTATGGTGGCATCACTGAATAACGAGCCCTTAAAGACTTGACACAGTATACGTAATTCAGAAGAAGACCCCCCCCTTGAGTAGAGGTTCACGTTACTTATATTTGCTCTAGACCAGCTTCTCGCATACGAGGTTCATGTTTGACCCTACTTAAACATTTGATTATGAAATCAGCTACCTGTTTGTTTGTCAATACATGTTTTAACATAAATATTTTCTTCTCTAACATATCGTGAACTTTTGATGCCGTAAATCAATATGCTTAATACTGCTGTGGTACATTGAGTTATTGGCTAAATTCATTGCACTCTGATTGTCACAGAAAATAGGTAATCTAGTAAAATATTCAAAACCTAACTCTTGTAGCAACATCTACAGCTCTTGCACAGTCTGACAAGGCCATATACTTGTCCTCTGTTGTACTCAAGGCTACAGTTCTCGGCTTGTGATATTCCCAAGATATGGTGCATCCACCTACCAAGAACAAATAGCCGGTGTAAGATCTTCAGTTTGGAATCAACGAACCCAACAACTGGTTCAGTGACATCTTCATAAACAAGTCCAACATCAATTGTACTCTTCAGGTAGTGTAGCACTCTTTGCTGCCTTTCAGTGCTCATGCCCATAGAATTTGTCGAACTGCTCTAGATAAGATGCTGAGAAGATATGTTTGGGCGAGTTGTTGTTGACAACCAGGTAAGTGCATTCACCAGTTCATCATATGGTAAGCACAACTCGTTCCTTGGGTTCACTTTCTTGGTCCACTTGCTACCAGGATCCAAAGTAGTTAATACAGGAATGCAGTTACTCATATCCAAAGTTGAAGTTCTTCCATGTGTATCCGCTAGTGCTTAGCAAATAGTACCTCATCTTGTATAAGCTTAATTACCTGGAAATATTTCGCCGGTTTCAAGTCTGACCTAAAAATGATTGAACAAGACCTTCCCAAGTTCAGAGATTGTCTTCTGATTCCTGGAGGCGGCCAAGATGTTATCAACATAGGTATCAAGGTCACATCTTCACCTGAACCCATCTGGAACAGAGAAGTATCTGATGCTCACGGCTTAGCGGCGAAGTTCTTTAAGGTCTCACTCAGTTTCATGTACCAGCTCCTTCCTGCCTACTTCAAGCCATACAATGACTTCTTAAGTAAAGACTTTTTCGCCCATCTGTAGTTCACTGAGCGTGTCTTTCGCCTTCCTCTCCTTTCTCCTCCTCTTCTCCCTCCTCTTCTTCTTCCTCTCCTTCGACCTCTTCTTCTTCCTCCTCTTCTTTGAAAACTGCCACCTGGACATCTTACCCATCAAGCAAATATCACAATTTACTTTATTCACAGGGTTCTTGGCTTGAACATCTGTGATTCTCTTACTTTTCACAGCCTCCAAGATATCAGGGATATTAGCATGACCTAGTTGCTGATGCTGGAGATCTAAATCAAGTGAATGGGCCGATGAAGCACTCTCTTCATGCTCACGTATAAAATAAAAGTCGCTCATATAGTCAGCATACAATGTGATATCGCCACCAGCATCCTGCCCCGCTGCAACTTTCTAGTTGAATATTACCTCAAGGTCACGATCTGTCATTTTGCAACAGTCAGCAAATTTGTTCTGAGGTCTGGAACATGTGATAAGTTCAAGAGCATTACCTTCTTCTTGTGACCAGTTCAAAATTGCATGGCGTCTTTTCCTACTATCCTCATAGAAGTGTCATTTGTCAAGCTCAAAGATCCTGTCGGTTACATTTCAATTTCCATAAAATTGTCTGCATCTCTGTATAAATGCACAGTGGCACCGCTGCCCAGACACAACTTTCAGGATAACAAGTTGAATGACTCGTGATCGACTGCCTCCACTACTGTAAACATAAATCGTGGGTGAGTTGTGCCAATTGTTGCCCTGATTCAGTTCGTCACTTCTCTTCCGAAATCTACACTGCAATTTCTGTTATCCTGGTTTATGACAATTAAAACACAAATTTCAAGGCACCATTTCGATTGTCTTGGCTTTTGCCTGTCTTAAAATCCATCGTGTTTTTCTTTTGTTTTTTCCTTTGCTCTTTCTCACAAACATGGCATCCGGTGCTTCACGTTGTTGGTTAGATTTCTGTGTCACTCTATTATTTTGGTTCGAAGAATGTCCAGACTTGGCAATGTATCCCTTGTTTCTATGGCGCACCTGAAATTTTCACACCGTGAGGACAAAGTATATAGCAATATTATACTTAGCAATTCTTGATTAATTTGAATATCCATATTCTCCACAGTATCAAAAAAATAATTTAAGTGGTCACAATTGTCAGTCATCTTGTATAGTTACTCTTTAACATCATCATAGCCTTGTGGGCCCGGTTGTAGTTCAGAAGAACGGAATTCCTAACAGAATAACTAAAAATTCCAAAAATACTTCATACACAAACTTGACCCTTGGCTCTACATTGCTGCTTCTTGAAGAGAGTGGGTAGATATATATAGCAACTGGCAACTACGTGATACTTCCAAGTAATGTAAAGATAGGACATTTTGGCAACATGAGGGACATTCACAATCACCGTTGATCTGTCTATTACTGAAGACAGAATTCATGAAATCTTTCTTATCATTTGGATCACCGTGTAAATATATTAGCTAGATTGAGATCTTCCATGAAATCTTCCCAGGTTAGTTCATTATTTTCGAAGCCATATTGCTTTTTAGGTAATAATTTACTTTTTTCCAGAAAGGTCATTAACCTAGTTTTCAAACAATTTAGAATTAAAAAAAAAATTGGATGGAAAATTGGAATAAATAAAATTTAGGTTAATGGAAAAGTTTTAGTATTGATAGCATGGATTGTTGGAATTGATATTGATTAGGCATTGATTACACAGATTTTTTGCATAAATATTGAAGTGATTAAACTTCAGTTATAATTACTCGAAATATACAACTCTCTTACATTGCATGTATATAACATGTAACAACGCTTTTAAATCGAGACCAAATCAAATTGTGATTTTTTTTCTTCAATAATAGCTCCAAATGTTCCCTTCAATTTGTTTTTGCTCAAATAGTCAAGTATGCTTATAATAACTGTGCAGGTCCATTTTTAAGTGAAACATCTGACTATTTGGAAATTACAAAGTTATAAGTATTTCTCAACTTTCCCCCATGCCTTTTGGAATAGACAGTTGTCATAATAGAATCCATCTATACATACATAATGTTAAAGTAATTTTCATAATTTTGAATGGAAAAGAGGCAATTTTTTAAAATTATTCCAACAAGATTTTTTTCAAAAACTGCAGAATATATTTTTCTTTAATTCTTTTACTTGGATAGAGAAATGTTTGATTTTTAATAGATTAAAAACTCCAATTGGGCTGATTTTCATTAATACCTCTGAAATTTCAATAATAATTGCAAAACTTTCTTTCTTTTTGATATGTTGAGAGGGTTGTTCAAATGCACAAGCGAGACAGCTTATTCTAGAGTTACTCAAGTTAGCTGCCCTTTTAGCATACCCTGGCCCAGTGCTTATGGAGACCTTCGGTGTGGCTCACTGCTTGTAGTGTTAACCCAAGAGGAGGGGAAATGCTCACTTGCGATCACACAGTCTAGTGAAGTTGAGTTCCATTTGGGCCATTGCAGTAGGCCACCATAAGACCCCAATTTGTGCATTTGATCAGAAGGGTTAGTGGATAAATTCCTCAACTGGGCTGGAAATATGTTTGTGGGTTCAACCATTATTTTAATATTAAGGAAGTAAGTGTTGTGATAACACCATATTTCTCTCCTTTATTGTTTTTTATGCTTAAGTTACTTCTTAGTTTTTAATTGTAATGTCAACAACAACAATTGAAAGTTGTAATACTTCTAATTAAAGAGATAAATGAGATTGTTGCATTATTTTGTTGCAGGGCCAGTTCAAGGAAGATAACTTCAACAAGGCCATGACTGTCCTGCAGAATGCAGGAGATGCAGCAAAAGGAGACCAAAAAGGACGTCGAGGTGGTTTCAAAGGAGAAACTAACATATACAAGATTGTGAAAATGATAATGGAACGCCAGTTTGCTCCTGTAATAATATTCAGCTTCAGTAAAAAAGATTGTGAAGTATATGCCATGCAGATGGCTAGATTGGATTTCAATAATGGTATGTATGTGATTCTGTAGAAATCTAAATTCTTTTTCCTACAGGGATGCAGTAATTCTCCTAGTGTTGATGCTGAATCATGCATAACAATGTATTTTTAATCACCAGAGCATAATCATCAGGCTTAATCACCATTCTTCAAGCGTTGAGCTGTGACATTAACAGTGTTCCTAGTACTGGCTTGTACTGGTCTTGCCTCATTGTCCCTTCTATGATGTAAAGGTGCCCCCATATACCCTTCACTAAGATAGAGATGTGACATTGATAAAGAAAATTGATGTTAGCAAACATCGATGTTGAAAATTAAAACATTGATTTTAATAATTCATCGACTAACATCCATCAATGTTTGTTAACATCAATGTTTTCAAGCTGCTTTAGTAACCTCTAACATTACATTTATGGGTAATAATATTAAATTTGACCGATCTTTTGTCAATTCACCAGATAACTGTATGTAAAAATGGGGCAGACCCAACAGCCCACAGCTAATTTGTTGACCAGATCTCAATATGTAAAATGAATATGATGAATGATGAAATACAAGGACATGAGGTCTTCTAGGGCGAGAGACTTTGGTCAATGAAGGTAGTACAATACGTACAGTTTACCTTTCCTTCTGACACATGAATTAACAATGTTATGATCAGTGTTATTTCATACTTTAACTTTTACAGTATTGTGATTAAGGGAATTCTTCATTCAGAGACAAAACATCAGGAAAGAAAAAACGTCGGTGTTAATGCATCGATGTTTAAAGTCATCGATGATTTTACTAAAACATCGATGTTTTGAAAACATTGACATTAATGTCGCATCCCTACACTGTAATCGTAGACAAATAGTCTCTAGCCGGCCAAAATCTGAGACAAGGATTCATCAGACAAGCATACCTTGTAAAGTGTTACAAAAAAACATTATTGAAGAAATGCTCTAGTGCTTTAAATACATGGAAAGGTTGTATTACTTGACTTCAGTCTGCACCAGTCATGTTTCTGTTGTAGTCGGTTCTTTATGGCCTGGGCGAGGAATGGGTTTCTTTGAGGGCGACAACCAATCAGGCTCTCTTTGGCTAACCGTCTCTAAACTATCCTTTTCGAAATTGTTACTCTCTTGGTATTTATCATTATCGTTACACAGGTAACACTCTCTTCATGATTTTTGAGGCAGAAGTCCCTGATTCTACGATCGGTACGAAGACATGAACTTTTTCCTGTGTCCTTTACCCACACTGGGTGCTTCCAGGTTTTTTTCAGATCAATTTTTATTATTATTCTGTTAAGGACAGTTCTCGAAATACCTGCCAAATTGTTTATATCTCTCTGTCAATGTGTAGAGTGAAGTAATAGTTTTTGTATTTCTCAAATTTTTCTTGGAGACATATCTGAAACATTACTCTACTAAAAATTAAAAAATTCGAGGTGCGTACATTACATTGTAAACTGCAATGAAATTCTCTTGAGTAATGTAGGCATCCAGTATAGCGTCTTATTATAAACAATAGTAATGATTACTGTAATACTATAAATCCTATCAGAACCAAATCCTTTGCTTAAAAAAACATTTAAGCTAGAAATTACACAAATTAGAGTACCTAATAATTTGGCCACCTACTGTACTATTACTCATACATGAACGTAATGCATATGCAGTCAAAGAATGAGACCCTTTTGAGAATGTAATGGAATTCAAGAACAAGGAAACAGTTATAGTCTCTTATGTATAAACTGCATTGAGTTTGATTGTTTTCCAAATTTATTATTTGCCAAAACATGTTTTGTTTGTCAGTTGAAGAAAAAAAATTAGTTGATGAAGTATTCAACAATGCAATGGATGTTCTTTCCGAACAAGATAGAAAACTACCTCAGGTGGAAAATGTTTTACCTTTGTTGCGTCGAGGGATAGGAATTCATCATGGTGGTAAGTTTATTTTGAAGTATAATGCTTAAAGAACTTTTTACTATAGTTGTCAGTTCTTTGAAGATAGAAAAAGAAAAAACAAGTCAAGAGAAATTTAGTCATACATTAATTTATTTTGTAAAATTATACAAAACTTAAGTTTTCAATTCAGAAAATTGTTTCCCATCTTATTTGTTTTGTCCCATCTTATCTGTTGATCTATTATTGACTGTTATCTGTTATGTTATGTTATCATTATATTATGGAAGAGAATAAAAAAATGGCTACCACCTCATGTTCCTAAAGTGATGTTTGTTTCATTGTGATTTTAATTTCAAACTTGTTTCTTTAAGAACTATTGATAATGTTTCACAAAACTTCAATTTCAGGTTTATTGCCTATTTTGAAAGAAACCATTGAAATATTGTTTGCTGAAGGTCTAATCAAGGCATTGTTTGCAACAGAAACCTTTGCTATGGGTTTGAATATGCCTGCCCGCACTGTACTTTTCAGTGCTCCTCGTAAATTTGATGGGAAAGATTTTAGATTTGTAAGTTCAGCTCTTCTATGACTTCAGTTTAGTTTTTTTTACTTTAAAACTTTTAATCTTTGTTTATTAAGCATACAACTTTTATTTATGTATATTAAGCATACTAACATAATAAAACATAAATTCTTTTATTTTTAGTTAACGTCTGGAGAATACATTCAGATGTCAGGTCGAGCAGGTCGCAGAGGTTTGGACGAAAAAGGAATAGTGATTTTAATGATAGATGAGAAGGTCAGTCCAGCAGCTGGTCGTGAGCTAGTTAAAGGATTGCCAGATCCAATAAATTCAGCATTTCACTTAACTTATAATATGGTTCTGAATTTGTTACGTGTGGAAGAAATTAATCCAGAATATATGCTAGAACGGAGCTTTTTTCAATTCCAAAACCAGTCATCAATACCCATATTATATGAAAGTAAGTTCAATTTTTATTGATGTTTTAATCTTTGATTAATGTTGTAATCATTTTTAATGTTCAAACAAAAAGTATGCTTACTTAATGCATATTTATAGTATGTTATTTTGAAGCTTTTTTCAAAGAGTAATATTTAAAGTGCAATTTGAATTATATTAATTCCTTACAAAATTTCATAAAGATGTATTTTATTTTGAAGATTCAGACAACTCGTAGGTAGTACCCATTTATGCAAGTGGAGTTACTAATAAATCACGGTTTTTTAGCTGCTCCTCTAGATAATTGAGTTAGTCTCAGAAATTTTGACAACCACAGGACTTTACTTGCTTACTAGGTATTGTTTTGATACTTATTTGTAGATGTATTTTAAATTCTTGCCTTTGTAATATTCATTGTAGAAGTGCAGAAACTTCAAGAAAAACTTGAAAAAATGATAATCCCCAAGGAATCCCAAGTAGCGTCCTACCATAGAATAAGAGAACAATTAGACGAACTAGGAAAGCAATTTCAAACTTTCATCACAAAACCTGAATATCTTATACCATTTTTGCAGCCTGGCAGATTGGTTAAGGTGAGGCTTATACAAGTCTTAAATCCTCTCAGAGCATTGAGATCCAAGTTTTATTTTGCTGTTATTACTGTATAGGTGAAGACAGAGAATGAAGAATATGATTGGGGTGTTATCATCAACTTTAAGAAACAAAGCAATGACGAAGGAAAGAAACGAAATCCTGCAAAAAGTGCTCCAACTTTGCTGGTAGATGTCTTGCTACATGTTATTGGTGAGAAAGAGAGTGCCAAATTTATCGTTGGTGGAAGTGCGCCAACACCATGTCCTCCAGGTCAAACAGGCGATGTAGAAGTTGTGCCTGTTCAACACAATTTCCTTCATAACATTTCATCACTTCGGATACATTATCCAAAAGATTTAAGACCACTAGATAACAGGAAGTATATTCTTAAAACAATCCAGGTGAGAAATGAGGGAACAGGTGGTTTATTTGAAATATGTACAAGCTATATAAATTTTGATAAAATAGGGAGCAAATTTTTCTTTACAGGAAGTGAAAAAACGGTTTGAGAAAGGCATTCCTCTTCTTAATCCTGTTAAAGATATGCATATTAAAGATCCTGTATTTTTAGACGTTGTGAAGAGAATAGAACAGTTTGAAGAAAGATTGTACGAACATCCCCTACATAATAGTGTAGAGATGGAAGATATTTATCCCAAGCATTTGGCCAAAGTTGAGGTATTGGAAACAATTTGTATGAAGCAATTGTGTGTGTGTGCGATTTTTCTTTTCTTTTTCCCTTTTTCTGCCCCTTATCTTTGTCCATCACCTTTCTCTGTTTCATTTGTTTTTAGTAAAGTTTGCTTTGTAAGCTATTTATTGCATATAAATTGAAAATGGTAGCTGATTGATAAGCTTATCGAAATCTCTTGCCTTGTTAAAAACAATGGTTGCATTGTGTGCTTTTTTCACCATGTCCCGTTTATTCTTTGTCACAGGTAGAGAAAACTCTAAAAATAGCCAAGCAAGATCTTAAGAAAGCAAAGTCTTTGTTGCAAATGGATGAATTGAAATGTCGTAAAAGAGTTTTGCGAAGACTTGGATATTGTACAGTAGCCGATGTGATTGAAATGAAAGGCCGTGTTGCTTGTGAACTCAGCAGGTATAGGAATGTTAATGACACAGTGCTTGAATATGTTTTGTTTATATTTTATTAAACAAAATACTTTTTTTGTCCAGTGGAGATGAACTTTTGATGACAGAACTTATTTTCAATAACCTTTTCAATGATCTGAATGTACCTCAATGCGTCGCTTTATTAAGTTGTTTTGTATGTGACGAGAAGGCAAATGAAATGCCAAAATTGTCAGAAGAACTCTCTGGACCTCTCAGGCAAATGCAGGTGAGTGCCTCTGTGATGAATTCACTATTATTTGAAATGAGTATTCCTTTAAGTGAACAGAACTTATTTATAAACAGCTCTTGGGTGATCATATATTTCTAGAATTCTGTATTATTGGTTATTATTATGAAAAATTTTGATTATTTCACACAATATTTTGTATTTTATACTTAGCATATTGTGAGTACTACGAAAAGGTATTTTAGTCTTAGGCAATCATTGAATTATATAAGGATATGTGTATATTGAATTATTATAATGGAAATAATTATGTAGGGTATTAATGAGTTCATCTGAAATTTTATTATTAATTATGACCATTAAGTTCATACCATTAATATTTAGTTTTAAGTTGAAACGGTGAAATTAAAAAACTTAACTATGATGTTAAATGTATACGAATATATTGATGCCAAAATACACACGATACAAAATTGACTCGCACCACATGAGCACAAGACAAATTGGATGCTATTTGTATGAAAAATATGAACTGTGAAAATGGTGGGGCCAAGAAACCACTTAGAAGCTGGTGTGAATGACACAACCCCATTTCCAATCATTTAAGAAAGCACTAAATCCATTCATAGGAGTATCTATGAAATGCAGGTCTCTTAAGTGGCCTTCATTAAACATTTAACACTTATGGGCTATTCCTTAGTGTTAACTAAGAATTGCGGCCTTTATCTCTATTTATTAATTTCTAAATTATTACTGTTGGCTCATGTATTATGTATGAGCTGACTTCTGTGTGTTTTACTCACTATTATTTATTTTAGGAAATTGCTCGGCGAATAGCACGTGTTAGTGTAGAGGCCAAGCTTGATGTGGATGAAGCAAATTATGTGGAACAGTTTAAGCCATTTTTAATGGATGTTATTCACGCTTGGTGTAAAGGAGCATCATTTCTCCAAATATGCAAAATGACAGATATTTTTGAGGGTAAGCAAAGCTCATCTTTATAACACTAAACTTTTTTTGTCAAGAAAAAGAAAATAGATCAGAAACTTTTAATCTCTGAAGACATTAATCTATGGAAAAGAATAGATTAGCAAATATATTTGTATTTCTAGGTCAGAATTGTAACTTTAACACTTATTTTTATTATCTCAACTGATTTTTTTACTTTATTTCTCAATTTATTTGTTCGTTTTGTTGCCTTATTTAGTTTTTATTCTATTTAATTCATTTTATTATTTTAATGTTGCAATGATTTTCAAAGATTGTTGATTTGGGGCTGTTCAAAAAAATGTGTTGAAACTGGCCTTGTTGTAGTTAGATTGGAGATTTCTGCTGCAAAGTCTGATTAAACATTTTAGAGTATTGTGTTGATTTGTAAAAAAAATGCAAAGTGTAATGTTTTATTCAAGCTAATGTAGTGTAAATTTATAATCAGTGACTGGCTTTATTTCATTTTTTTTCTTTTTTGCAGGGAGTATTATTCGCTGTATGAGGCGACTTGAAGAAATCCTTCGTCAGTTATGCCAAGCTGCAAAAAATATTGGCAATACAGACTTAGAAAATAAATTCAGTGAAGGCATAAAATTGATTAAGAGAGATATTGTTTTTGCTGCTAGTTTATACTTGTAAAACTAGAAGCCATTCTTCCATGGTAAGTGTCGTCGTACTGACTCGGTATTGTTTTTAGTGTCTTTCATATTATATTATGAAATTATTTGAATATGATCTCAGTATTGTAGATAAATATATTAAAGAAGAGCCAAATGATATTTATAATCTGGACGATAAGTCACTATGTGATTCTTAGAAATGTTACTTGATTTATTTTATCGTTGTTTAAGTTAATTTTGGTTAAATTTTTCCAAATCTGTAATGACTTTCCCTAATTTGGTTTTTGAAATGACAATTTGCAAGACAGATTATAATTTTTATTTGGCTTTTCAATTGACATATATTGTAAAGTTCTATTTACTGTGTTATTTGTCACAATTGTAGGAAGAATGCTGAGTGAATGACAGGAAAATGGAATTGAATGTTGTATTTTATTTGTAAATACGTGAAATTTTCTAAACAAGTGTGTATTTTGTGAATAAATAAAGAAATACTTAATATCAGTGTTTTTATTTTCTTCTACATAGGTTTTAGTGGAAGTGAACAACAACAACAACAACAAAAAATTCTCACTGCGAATGCTTGCGTTTCAGAGAGGAGAAATGTTGCCCCTCTATTACTTTCCTTGATTCCCATGTTGCGAAGCATGTGCGTGTGTACTTAGGTGGTAGGGCCTTGGCCTTAGCCTTAGCACAGCTGCTTAGCCTTTGAAGCAATTTCAAGGCTCCGTTACCTAGGCCAACTAACCAGATACCTTATTATTTTCAGAGAAAATTCATGAGCCATTCAATGAAAATAAAATTAAAAAAACATATTTTTCATTATTACGAAGGATGTAAAGTGGTATAAATCTAAAATTCCACGAAAAAATGTTTTTGGTAGTTACAACCCTTAGAAAATATTTACTTTTCAATTTAAAGTGATGGCAGTTCCATCATACCCGGATAGACTTTCGTGGAAGAAGAAATTAGTTTAGAATATTGGAACCTGGAAATGACAATATATAAATAGTATAATCCATTTACAAAGAGGACATATGGTAGCCGTCTTGGAGATGAGAATAAAATGCAGATATTTCAACACAAATTTCATGACTCATAAGTGTTGTAGGCATTAGGACAGAATAAGTGACTGCAGACGGATTAAGGCCAATTGTAAAATTAATTTTAGAATGTTAAAAGTTAAGTAAAAGTGGAGTTGATATGTCTTTCAAGAACTATGATTTAGTCAGATGGTATTCAGATTCGGAAGTGAATGCTTGCAGACGGTGTTCAGATATGGTGGGCATCGCTCATAGCATCTTATTTGCAGACAACAAGCAGAGCCTACGTTCTTTCCTTGCAGACGATTTATAGACAGGGATGCTTGAAGAAGCTATTCATATTTTTTTGTGGTCAGCCCACCACTGGGCTTCGCCAATTTGTTTTTTAAAAACTGCCTTCTCTTCCTACAGATATACCGAAGACAGCGAGAGGGTGCAGTTGTGGGAATGAAAATTTATTTTTATTGCAAGTGAGGCGTTATTGTTTGTTTATTGATTAGGTGGATTGGCACTTATTTTTATTTTGGTTGTAAAATAATGGTTATTTTGTTGAGGGTTTAGTGGGGAAATTATGTTATTTTATTTAGGATAAAAGAGTTATAGGTTTACTAGCAAAATGAGACGTCAGCAACACTGTAAACATTTTTCAAAAATAGTTTCATATGCTCAAAATTTCTTTCGTACTTCATATCTTTCATGCCCAGCTTTGCTTAAATATGTTCTTGCAGTATTTGGCATTACACTTCCCCATGATTCATAGTAGCTGATAATGTTATACTCCCGTTCAAAAGTTCCCAACACCCAATGGCCTTGTGTGTTACGTTCATATGGGATTATGAACTGTACTCGTTGCAATTTCACAATATAATCGCCGTAACAAATACATGCGGGTTTTGATGCTAATAGTTAAATTTTAGTACAGCTACGTTTTTACACTTTTCGGCAATACGCAAAAAAAATGCACATAGCACATTTGCATTAACACAAATGCTGAATTCAAAAATACAGATCATTCCAAAGTAGTTCCGAAAATTCTACCGCAACATCTTTTGCAACTTAATTTGATTCTTGCTTGGATTTTCTTAAAACTTTCATATTTTTCTCTCTTAATTTTTGAAGATATTAAAACTTCACGAACTCTGTCTAATTTGTGTTCACTTCTACTTCTGCAATTGCTCTATTAGTTGTTTTATATGTGAATCTTGAACTTCCCCATACGTCACGTACAGTTATTACTGTTTTTTGAGTAAATTATTATAATTATTATTACTATTTTTTTTAAAGGAAATAAATCTAAATCTTGTGTTGTGTGTGGATCTAACATTAAAAGGTGTTTTTATGTTTAACATAAAAGGTATGTTTATGGGAATAAAGTGTTGGTTAATTTGAATAATAATAGTTGGGGGCACATTCATTTGAAAAGTATGTGCACACTTATGTAGGAGCGTAAAATTGCGAAGTTATGCATAACATAAATTCATTATCTTGAATTAGTTTTTTTTTTCTCCATATTCACTTGAAATTCTTCAAGTTCAATAAGTTTTGATGAAGGTATTCGCAATTTTTTTTTTTTTTTTTAACGATAATAATTCATCTCTAAATTGAAATCAAACTGCAGCGCGAAGGTAGTGAAAGGAAATTATGGCGTATTAAGCAAAAATTGCCTTTGGGTTCTGATATTTAATCAACGTCACCTACATAGATCGATTTAGGAGTTGGGGTTTTAAGTCCTGGCATTATCAATAGGATAATGTAGCGACAAAACACGAAACAACAGGTTTTTGGAAATTTCTTTAAATCTAGCGGTATCCGAAAACAAATTATCAGTTCTCCATCAGGGAACCCGTGACTCGAACGACACCTCATACGTCTCAATTGGTGCACGGGAAGTAGTCTTCGCCAGTGACGGGAAGGCAAAAACATCTGCACGTCCGCACACTCAAGGGCTCTACTGAAATATGTTATTGAGGTGAATAATGGAGTAATGTGGCGGTGATGGACGGGTTATTTTGTTGAAAGTGGAATGTTGCTGTGGATTTTAGGGCTATGAGTTGTGTTCTTATGGCTATGGGTTATGTTTTAATTGGAAGGGTGAAGATATCGAGTGGGTGCTTTTTTTCTATCGTGGGCTATTAATCTGTTTCGGAAGAAAACGTGAAATTTGATGAATTTTGTTAGGAAGGTGTTGGCTATTGCTTTTTCTATTCTATTTTGGGCTGCAGCGTTAACTTACGGCGTTAGAAGAATAATGTTATTGTCTTGTTTGATTGTCAAGTAGCATTGATCTGATTTGGGCCTGAAGACAAATTTAATTATAGTTGTCTAGTCTTGATAATATCAAATAATCTGGAATTTCTTCGCCCAGATCTCGCAGAAATATGTTACTAATGGCTTGATATACGTGTTGTAGATGTACAATTTTGTCATGTCGATATATTTATGTGTAAAAGTGTGTCAGAGCATTAAGAAGTCGGTGTGCTTTTTTCGTTCCTTTATTGCATGTTTGGTCCACAGTAGTTTCAGGTCAATAGTCAGACCTAAGTAATTAACGTCTTTTGTCTATGGAATGTCAATGTTAAATCGTGAGGGTGCTTCGTTGATGCGTGTATGTCTATTTCACCGCGTGAACATGGTTGCTCGGCATTTCGAGAGATTGATAATAATATTGTTGTCACTGGCCCAGTTCGTAAGTTGGGAAGATAAAATAATTATCAAGAGTTCGACCCGATCGAAAATGAGTCAAAAAGAAATGTTCAACACAGACATCCTTGAAAGTAACTAAGTATAAATAGTCTATGTTAATATTACTAGCTTTAGGATATGAGTGAAATAATATTTTAGAAATGTTTTTCTTTAATAATTTAATTATTAGACGAGTAATTGATATGTGTATTAGAAGGACAGCAGTGTTTATTTCACATCAGGACAATTCACCGGCGGGTAGTGCCCCGTTGACTGGAGGTTGAACCTCTATCGAATGACGGAAATGTAATTTTCAAAATTCAAAATACGATGGTATAATAAAAATGTAAGCAATTCAAATTAATCAAAACTAAGATATATAAAAGTATCCATTGAATTATTACTTCCATAATTTTATGCGTCGTGACCGAATCAGATATATTATACACCCGTGCACGTGGTTCTGGCTTTGATTTCCACTAGACACAAGTTTGACTCTAGCACATCGCAGTAGACACTATTGCTTCGACACGTTTCACACAAATAAAATTATTTTATTTCGAAAATATCACTATCCTGGTATATTTTGTAACAAAGATCCTTCCAGACACACTCATATTCCAGCGTTCTCCGTGGTGTAAGTCTGCTGCATCTGCTGAGAAAGAGGCTTTCTTCCAGATCGGCCAACTTTACATTAGAATTCATCAAATGTACATTTAAAATCAATAAATCTAATAACAAAAGAAAAATTCTCTAAAAATTATAAATAATGCATTAAATGCCGCCAATAATTGACTGAAGTTGTATACTTTCAATAACAAGCGAAATTTATAATATGTTGCATCGAGTCAGACGAAGATATAAATTTGGTATTCCCCTGAGACTCCCTTCGACGCCGCGCAGCGCTAGGCCACGCCACCCGTGTGCTTGTCCAACCAAAAGGCCATTGTTGCCCGCGTTAAATAAAAGGGAAAAGAGTAAATGCAGTAAACTCAGTAATACAGCCAAGATCCAAGAGCGAGGTGCAATACGTTGCTAGGAACCGGGGAGTACGGCAGTTGGACACTCTTTGGTTTCAAAACGAATTGATATACATCGATATTGCAACAATATCTTGAATATTGAATGTCATTAAAAGAAAAATGTATATTCCTAAGATATTAATGGATTTTTTCGATATCTGGCGGGTTGTGCAACCATGCAATCTGGACATGGACCGCCAGTGGGACAATTACAGCTCAAACGAGAAAGAAGATTGAAGCAGCAGAAACAGGAATGCCACTAGTGGTCTACTTTTTGAGGGACTATAAGGAAAACAATATTAGGTCAGAACTGTAAGTGTGCAACATGGAGGAAATTTTGGTTCCACCGGGTCCCAATCATACCATCTAAAGAATCTGGATAGTTCATGAATCCCACTTGAATGTTTTGAGTACAAACCCCAAAGCAGAAAAAAAAGTACGGTGAAATTACCAAAGGAAACGCTTGGAGACGAGTAGGGGTTGAGGCAGACAGCATAGGCAGGTTGATGCATTTCCATTTAATTCTAATATCCCAATAATATACATATCTGAAATCTGAACCAAGTAGATGTCATTAAAAAGTAATTCAACCAGTAACATACTTAAAATTGCTTTATCACATTTATGATTTTTTGGTTTTTTAGTGACCCTATTGTATTTTGTTATCATACAGGACCCCTCTGAGGTAAGATCTCTAGGTAGTTGCGTAGTTGAAGTCCACCCTTGAGTGTGTGATTACTTTTAGGCACATATTATGGGTGAGTGATGTATAATGATTGTAATACTTGCCTGAATATGAGTATAACTTCTCGTTGCCGCTTACGAACTAGAAAGCTAGTCTGCAGGAAAACTCGGGGAAATTCTTATTCCTAGGCCCTGGTAACACAAAAGTGGATACATCCAGTTTCTAAATTTAGAAAAAAATCCTCTTATACGTGATGTAATTGTTATAAAAATTTGCAAAATTCTCTTATCTTCTTACGAAGTGCCAAATCCAAACAGTTCTCGGCATCTGATTTTAATAAATTAAATAATTAGAACTTAGTATAAGTATACTTAGTATAAATGCAATATTTACAAATGGTGTAGAATTTGCGGATAAGCACACTAAGTGAGTGGGTCCTCAAGCAGGTACTATCTGGCAACGTCAGAACTTAGTCTTCCGAAGCCGGCCTGTCATTCGTGAAACAAGGGATACTTTCTTATCATTTCTGTAAAATATGAGAAGGTTTATTGAGTAATATACTCATTAAGAATCGCGAAGAAACAAAAAACAAAACAGTATGGACTTTTATATTTTAATTAATTTATATTCGAACTTCCCGCGAATACAGACTAAAATCGTGCTTCAACTTTCTTGAAATGCTTTGGAGTGACGGAAGACGGCGCTAAATTCCACATAATGCGGGTATGTTGACGGCAGGAGAGAGGGAGGGGCGTGTAGCGATCGGTTGATCGGTATTGTGATGGCGGCTACTTGGCTTGTAATCTTGGATGTGGAATTTGTGTTGTAATGGAATAACTCAAATATATACAATATCTTGGCCTTTCAGACAAAATCACGACTAAGAAAAGTGTTTTTGCTTTTAAGCATTGCGTTTTTAAGCAAAGAAGTTGATAATGGGTTCGAAAAAACACAAAAAACACAAATCGGAGAAAAAAGACCGCTATGAAGGTTAGTTCTGCCTCTGTCAAGAGTGTATAAATGTGAATGGAAGTTGTGAATGTACGTGAAAGGTAAAAATTCTGTAATGTTCTTACGTCTTTACTATTGTATTTATCAATTACAGAAAAACAGTTTGGCATTGAAAAACCTCCATCCTTGAAACTAATATTGAAAGTAGGCAGTTCATCTACACCAGAACATAGCAGTGATTCTCCAGGGCCTACACTCCCCCCTGTACACGCAAATATAAATTATAGCGTTGCATCCCAGGCAGGAGATGAAGAATCACATTTGTCAACTGCCTCATTTCATACAAAGGATGAGACTCACATTGACCGCCAGCACAGAAAGGCCAAAAAGAAGAAGAAGAAGAAGGAAAAAGATAAAGATAAGGAAAAACATGAAAAGAAACACAAACATCATCACAAAGTAAGTTGGAAACAAAATATTAATAATGTCACAATAATTGGGCGAAAGAACAAAGGGTTAGATGCAGAGATGTCATTGTGATGTGGAATTTTGAAAATTTTGTGTAAAGAGTGAAAAATATTTTTTGTAATTACTGATGAGGAACTTGTGTGAAGAATTATTTACTCCCCTTTTAGTTTGATTTATTACTATGTCTTACTTTCGTCTTTTGTCTACTTTATATCTATTACTATGCTGCTATTTGAAAAAAGTTCATTTAATTCATTTACAATTGAGGTAGACTTCTTGCAAATGTTTTGTATTATATTTAGTGTTTTCTTCTTTATAATGTAAATTTCCAAACTTTTAGGCAAATAGATGCATTTTCAGTGTCCAGAAATAATATATTTTATTCGAAATATCAGTATGAAAGTTGATGTCAACTTTTGAATTATTAGGAATGTACATAGTGAATTGCAACAGCCATCACAACTTAATGAAAAGTAAATTGGGAAATAAAGATTTAAAGAATTGGTACAATGACTAAAGTAAAAATTATTGGGAAATGCAGCTCACTTTTGTAAAACCATGCCTAAAAGAGAATTTAAATTTACCAAATACAAGAACAAAAAACTTGCTCAAAAGAGAAGATATAGACCAAATATTCTGCAGTTTCGACTTGTTCAAAACTATGCTTGTTCTACACTTTACTATTGGACATATCGAAAGATACTTTTTTGTATTCCATACCAATTATAAATACTTAGTTGCACAAGAAATATCTAATTGGTATTCTGGCCATTGTGTATTAAAATATGAAATTGTTTGTTATGATTACTTATTTACTACTTTGCTACAAGAACCACAGGTATATTGATCTGTTAATTAAAAGCAAAATATAATTTATGTATGCTTGAAATTACACAGGATCTTCTAGTTTGAAAGAAAGTTCAAAAACTATAAAAAAATTTTGAATGAGTTGAAGTTTTCTCAAGTTATTACTTCTGTAAGTCTAGAAATGCTGCAACCTTTTATATATCAGTTTTTTTCCTTTGAAGGGAAATATATTTGGAACAGATGTAGTAAACATATGAACTAATGTGAAAACACATTTGAAGAATTGAAGATAAATGTTCTCAAAAATTTGAAAAGCCAGCCTAGGGGAAAAACAGACTTTAGAATTCACATGGAAAACATTCAATTGTGGAATGTTAATATTGTAATTGTTTTAAGGTGATAATCTGATAGTAATACTTTCAGCTTTGTTAAAGAAAAAAGTATTACATCAAATCTCAAGGGAAGAGCAAAATGCTTTGGTTTATAAACAATTTGAATAATCTTTTGAGGGGTTTAATTATTTGAGTAACACAAATGTTAAGACTAAGAAAAAAATATTGATTGAAAACACAATGGTAAACGTTTACCATAATATACCCAATAAAGCATGTCGGAGAGGAATCAATATTTTGAGAACATTCCTTTACTTTTTGGTAACATATTATTTATGGAGGCTGAAATTGTTCTTGACATTTTTTCGTTATGTCAGTATCATGTTGAGTGTTTGCAATTTCTGCAGAGTTTCTTTTGTTATTGTTTTTCTTATTTTGTTTCTTATTTAGTGCAGGCCAATGTTTTTCTTCTCTCATGAGTGCACATTTAGAACCATAAGATGACAGAACTGACCCATGCCCGAAAAGTTCATGTCACCTATTTTAAATAATTATTTTAAAAATGAAAATAGTTTTATACATCTTTGAAAGACTAATGACAGAACTGTGTGCAACATTAACAAATCAAAATTCTGAGACCTATGAGAACTTAACCGTTCATATTATCAAAGGTTAATTTAATTTTACATTTTGTAATATAATTAATTTTATATTTTTACTTACAGGGGTGCCTCACCCCAAAGTATTCTTTTCCCCTTTATAATTCCAAACTGACAACGATTCCTAGTTTTGTAGAGACGAAATTATTCACGTGCGGAAGTGTTAAGCTGGAACAAAACTCACAATACACATTCGTCATTATTTTCTCGATATACGACTGTAGAGAAAGTTACGTAATGCTGCCGCAAAAACGTCTGTTTTTCTTCAGGAAAAACTCTTATAATAAAGTGGATAAATCTTGTTTCGATACATAGTAAATTATTTCCTCTGACAAGTTGTGAAGCCAGATTTCGCAATTTGTGGGTCCTTGGTATCGAAAAATTGGTTTACGGCAAAACCGTTCGTTTGTCCGTCCGTCCGTCCCAACAATTAGTGCCTAAACTACTCGTATTCTTCAGATTTTCTCCCCCCGAAATGAATATTCTCCGTCCGATCACGACCGACTCGAAGCTCTGCGATTTTGAAAAACATTCTTTAGAATTTGGGAGTACAAAACAAAAAATTGTTTTGGGCAATTTTCAGTTTTTTTAATACTCCAGTTTTTTTTTAAATTTCTTGTGAGAGTATAGGGAAACACGCTTAAAGAGATGCGTATGTCCGATTTTCACTTATATCTCTGAATTATTGGAAATAAGTGTGATTTTTTTGGTGTATTCCTACAAATAGAAATTGTATAGCTGTTTTTTCTTAATTTTTCAAATGAAATTCGTTCTCCAGAATTATTTCTTCCATTTACGACATGGATTTTTTAAAAATATATGAACAATTAGCGAGCAATTTTGAATGAAATATTGGCAATATTTTTAAAATATGTTCAAAAGATTTTATCGAAAACTGTTCAGAATATTTTTCTTTAAACGTTTAATACGGAAAGTGCAAAATGCACTGAATAACATAACATAAATGAAATTTTGATGTCTTTATTTTATTTTCCCCAATTTGCACGAAAGTCCTTTTTTAAATTCCTCTCACGTCGGTAATACCAGTATTCACATTACCGGCAATTTGTATGAATTATTTGCATTTGTGAGTAGGAGTTCAATTGATTTCCAATGATCGTGTGTTGGTCTGTCCGTGTGTCGGCATTTGTTGTTGTTTTTTAATGACGGGGGAAATGCAATTACGCACCCTCGACGCAGACTCTCATTTCCGCGCCGATTCGTGTGGGACTCATCCGTAGATAACTCACTAAAACCCTACGCCAGGCACTACTTCGTTAGGTGGGGTGGTGGGGTTATTCTAGTCCCCCTCCTTTACGCCTTTATTGGCTTCTACTTCTCGCACGCTCTTCAATTCTGAGGCGTCGCATGACCCGGGCAGCGTACGTTGCAAGTGCGGCCCATCTCTCTTCCGTGGTCATCGACAGTGGTATGGTGTTCTCCGGTGTCAGGCGCTGTTGTAAGATTTCCTGCAGGTGGTCTCGTTCTCCTGAGAATCGCAGGCAGTTATACACCACGTGCTCCACATCCTCCGCCTGTCCTGGGCAAGCTGGACACGTCGGGTCGTCATCGAGCTTAAATCGGTGCAGGTACGCTCTAAAGCATCCATGCCCCGTCAGCAACTGAGTCACGAAGTCCACTTCTCCGTGAACCCTCGACGCCCACTCGTTGATCCGTGGGATAAGATGGTGAGTCCACCTACCGTTCAGCGTTACGTCCCAAACGGTTTTGCCACTGTCTCATCGTTTCCATCTTCTCTTCTTCCAGCGCAGCGAGGGCTTCTGTTCGTGAGCCGTGTCTTCCCTGGTAGTAGATCCGTCGGCGCTCGTCCGCCAGAATCTCTATAGGCGTCATATGACACCGTGCGGTACGCACAGGCCATACTCTCAAAGCACTCGGACGGTAGACGGATATGGTCCTCGTGGCGTATGCTGCTGTTGCCAGGGCGCTTGCCCAAATGGGCGCTGCATAGAGCAGGGTCGAGCTAACCACGGCCGCGAGGAGCTTCCGCCTGCTTTGCCTGGGGCACCGGTGTTCGGCATAATGCGTGACAGGGCAGAGATCGCACCATCCGCTTTCTGGCTAACGAGTCGAAGATGTTCGTCGAAATGGAGACGCGCGTCGATCCATACGCCGAGGTACGCAGGTGTGGCCCGGACTGGATCTCAATTCTTCCCACTCTGAGGGTGATGGTCTCTCGTGTCTTCCTGGTGGTAATCAGCACTGCCTCAGTTTTGTGATCGCCAGGACCACCCCGACCAAAGACAGCCCCCGGCGAATTATCACGATGGAGCTGTTGGCCACGAGGGTAACGTCCTCCAGGTAGTTGTCCACGACGACGAGCGCCACGTCGTCAGCGAAGCCAATGGTCTCCGCGCCATGTGGTAACTCCAGTTTCAGTACCGCATCGTACATGATGTTCCAAAGTAAGGGACCCAGAACCGACCCCTGTGGAACACCACCCGTCAGGTCATAACTCCTCGGACCGTCATCTGTGTAGTACAGCAGGACTCGATCTTTGAAGTAATCGCTGATGATTGTCCTGATGTACACTGGGACTTCCAGGAGTTGAAGGGCATTTAGCATGCAGCTCCACCTCGCTGAGTTGAAGGCGTTTTTAATAGCCAAAGTCACGACGGCGTAGTACTTTTTCGTGCCCCTTGTCTAACGTGCTCCTGATATGGCCTCTCTAGCAATGTTCACATCTTTACCGATTGCCTCCACTGTTGAGCGCGCTTTTCGGAAACCGAACTGATTATCGGAAAGGCCGCTGTTGCTCTCGACGAAGGTCTCAACTTTGCTGCAAACAATTCGCTCCAGGATTTTACCTGCTGTGTCCAACAGGCAAATCGGGCGGTAAGATGACGGGTCGCATGATTTTTTCTTGCCCTTAGGCAAGAGCACCAGCCGTTGTCGTTTCCAGCAGCGCGGGAAGGAACCTTCCCTCAGACATCTGTCGAGAACGCCCAAGAAGAGGTCTTGGCAAGCTTCGATGGCAACCTTCAAGCCGCGTTTGGTGTTCCGGCCGGACCCGGAGCTTTAGTGTTTTGAATCCGGCGACAAGCATTCAGAGTTCATCTGGACTGACTGGGGGCACGTCCGTGGGTCGATGTATCGGGGCTGCTGGTTCGTCTCCGTCTGGGTCGAGAAGAGAGTGGTCACGATGTACTGTAGCAGGTTTGGACAGGTCGGGGTCGTGTTGACCGCGCCATCCAGCTTGGTCGTAACGATTTCGTACGGCCTGCCCCATGGGTCCTCATCAACCTCTCGACACAGCTCACGCCAGCAGAGACGTTTGCTCGCTTTGATGGCCTTTTTCAAGGCGTTGCGGTCATTCCGGTGTTGTTCCCGCAATCTCTCAGAGTCGGGCCGGCCCCTTGCTTTTTAGCACAGACGTCTGCTCTTGATGAATTTCCTGCGCAGTTGAGCAATTTCTTCGTTCCGCCAGTAAACCGGTGGTAGGCGGTCCCTTGGTGAGCACCTCGGCATAGAGGCATCGCATGCATTGACAACATGCGTCATGAGTTCCTCTGCCTGCTCTGCCGGTAGTCTTTCAGATATGGTCACATGTTCCATCATGACGAGGGCCTCCGTGTCCACTTGCGTGTGTGTTTTTTCGTGCTCCACTTGCGACTGGGCTGGTGCAGTGTCCGACGTTTCTCGGGTTCACCCATCTCAATGAAAATAGCATGATGGTCACTATGCGTGTATTGGTCGCTCACATCCCAGGTTAGACCTGAGCGAGCAATGCACTCGCTCACGAATGTCAAATCGATTATGGAGCTATTGTCATTTCGGGAGAAGGTTGGAGAGTTCCCGGTATTTGCTAGGACAACGTCCAGTGAGGCTAGATGGTCTAGAAGAGCCTCTCCTCTTCGGTTCCTTACCCTGCTGCCTCACGCTTCAGCCCATGCGTTGAAATCGCCGGCGATGATGAGGGGTCTTCGTCCTCGTGCATCAGCCACCAGACTGTCCAGCAGCGTTTCGAATTCTGTCTGAGAACCAAGTAGGGCCGTCCATGTTCGTGTACTGCTCGCAAAGAATCGCCACGTCGATCTTAAAGTCTCTCGCCGTTTGTTCAGCAGGTCCTGTGCTGCCTCACAATGGTTGAGGTTCAATTGGAGTAACCTCATTGTTTCTGCCTCTTTGTCATCTGGAGTGACCTCTGATAAACCGGGCACTTTGGGCCACCAGAGGTGCGGCTGGATTCAGACTTCGCAGAGCATAACATGCAGTGCGGATCCTTTTCGCAGGTTTTTGCCACATGACCCTCTTCGCCACACTTGCAGCAAAGCTTGGTTCGGTCAGGTCCCTTGCAGGAACTGGCACGGTGACCGACGTCCCAGCGTCGGTAGCATCTTAACGGCGTAGCCTTAATTCGGATATGACTTACCACCCAGCCAATTCGAATTTTCCCGATCGTTGCAGCCCTCCTCGCCAGAACCGTCGGTAGACAGACCACCGCCACCTGCGTACCTCTGAAGCTAGGCCGTAGTGCTTTCACCGCTGTCTGATCACGTTTTGTCTCCAGCTGCTCTTCCAGCGCGGCGCAGATCTCCTCCCTGGTTGCGAGCTCATCGAGGTCTCGCAGCTCCACCGTGGTCTCCTCCCTCAATGTGATAACTGTTGCGGCATCTCCCAGTTTGTCTGATATGGAGCCCCTCAATTCATCCACCTTTCCGCCAGCCGACCTTTCCAGCTCCAGTACTAGGTCTCCAGCTCCAGTTCGCCTGATCCGCTTGACACGGGTACCGACATTTTGTAAGGACGGGTCGCTCTTCATTCGGCGGAGAATATCCGCGTATGACGATTTCTGCCCGTCCACGCCGACGAGGAGAGCATCTGTGCGGGTAGGACTAGGACGCAGACGCTTGAGTTTAACACTCTGCGACGCCTCGTTGGCTGGTTTTTTTCCCTCTTCTTCTTCCTCTTTGGAGCAACTTTCCACGGGTTTTCCGGTAGTCGCTCACTTCCTGGTTTCTCGCTGGTCACCTCAGGAGTTGCCGGTGTTCTGCCAGAATCTCTTTGACGCGGCAACGCTACCTTTTTCCTGCTAGATGAGGGAGGGGAAGGCGACTCCTGCCTCTTTCGCTTACCCGACTTATCCACCTTCTGTCGGGCATCCAGTCCCGGCGAGGTCTGCGTCTCCCTTTTATCTGTGGGTGATCCGACGGTAGCGGCTAGTCCCCGATCTTCATCCAGGTCAGTTAGCTTCTCAACGAGGCACTTGATGGACGTTGCGTAAGACTTAATCTCCTTATGCACATTGTGTTTTGTCTTCGCCTACTCGTATAGTGCATTCGCTTTCTGCACCAACATGCCCCAAAGCTCCTTACGCTTCCACACCTCGCTATCTCGTTTCATTGTCTGCTGGTCCTTTGTACTGTGTCGGTCTGTCCGTGTGTCGGTCTGTCCGTGTGTCGGTCTGTCCGTGTGTCGGTCTGTCCGTGTGTCCGTCTTATATCGCGCAGGTTTTACCGAAGTTAGCGCAGGGTGTGTAGAGTGAGCGCGGGGTGTACTTGAGATCCCAGAAATGCTTCTCTATTGCAATTTATTATACTTCACAAAAAAGTCAAATAGTTGAAAGACTATCGCGAGTATGGGTTTGTTCCATGTCCTGGTTTGGACATGGTTGTCAAGTATTCTCTTGTGAAACGTGCTCCCTCAAGTTTAGGAATGCGTTCGCATGGCACTGTCATGGAGAAATTTGAATTATGATTAAGTAATAATTCCGTCCGATAATTCACAAACGCAGGGGCAGAATATGCAGCCACAGGCGCTTAAAACTTGACAGTGCGGTGGTTGCCTATTTTCATAAACTGTGGAGTCATAAACGCGTAAATCACCAACAACGCCACACATGTTCGATTTAATTCAAATGACTCTTAAAATTCCCAATACTAATAACAAAAATCACCGAAATCGTTCGAGACGATTTTTCCCTTTTATGTTAGATATAGACAGGGCTTGATTTCAGTTGGAACGCGACGGAGCGGCGTTTGGTACCTCGGGATTAATTAATAATTATTAATATATAGAAATACTGAAATATAGTAATATTATAGATGTATAACTACTTGTATTAAATTAACAAGTAACTTTTGGCGCATTCCGGCCATTTATAAATTAAGCACTGGATATAGATATTTCCAGTTCTTTCAGATTAACTTCGTTTCTTATGTTATTGTGTTTCTTGCAGTCTTTAACCTTCCTATGGCATTTTATTTATTTTTTAACATCAAAAATAGTTAGAAACTGTGTGATGTACTATGGAGAGAGGTGCATGGTTTCTTGAGCTCTGGGATGTCTCTTCTAACTCGTAAATCTATTAAGTTGAATTATGGATATATATAGCAACAAGCGTTTTTAACCAAATTTGATATGAAAATATTTGTTTATTAAAATTAATGCTTTTAAAATGTCAATTTTTCTGAAAGGTAATTAAGAAAAAGTGAATAAATTGATATGAAATAAATGCTTAAATATTAAATTGATGGTTGATGTATTGTAGGAATGTAATTGGACTTACTATCATAAACTATTCCAAGCATTTGTATTTGTATTAGAGATTGTATTTTGGTCAAAATCACTTAAATTAGACAGTGAACTGAATTTAATTTGAACTGAAACTAATCAGCTTTATTTGAACCACAATTTTACTGAACTCTGTCCATATTACTATAAAATATGTTAAAGTGAATCCTTTGAAAATACTGGATTGTTTTTTCTTCTTTTGTTTAGGAGAAGCGTAAGAGGCCACGGGATGAATCAAGCCAAGATGATATAAGTGTGGGTGAGGAGTCATTGTCTGACCCACCTTTGCCCAACAAACGTATTATGATGGAGGGCAATGTGGGTGACGCATCTCAAGGTACCAATTCAGGAGATGGTACACATCTTCATCAAGGACAAGGTAAGTTGTGAAATTTTACCTTGACATTTGGGAAGCGCTAATTTTCTGAACCTGTTGGTATCCTGATGTCCACACTTTCATGCTTCAGACTTTCTGTACAGTAGATATGCTTTGGTGTTCTTTATAAAATAACAAGAATCTAAGCAATTTGAAAAACACTTCTGCATGTGTATTATACTTCTGTAATTGAGTACATATTGTTATTGTACTTTTTGAATGCAAAAAAATCTTCAAACTTATCTTTTATGGCTGTCATATTTTTGGGAGGTGCTGGGATTGTGGCATAATGGCCAGTGCATATGCTGTTCTCTTCTAAGGCTAGTATGTGTGATACTTGAGATGAACGATGCAAGCTCTCAGCAGTTTTTCCTCTCAAGCCCTCAGCAGTCTCACCTTCTTGGGGGTTGTATGTTTCCCATGCCTGTCATTTCACTGTTATCATTAACCTCATCATTGTTAATTGTCTGTCAATTAAATCACTTTTGCACCTCAATAACCTAAGCAGTTGAACAGCCTGATGTTAAATAAGGGTTAGTTGAAGATTTAATAAATAAATTAAATAAATGAATAAATAAGTAAATAAAAAAAAATATATATATATATATATATATATATATATATATATATATATATATATATATAATGAAATATGTAAATTGATAAAACATAATAAATTTTACACCTAAAAAATGTATAAATATATAGAATTAGTAAGCTCTTGGCATTAAACATGCTAAAGAATATTTGAATTTCTAAAAACTTTAGCAAGGTGAAATCATAACACTTCTGTTCCACACCATAGAAGTGACGGGCAAGCTCATTCATTGAAATGTCTTACAGGTTTTAGAATGTTATTGAAGAGATTTAATTTCGTAAGGAACAAGAATAACAAATCTACTGGCAGCTAAGAGAAATGTTTAATAATGAAACCAAAGAATTTAACTTAAATAAAACATTCATCCATTGCTATTGATCACATGTCATGCTTTTATACAATAGCACTGTCATATGATGGATTAGTTCCGGGTTTAGTATACTGCATAACGTGGGAAGAAAGTACTGCATAATAGTGTGTTGTAATAGTGTTGTAAGTCTGTTTTGTCAAGTTTTGCTAAGGTGTCATTAGTAGTCCGCCATGGGCTTCACTTTTTTTTATTAATCAATTTGGGCAATAACTATCTAGCCAGAACTATTGTCCATATGCTTCTAAATAAGGATTTTTAGTCTTTGAAAGTACCTATCATGTCCGGATTTATTTTCCATTATCATTTTTCTTGCCAGACGCAAGTAGGATTTTATAGTACAAGCTTATAATTAGCACCCAAGGTACACATTTTGAATGAAGTTCATTGAGTTTTGTGATGACAATCCACAGAAATTGTTTGCAATATACAAGTCCAGTGTATGATCAAAACGTGTGTTTCTGATTAGAAGCATTTATGTAATAAAATGTTATTAGGTTGTAGGTATTATGAAAATGAATATTTTCTTAGAACAAATTTTGTAGGTTATTGTGTATTTCCAAGTATTTGTGAGGTTTTCAGATAATTAATTCCAATGGTTAGTGAATTGAATCAATTGTCCAATAAAAATGATCTTGCAAATCTTCAGGACAATAATGCTGTTCATATTCATAAACGAAAGTATTTTTAGGTTATTCTGTTTTAATCTATGAAATTTCACCCTCATATCATGCTCTAATGAGCTACCAAAGGGATAGAAACTATTCTCTTCTATGTAAGAGTTGTTTTGATAGCAACTTCATTATGTCTCTGGAGAAAATATTTAATATAAATAAAAGTAAGAGTTAAACTCAGAACTAGGATATCATCTGTAAGCCATTTTTTTAGTAGAATCAAGCACAATATTTAACACTTTCTTTACCAGAATAAAAAAATATTTTCTAATAACTTCACTAACAGAAAATTTGTTTGGCTTAAAACATTATTTTATCAAATAATAATGAAAAATATTCAGAAAACGAATAAGTTTGTTAATAAAATATGAAAATCATAATTAGGTGAATGGGAATCAAATTCTGTTTTTTTCTGAATACTTGGAAGTTTTAGTGAATCAGCTGTATGTTTGTTCTTTGAGTAACATTTTCTTTTTCAGTGTGTACTTCACGAGAACCACGCTCCTGTGTGCTTCGACAACGACAAGAACGCTCAGCTTTGCAACGATTACTTGATCATTTGTTAAAAGGATTAGAGAAACGAGATCCACAACAGTTTTTTGCTTGGCCTGTTACTGATCATATTGCTCCTGGTTATTCCCAAATAATTTCACAGCCTATGGATTTCAGTACAATGAAGCAGAAAATTGATGATGGTGCTTATTCATGTCTTGGAGACTTCATTGTAAGTTTGTTTGTTCTAGATATCTGATAAATATCAACTGCCTCAGAACTTTTAGAATATCAATTCCTCAGAAAAAAATTGGCATATGCACTTTGTGGTCAAAATTCACCAATTTTGAATTGTTTTCTAGGATGATTTCAAATTAATGTGCAACAATGCAATGGTATACAATCATCCTGAAACAATATATTACAAAGCTGCAAAGAAGTTGCTTCATGTTGGTTTGAAGTTCATGAGTGCTGACAAGTTGAAACCTCTGCGCTCAGTATTACCGTACCTTTGTGAATTAACTCGTGCTGAATTGGGTTTTGAACTTGGCAATGAAGATTACTTAGCATCAGGCACGCCAATGAAATCAGAGAATTTGTCTGCAGAAGAAGGAGGTGGAAGTGTGAGAGATGATTGTGATGATATGAGTGCTGAAGTTCGAAGGGAACACAGACGAAAAATGAAGGAAAATAGACCTTTGTAAGTATATTTTTTTACTTCCCCTGCATTCATAATTCTGTAGTTTTTTGAAAAACTCATTGGGCTTGGTAAGTAGAAGACTAAAAAATTCTTGTCCTCTGATGAATGACGCTTGTGCAGCAATCAATTTTGCCTTGGTTTTATTCATGACATTATTTTTTTAATCAGAACTTCAAAATACTTGAGTTAATGAATTAAATGTGCTCAGCAGCAACCGTGGTTGATTGTGGGGACAATTATGTATTCAGTTGGTAAAAACATGCAAACTGCAAAAAAAGTACATTTTCTTCAAAAAAACAAAGTAAATTAATTTAAAAATCCATTAGATTTATTAAAATATGTGTAGCAAACCAATACTTCAACGGTATGATTTGTAAGGCTTGGTTATCTTTTTTCTTTTTCCTCTTTTCCTTCTTCCCCTTTAACTTCGTCCTAATGCTTCCTCCTCTTGCTCCTTTTCATTTTTCTCTCTCTTCTTCTTTCTCTTTTTTCTTCCTCCTCCTCCTCCTCCTCCTCCTTCTTCTCTTCTTCCTCATACCTGCTGATCTGTACCAATCTTCAGGGTCTGTGGAAGTGGGAAGGGGTCTGTGGAAGGGGTCAGGGTCTGTGGAAGTGATTTAGAATAGTATTGAAATCCCCAACTGGTAACAATCTATTTGGTGTTTTTAAACCTTTTTAGAATGAATTTTACATTTCTCTTCCCCATACAACGGTGAAAAAAATACACGAGTTCTTTGTGTAATTATAATTTTGTTATTATGTTCTGTAGTGTGTTACATGGAAAATTTTTAATTTTTCTCATAGGAGCAAATTTGAAGCAATTCCTGATGACCTTACTCCAGAAGAAATATTACAGCAAGCACAAAATGCTGCCAAAGCTGCTGCAGATAAATTATCAATGAAACAAGTGAATTCTAAAATGGGCTTTCTGAGGCAGAAGAAAGATGGGAGCACATCTTTAGCAATTTTAATACCCACTGATGGAGTAACACCTGGCACCAATGAGCGACCTGTATCTTTAGGTGCCTTTTCTGGTAAATTAACCCATGGGACTGGCCAGTTGCAGGGCTTCCGGGAAGATCGACGTAATTTGGCAAAGACTGGTGGGTAAATCACAATATTTGTATTGTGCTTTGTGTATCAAAGTTGAATTTTGAAAGTTTTTTAAAATGAATGGTTTACATTGTTTTTTCTTGAATCAAGGTGTAATTCTTCAAATTTTCAGTTATTCAAAAAATTCATGAATTTGTTATTTTATAAGTACTGTAATGTTCAAATCTTTTCTTCTCCCTAAAGTATGGGTGCAATATTATTGTCTGAATTTGTAGTTTTTCTTAAAATAAAATTTTTATTGGTTGATTGTTATGGTTTCCTGTTATAAAGTATTATGTTCTTTTGCAGTAAAACCACTGTATTATGGTGCCTTTGGATCATATGCTCCATCTTATGATTCCACTTTTGCAAATTTAACTAAAGAAGAGTCTGATCTTGTTTATCAGACATATGGTGATGAGACTGCTGTGCAGTATGCTGAAAGGTACTTAATTTATTGCTCTTATTTATTTAAAAAAATTCAAAAATAGACAACAAAAACAGACTTTCATCTTTTTCTACCCAAACTAGTTGCAATGACGCATAGGAGAAAGTACATGCAATTGTTACAATGTGTGTTTAATGAACTCACCAATAGTGTAGAAAAGCGGTTGGTGAAGTGTATGTAAGTAAATGAAATAATGAAATCAAGTGAATTCAAGGATTTCTCACTCACAATGATTTCTGAATGTCGCATACGATAGTTCTAAAATATCAATTTTATAAGCATTGACTAAGGTACTAGTTCTTTTTATAGGGTTATTCGTAATATATGATTCTTTGAGCTTATTAGTGTAAAATCATTTCTAGTTCTCATTAATAGCAGGGACTCTGAAGTACACTTGCTGAAGCAGGAGAGGGCTCTCTGTGATTCTATGAATTAATTTGTATAAGAAAGTATGAGATGTATAGTTTCTATAAGATTTTAGTGTAGGGATGTTGAATGACTGAGCTGTTGCTGTGTAATCATGGGTTATAGAAGTACCAGGTAAGTTGACTTTAAAGGCAACCATTCTAAAAAAAACCTCTGTTAAATGGCTTCAAGGCATTTGTATCTTCTTTTTTTACAGTTAGGATTTGTTTATCGTGGTCATTATCACTTGAATTGTATAAAAAATTCAAAACAGTTTCACTTTGAAAATTCCTTCAAATGTAGCATGCTAAAAAGTCTCTCTGCAGTGGCACCTTGCAGATGAGAGTGCTTGTAACAGAAGTTATGTTGGTAACACTAGCTTAGAACAAAAGTAAATGTAAATTGCGTACTACCACAATCATAATAGCTGCTGGAAGTGTTATCCCCTTTGCTGTGATCTGATTGCTCCCAACATAAATACAATTTTTGATAGAAGACCCTGACTTGGCTCAGTGCAGAGTGACTTTCCTGGTGCACTGTATTTTATTACATCAGCAGCAGTTGGTTTTCTTTGTTTGGATAGAAGACTGCCATTATTATTCGATATCTTCGTAACATATTTTGATTTCTGTGATATTGTATCTACTGAATAAAGAAATATGTTTGATTTCTCAATAAACTTTTGCACACTAAACCATTGAAACAAAAGTGTGATCACTATATTCACAAGATTTCAATAAAACTACCCCCATCCAGGATGCAAGATAGAGCAGGGAGGGCGGAACATGATGGGGTTGGCGGACAGGCAAGACAGGACAGGAATGTCATGCAGGAAGAGTGGAGCAGACTGTTGTGGAGATGGCAGAAGTTTAAATTAAATTACTTTTATCTTATGCTATGTAGAAAGAATTCATTTCTTTGCCCATGCTCCATGGACGTTGAGATAAATCAATGGGTTCCATCTGCTAGTATAATAAATTTTTTTTTCCTCTTATTTTCAGCATCCAGGACTTCACCAAAGACTGTGATTACACACTTACAATGGTTGATAATTTATTGGACTTGCTGACTGGTGGGGAGCACAGACGAACTAAACGAATATTGGAAGAACGTCGGAAATTGCGTGAGGAAGAAGAAAGAGTACGACAATTACTTGAAGGGCGTGGCCCTTCAGGTGTACAGAGTGGTGATGTTCAATCACAACCTCTACAGCAAATGCAACCAGTTCCTGTTGTTAATAATAATAGTATTAATAATAATAATAACAATAATAATAATAATAATAATATTATACAGAACACCGCACTACCTAACATAGACACAAGAGTGGACTTTTCAGCTCTTAAGTCTCTTAGTAGTGTTGGTCTTGATGTTGATTTCTTGGATGAATTAGGTAAGTTGAAAAATTTATTATTTAGAATATGTATGTAGAATGATCAGTAATATGTCAATAGGATAGTTCTATATTAATTTAAACCATAAGGAAAAGCTTATCTTTTTTTTGTATTAATACCGGTTAAAAATAGGATTTAAAAACGAGGTCCTAACATAAAAAATTTGCTTTATTGCAGAATCACACTTACGAACTGGTGATGAGCATCGTGCTGCTGAGCAAGCAATGCAAGTGCAATTGGATCACACATCAAATCTTCTACAAAAGCTACAGCAAGTTCAGAGTGATCGATTAAGCATGGCGCCACCTCCACATCTCTCACAAGTAGCACTTCCTTCTGATGGGGAACTTCAGCTTGGTGTGTTCACTTTCATATCCTTAAATTTTTGGATGTAATCTTAACACATTGCGGACCAAGGACGGAAATTTTCGTCTTTTCTTGCCCAAGCAGCAAGGACCATGGACAGAAAATTTCTGTCTTAGCACACTACTCATTTGCGAGACATCTACAAATCATTTGCATATGGAAATGTATGTCTAAAATGAGTTGACACTATTGCTTCTAGAACCTTTCATTGTCTCCTATATTCCTAATTTTGAGCGCATAATGGTTGCCCAATGTTGTCCTTTCCGTGCATGCACAGTCATTGTTGGAGCTCTCTGGTAGCATATGTTTGCAAGTTTTAGCGCTAAACCATTGTTATATTGCTAAATTATACTACTAGAGCGCTCCAAAGTGCCTAACGGTGGATATGAGTATTTTTTTCTAGAAAAACGTTACACTTTCGTTGCTTATGCCCTGTCAACTTCAGTTGTATTCACACATTATATTTGTAAAAGAATATTTAAGATAGGGAAAAATCCTTGAAATTGGCCGTTTCCTTTTTGGAGCAGTGGTATCAAATGGGATATACAATTTTGTATAAAGTGAAGGAAGTTGCAATCTGTTACATCAACACCGGTGTGTCCATGTAATACCACGAGAAAAGGGTTGGGAACTGGCATAAGGTAGTGATTCGAGGTGCTGGTTTGCAATGTGTTAAATTATTTAGTTTGTAGGTGTGAATCTACTAAACTGTTTCTTAATTCAAGAAATGGTTCTTTGAAGAAAACAATATTTTTGGAAGGGTTTGAACTTTTTGCACTTTGCCCCTGTTGTACCTAATCTTTGTTACCCTAAGTTAATAAGTTTGTAATATTGTTAATAAATTCTCTGTAATGTTTTAAAATATTTTTCATAGTTTGACGTGCAAATGAGTATGAAAACCTGCAGAATAAAAATATTGTTTTTCAATGAAAGAATGTTTTGTATTGTAACATGAAAGTTCCATAAAGAAATGTTTTCTTGGGCTGGGTCAAAGTCCGCCATTGACCATTGAATTTAATTATTGCAACATGCTGGTAATAAACTGGTATTAATTACACTGACTAGCTCTGAATCCAAGGTTTGCAACATATGCCTCCTCTATGCTTTGAGGATCTCTAGGAAGCAGGAAGACTAAGGACAGACTGACACTCTCATACTTTTACATTTATTATACTGCTGTTTTTCAATGGGAAATTGCTTGGGACTGGAACATTGGGCACTGTGTTGAAAGCTGTCGGGGGCTAGGTTGGTAAAATGCTGATCATTTTCAGTGGCAATTAAAATGAGTTGTTTGTGCATGATGAGGTATAAGTTTTTTAATATGGATTTGATGAAATTAGTAATTTTTGTTCGTGATTTTCTGCTGTAATTTTTCAAAAGGAATTTTTTTTGTCCTGATACTTTTATTTTGACACTTTTGAGCTACGAAGAAAAACCATGGGGGGGGGGGGGGAGCCCAAAAATACATACCAAATGATGGAAATGTTTGTGTAATCTGCAGGGCATCTAGATCAGGCAATATGCAATTGATAGCAGTGAAGCAGAAAAGAGTTGGGCGGGAAAGTGATTTGGAGGTTCAGACAAGAGCTGGAGGAAAGAAAGGGTAGTGGTAGGACGATGTATGTCGTACAGGGTGGATGAGGTTGGAGAGGGTAAGAGCAGAGCAGATTGGCAGGGCCAGGTGAGATGAGCGTTAATACTCAAAATGTTTGTTTATGTTGTTACTCTGTTGCTGCACCTTGCCAATATTTTATGTGCATTTTTATGTCAATATAATTATAATAGTACACGAGTTCTTTCTCCTGAAAGGGTTTAGTAGTTTTTATTCAGCTTTTTAAACTAGGGCATTTGTTTTGATTTTTGATATTTGTAGACATTCATATTTGTTTTGCTTTACACAATTAACATGTGAATGTCTCTTTTGTTCTGAATTTTGGCATATGTCCCTGCCTTCAATATTTGATTGTGTAAATAGTTTATGGTTTTTGGTTAATTTTGTAATTCTTGTTGTATGTGGCAGATGTCTATTAGTAATGTATGGATGGCAAAAATATCCATTTGTATAACTTCTTGTTGTTTTCTTCCCGTACAGCTGAGAAAATTACTGATAATTTGAAGGATATGGCCAAGAAGGTGAATCCAATTGATATCACATCAGTGCCTGCGCTGAGAAAAGCCATGGGTATTCTTCCTGAAGCAGGGCCTCCTTCTCATCCAGAATCTCCTTTGGAAGTTATCGATTCTGTTCCAACACATGTTGTACCATCAGATGCAGCTGTTGCCTCTGGAAGTGGTTTGGGCAATGTGGTTCCTGTTCCTCTCTTGGGATCTGGTCAGGTGACAGGTGATGCCACTGTTGTGGAAGAGGTAGATGTGGAAGGTACAAATTCCCAGGTAGGTGGAGATGATGTGGCAGAAGTTGGGGGATTGGTGACGGACTTGGAATCAGAGCTTCGAGAGTTCTTAGAGAGCGGTCCACCTATCAGTAGTTCTCCCCTTCATGATGATAAAACTATTGAAGAAATTTTATCTGAATCCTGAGGATCGTGTACACCCATGTAAATGGTTTGTTTTGGTATAACTTTAAGGAAAGAGATATGTGATATTTAATATCAGCAACAGGACAATATAGCTGCTAGTTTTGAGTGCAGTGCACTTTTGAAGTTCAATATTATTAAAAAAGTTTAATAGTTTCTGATAGTCATATTGCAATATACGAATGGTTCTCTGGAGAATTTTGTGCAAAGAATACTGTTGGTTGGAGAAATACTATGATATCCTGCTTGATGCTATTGGATGATTGATGTTTTTATGCCAAGTGCTTGCATTGAAGTGTTTATTTTGTGTGCGATTTCTTTGAGTTTTGTGACTGTTACCATCTGAATTGTGGAGTTGGTATGAAGTATTGTTTGTCTTCATTTTTAATATTCTTAACTGTAATTTCTAAATTGTTTGAAGGAATGAATCCTAACTACTAAGTGATGAAAGTAATTTCATGAAATTTAAAATTCTTCAGTTTTTGAAACTATTGTAGTTATGAGGATGTACAGACCATGATGCTATTGTTTAGCCCTTTAACATTCCAGTTACAGAGGAAATTGCATATAAGCCTTCAAAAATAAAATAAAATAAAATAAAATAAAATTATGCAAGATTCAGGAAATTCTGATTTTTTAAAAGTGCAAATATTCGTATGTGGAATAATTGGTAATGTGTTGTTCAGTTGCTGACTCAAGTTCACTGGTAGATCTCTAGAATTGTGAATAGATGTATTTATTCAGAAAAGTATTGTCATAATTGAATAATTTTTACTCTTACATTACCAAGTTTGTTTTCACTCCAACTCCACATCTTGTATCTTCCACATTGTTTTCTTGTCTGTCTTTCCAATATTTTTAAAATAATATGTAAATAGTAGTGTGCTTGATTATTGCAACCAATTATTTTGGTCTTTTAACTGTTGTTGTCACATTGATAATGTTGCTTGTTCTTCAGTTGTAGACATTTTGTGCACTCTTCCTATTAAACATTAGATAATTTGGATGGTAACGTGATGAAATACAACTTTGTGTATTATTTTTGTTTCTGTTTTCACTGAGTGTTATTACTGACACTGGAAGTAAATAAAAATAATTTAACAAATGAACTGTTAGTATAGGAGGGCACCAAATTGCATAGTAATGTTCACTGACTTCCAGTAGAAATTAGTGCAACAATGAAGTGACAGATTGTTTCATACATGGAATTGATTGACTTGATCAGATGAAAAGTATTGAAGTCAGGGAATGTCATGTTACTAGTTGAGTGTTGCTAAAGCATTAAAATCGTATTTTTATATTTATAAAAGTGAAGTCTCCTATTGATAATTGAAAATATTTAAGATGTAATGCTCGTATTTTCAAAATTTTAATAGGCCAAAATTTTCTTATTCTACTTTTACTTATCTGCTTCTTGTCGAAAGTGTTATTGAATTGGAGATGAGGGGAAGCAAATTGATACATTTATAAGAATGTAGGTGCTTCAGGAATTATGTAGACTCATAAATTCTCAACATATTTTATGATGTGATGGTTGCTATAAAAATACAATTGTGTACCAGTATTTTAAACTTTGATTAGAATGAGCTGCAAAAGTACAGAAAATGTGCATTTGGGTAATGAACAAATATATAATATTGTATGGCATTGTCAGTAACAATACTGTTTCCTATTAGAACAATAATTTTTTTACAATTGTTTAAAACCTCCTTTGGTTGAATTAGTCATGTGTCTGCATGGCATTAGTGGATTATCTCCTGTTATGGGAAACTGAAGGAATGGTCCGCAGGCTTGCATAACTGCAGTGAAAGCCACATACAATCAAAGAGCATCTTGAAAAAAATTAATGAAACCTGTGTAATTCAACAGTAGTGCCATAGTTCTATTTTTCTCTGCTTATGAAATACATTGTGGACTGCATACTTGTGTGCCAAGTAAAGATATACCACTTTCAGTAGTCAATTTTTGCTTGTAGTGAAAAAGAAAATAAACAGAACTAATGTGTAGCTATAGTCAAAATTTCAAATTATATTTAATTTTTATGCATTTACTTTTCTTTCTAACTTCAATAAAACTATAGTTAGTGTGCTATCGCAATTTCTTCTTGATGAAAATGTCTAAGCAAACAATAAATGTGAACGTACATTAACATAAATTTTCAGATTGTTCAAACTTATCATAGACTTTTCAATACCTTTGTTGTTACATTGTGTGCTTCAGATATAGTTAGATTTGTAACCATTCTTTTATCTTGCATGTTTCCTGAGGTACCATAGCATTTTTTTATGGTAATAATTATTTGAACACAATTTCTACAGACATCTGGGTGCATGTTTGTATTTCTGTAGTAATGAAAGACCATGTACTTATTCCTGAATGTGTCTAAAATTTCTCAGAAATGTAATGAATATATTACTTTTATTTGGGAAATGCATGTCATATCTATTTCCATCTAGTCAAGAGTATTTTTGTTTTTCATTGCTGGATGTATTAAATATAGGATTTCCTTGAAGAAACAATTTCTGGGATTTTTGTATTGGTGTTATTTTGATATTTTCTTTTTTGCAACATTGTTCATTAGTGATTTGAACAGTTTCAAAAATTTATTCTATGGAAGGATATATTCCATGTCAACACCGTTTTCTGTTGGTATTTCCTTCTTTATTGGTCATGTTATCGATTTTTGTGGAATCTAATGGAAATGCAATTTCATGAAAAGTGACAAAATGACTGTTGGTCATTTTTTTTAGTTGAATTTTTAGAATTTGAAAATGTAATATTTTTATATAACATTTATTTTAAAAATGTTAAACTGAGAGATATCTTAAGTGTTTTTACAAGTTTTTCACAACTTTCTTATAAAACTGTTAGAAAAGGAATATGAAAATAACCAAGTCATATTTTCTTTATAAAATGTTCAAAATATTTAGGACTTGTTTGCTACTGGTTATTTACAAATTGAAAGTTGGAATATTTTTTGTAAAAGAAGTAAAATCACCAGAGAAAAGGGAAACCTATTAACTATTAAAGCAATGGAACAAAAAATAGAATTTTAATTAAAATATTACAATTGGTGTTCATTGAACTAAAAGGTCTTCATACTGTATGTGTGATCATGTTTTGTTTTTGACGGTGCAAAGTAAGAATTGTATGAATGAGTTAAAATACATTTTTGAAAATGTTCATATCATTTGTAAAAGTAGAGGAGAATACTGTACTTCCAAACATTTTGTGGGAACTTTATCACAAAGTGTTAATTTTAATGGGAAATGGGTTATTTCAAGAGCATAAGTCTTCAAATGAAAGTATAATGTTTATTTTTAATTCTATGAAATGTGACCTACTATATACACGCTTTCTGTAGAGTATTAGAACTCTATACATAAACACTTTGTAACACATTCCTTCTCTGACCTATTTTGTTATATGTGTGTGATTAACTGTGACTGTGAAATATTAGGACAGTAAAGAGCATATTTATTGAAAAGAACATATATTTACTTTTTATTAATTTCCACTGCAATTTTATCACTGGTGTAGTCAAATCGACTTCTTCCTTAATATCCTTACCTTTTGTCCTTAAAATTATAATAGTTCAATGATATATTTTAAAATTCTTAAGTAGTTCTTAATTAAAATGGAAATGTGTTTTGTTGTATTTAAAGTGGAGAAGGTTACGTTACTAAGCAATTACGTGCACTAACCATTACCTTGTAGGAACTGTTTTTTCTCCTATTAAGATTTTGTATACTGTTACTGTATTTGTGAAGTAAAGTACTAAATTACGATTTCAGTTGCCATAATACTGAGTTGGTGGTTTGAGGGGAAAGGAGGGAAAAACTCAAAAGAAGAATAACATTGTTTTCTGATCTTCAGATTGTCTTCTGGTATAAGCTGTCATATCTACAAAGGGAGAAAATTAATTTTGAAGTAGTGTAACATCTGATTTGTCATATCTGATGTTCTTTTATTTGGCAAATGCTGACATGACTAGCTACATTAGTTCCAGAGATAAAGATGCTGTCATTTTATGGGGTGTACACAGTTGTTTTTCTTTTTGTATAAGTGGTATACATATTACTTTCTCATGTGTGTAGTGTTGTCAGAATCCATGTTTTGTTAGTCCTTGTTACAGAAAAGTGGTTTTCCTCAAACCCCTCCTCACTGACCGTCTAAGTCATTCATTCTCTGTGATAGACGTTCCTTGTTCAGTCTACCTGTACTTGAGACCTTGTGAATATGAAAATCTTGTTTTAATTTTTGAATCTCTCAAAGGTTTGTAATTTTTAGCTCTTGTAAATTTTCAAAATTTTCCAAAATATGGCTCCAAATGCTTTTTTGTTTGTTTTTTTTTTGCTGGAGTAGAAGAGTGTTTGCTTATAAAAAGGTGCAGGCTTCTTTTTCAATAAAACCTCTAAAATCTTGAAAGTTGTAAAAGTAAAAAAAATTTTTGACACCCCCACCCCCTTATACACCCACATACTTTTTTTCTTAATGAAATCTGTTTCTCAAAATTAGATCTTCAAACAATATCAGGTTGTTTTAGTGTAATTTTGAATGCAACTATGAATATAAAAATAAAAAACAAATATAAATAAGATTTCCTCAAAATCAGCTTTTCTCTGTTGTTGTTTTTTTTTTTGCTTCTAGAGCAAGAATTGCGTAATAATATGGCATAGGTCTTAGTTTCCTATTGGCTTTTGGCATTTTGAATATTGGCAAAGTTTTCTCACCAGGGCCCTGTGCAATTATGCAGTATGCTGTGCAGTTGGTCAGGAATGGTAAAGCACCAGGTGAAGAGGGATTAATAGGAGAATTATCCAAAGGAGGGAATGAATTATTGAAGGCATTACATATTATATGTAAAATTCGGAATTTAAAGGAAATATTAAGAGAATGGAGAAGTGGGCTTATGTCCAATTTTTAAAAAAGGTGATAAACATGAGTATACAATTATACAGGAGCATTTCATTATTAAATACAGTTTATAAAATATATTCAAGATCAGAGCAAAAAAGAGTAAGTAATTTTGCAGAAAAAAATACCGGATGTCTACAAATGTGGATTCAGAATAAATAGAAGAACCACAGATAAAATATTAACCGTTAGGCAAATAATGGAAAAATGCTATGAATATAATATAGATCTACAAACGCTCTTTATCGATTTCAAACAAGCTTTTGATCGTATCCAATAGAAGCATCTATTGTTTAGAGGAATGATGGAATGCCCTGTGCACTAATTAAGCTCATTAAAATTGCAATGGTGCAATCAGAGTCCAAAGTATATGTAGGTGGTAAGCCGAGTGAAGAGTTTTAAAATGACAGCTCTTAAACAGGGAGATTCGGAGAGTGCAACATTGCATTTCACCGGTACGTACATGATGTATTGCAAGCTGCATGGAAGGCGTCTTCGTGAACGAGGCAAAACACCGCAGATGCTTGTGGCTTCGATCGACGTAATTTGCACGTGGTTTCTGGAGGTTTGGCCCGCTGTGGCTCGCGCACAATGCACAAGTTTCGCATAGTGACGCGAATTCCTCGAGGATAACGTTGCTTGGTCGTTCGACGGGGTTTGGTCGGCCGGAAGCCTAACCCCAGTTGATACCGCAACGAAGCTATGCAGTCACGGCAGCGATTTTGTGTTCGATGGTGGTTCGGGGGGGGGGGTCGCTTAGCGCCGCGTTCTGAACTGCTTGGTCCTGGCTTGTAACATACTGGCTATCCATTCATGGCGATTAAGCGAAAGTCAAAGCTTGCAACCTGGCATCAAAAGAAAGGGATCAGTGGGTGTTCTTATTTCCAAAATTATTTATTACACTATTGACTACTATTGTTTAAAAAATATTTCTCTACTTGACAGCTAGCGGTTAACAAAAGAGAAAGGTTCCGTTATCGAATCAGAGGCTTGAAATTGTGGTTTCGTGCAGAGTTACTAATGCTTATAAAGAAAAAAATGACATCTTACAGTACGAAGCAAGAGAGAATTGAAAAGCCCTGAGCGCCAAATTGCCAAGGGCGCACGCCATTTGTCGCCATTTCTTGTTTGATTATGCATCGTGTGTGCGGTTCTGTGACGTCTGCTCTTGTGCTCTCATTGCGATTTGTTTCTTGCTACTTCTGCTGCTGTTGTGGTATGCTGCAAGAATGACCACACGATCACGTGTCTGCCCCCGAGTAAGTGGCAATATCTCTCTGTACCCAATTCCCAGCTGTCGAGTAGACAGAAATATTATTCGGTCAATTACGTACTCGTGCGAGAACTCTTGCATATGAAAATCCAACACCTCTAATTTCCCGTACATACAATCGAGAGGAAAATGTTACATGTTTTTTCATAGAATTCGAGGTATTGTATTTCACTGATTTTGAGCGTACTAGCGACCAAAAGTGAAGTTCTTTGCTCACATGAAAACATATAATTCCCATATTGAGTTTATTCATAATTTGTCTATCGTGAAGAACGAATGATAGATTTTCTCAATTGTATTAAGGTACATTCAAAGGACATTTAAACAATCTAACTTCAATTTTAAATCAAATACTCTTCAAAATTCGGCTTTTGGTCCGATTGAATATTATATTTGGTGTTTATTTGGATGTCTTTGCGATTCTTGTTTTTCGTCGTTTTCACAAAGAATGTTTTTTATTTGATTTTGGGTTTGCTAAATGCGAATGTAATCTACATCAATAATTCTATACTCTATATACTTATAGGCACAAGGACGGTTGCATTCAAACGCATTAATCTCTAAATGTACTTATCAATGTCAATGAAACTTTTGTGCTAGCTTCCTTTGAAGGTCAGGAATACTAAAGGCTATGATTTACAACCACAAACCTTAATACATTTAGGAAATAATTACTTTTCTGGACTTTTTTAGCTTAACATTACATCACAGATTGAAGAGTGCATCAATGTGCAATAGTTTAGCTGCGCACCACCGGAGAATGACGATTGAGTCTGAGATCTGAGGTTGAGTTCATCAATGCATAGAATTGCATATTTATAGGAGACATTTATTTTCACTATCCATTGTCTAATCCGAAATGATTCAGAGATTTTCTCCGCTCTATTTATAAAAGTAACTTGGATATTGGTTTTAATTGCGTCTAGGCATGAATGTATTAAGTGTACCAGAGATATGGACTGGTTGAAGAAAATTATTTTCTGATGGTTGTTCTTAATATTGTGGTAAAAAGGTATGAATGCGCACATGTTTAGTTGTAGTAAATTAAGCATGATTGTTATGTATTTTCGAGTTGCACGAGCGAGGGAACAGCCAGTGCGAGGGGGGGGGGGAGTGAGTGATTTACGTTTTAGGCTGAAACTATGACGGTTGGATGAATTATTGTAGGAAAGTGTTTTATTACTTTCGAAAGTGAAAGCGTACCCTTGAATGGTGTAGGAATGATTATTTAAATTGATGAATGTTCGGCAAGAAGTATAATTGAATTAAAACGGTAATGGTAAATGGGTGTTTGGAAGAATTGAATGTGTGTCAACGTTCATTCTCAAGGTTGTTGAAAACATAATAAAAGAAGTTATTTGAGATAACAGTAAAAAACTTTTGTCAAGCCGGGATCCACTGTGATCTCGAATTTTTGGAGATATTATAATTGTCTTAGTGTTTAATGGCTCCTTTCTGTCAGCCACTGTTCATCAAGGATCTTAAAACGTGTACTCGAATTCAATTAAAATTGTTTTCATTATATTCAAACGACAATTTCTGCGACAAGATCGATTATTTCAAAGTTTTCATAATAAATACGTGTGAAGAAAATAATATGAAAAGGAGTAAGTTTTACAATGTGGCAATTGATTGAAAGTATTGAAATAATTCATTTACAAAATTCCACGAACAGAATATACGTTAGTACATGCATTTTATTTTGTTAAATTTACATTTGTTTATTATCAGTTATAAAGTGAATGAAATTCGGAGGTGGCAACCCCAAAAATTAAAAAATGTAAATATTTCTGCTATAAGAACACCGCAACATTCGGAGAATATTTTAAGATCTTATTAGTAAGCAAAGATACTCCTAAAACAAGAGTAAAGCGTTTACCATCTCTTTTCTCTTCGTGTCACAATTACCAAGATGAACATTACGGAACCAGTGATATCACTTTTGATATACTTCACAGTAGTGAACGCTATTGAATGAGAAAGCAAAATTCAGAATTGGTAAATTCGTCATTGCCAGATGAGCACGAAAACAAATTGTTCGAAATATATTTTCCTTTTATATTCCTTACAGAGTCGGTCTTTTGGCAGATAACGTTTGAGTATGGTCAAGAAATGGTGTCCAGAAGACCGATTGCAGTCCAAATGGTCGGATGCGTCCTTAAATATCTAATTCAAAATGTGACAAGACGAACGAGTTTTAGCAAATGGAGCTTTTCTCAGAAAATGTGTGAAGCAAGAAATTAGAGTTAAATATTGTTTATATTTTTTAGAAGTCTCATTACAGGTTTGTGCGTACATACTTTAATCAATATATTTTTAAAATTATTTTTCTTTTAGAATTGAGAATGGTGCAGATGCAATTACGCATGTTTCGGGGGCCCATGTACAGAGTGTAATGTAAAGTGTTCTCGCAAGTATGTCCGTATTTGAAAAGAGTGCCAATCTCTGAAGTTTGACAGTAGCATATGCGTATAAACGCCTGGTTACTCAAGAGGTTGATACATTTAAAAATGGCGAACAAAATTCCCCACGTCTTAAAGTTAGAAGTTAGTTCATTAGAACGAACATTGTGTTTGAGGGTCTGTGATATTAAATAAACATCGCGAATTCCAAATAAGTCATCGTTTTGGATTACCATCTACATGAATACTTAACATAAATCACTATGGCGCACTAAATGATGCAGATTCTCGGCTGTCCGGGTGACGTCACGTCGAGGACAATGATGTCGTTTCGACCATCATATCTTGGTGTTCTTCAGGGCTGGAATGCCGCACTGCAGTCCTGAAGAAGGCCACAATATGACCGTCGAAACGTCATCACTGCCGTCGATGCGGCGTCACTCGAACAGCAGAGAGCCTGCATACGACTCTGGCCTTGGAAGCCTACGATTACATACTAGATGATGTTTTTTGTCTCGAATGTATCACGTATGCAATTCAAAATCGGCACACTTTAAGACTATTATTTGCATATAATTTCAGATTATTAAAGTACAAAAAGTGTTTATGTTCGAACATGGACAATTTGAATGGAAGAACGTAACTTGCCATAACTTCAATTTGGGCTGCGTAATTTCATCGCTTCATACGCCCCGAGAGGCCGAGGCCAGTTCGGGAGCTGATGGAGGAACCGATTTTGGAGCCGATGCGGTACCCGGGTTCGTAGCCCACTTTCTCGCCCGGCTCGCTCTTGGAGGGGTTGGAGCCGAGGGCGGAGGAGATGCCCGCGACGACGCCGGCGGCGATGCTGTCTGCGAGCGCCTTCTCGTTTGGGGCACTAGCCAGGCCCCTGCGGGCGCCCAGGCCGAGCGCCAGGGCCAGCGTCGCCAGGGCGGCAGCGGCGCCGAGTCGCGTCATCATGGCCACGGGAGACCTGCAAAAGTTCGCAAAAATGCTCTTGTCTTAGCTTTTGTTCACGTACAACAATTTGTGTTGTCTTTTACTAACCCTCCATCAGTACACCTATAATTTTGATAGGTAGTTTGTATACCACAGCTTATTATTTTCTATTTTGTTATTGTGGAAGGACGTGAAGTGCGAGAATAATGTGGACACATTTGTAAAAGATTTACTAGAATTAAATGAATCTTAAAACAAATTTGAATATAACGGATTTATCTAAAATATCGTGGAATACCTCCATCTTGTTTTCGTAACTGGTCTAGCTAAATTTAGTGCGTTTCCCGGTATTTTACTTACTACTATTCTCTAGCTCTTGGCCAGCGTGCTTGCTTTTCGCTACGTGACCCGGGGTTTGATTCCCGGTCCAGCCAATACTATAGTGTGCGTTTTGTTCTCTATGTCCCAGCATGTTGCTGTGTGACGAGGACAAAATTCACTTCTCAGGTGGAGAAGATCGGAAGACAGCGTGGAGATGTCTGCGTGCTAACCACATGTACCTCTTAACCCATGGCCGCAAGGCAGGGACGTTGCCGGTGGGCCTGAGCCCGTTCACGGGCTGTCGTGCCAGGAACATACATACAACTTTCAGTTAGGCAGGAAAGGAATGAATTGACATTTTTGTGTAAAAAGGAAGTACTTGTATTTACATGTCCTTTAACTTCCGTTGTGCCCCGCACCGGAATGGTCCACATTAGAAGCATTGCGGGCTGTATACTAACAATTCCACTGGCTTATCGCTACACATCGATAGCTGATTGTGCAGGGGATGCAAATACACTGCATGACAAAAAACGTGTTGCACCCAGAAGGAGTGGTCCATATATACATATATCCCATTTCGTTATAAATGCATTCCATTGAGATGCGAGTAAAATGTTAGATTGACCCGTATCTGTAATGAGTAGAACGCCCACCAGGGTGCATTCATGATGTCACCGCTCTGTCGTTGCACAGTTTTTATCAGAGAACTACTGAGTCAGGCAGTGAAGAATGATGTTTACGTGCAGTATGAAGCACCTGCTATGATGCGAAGACGCGTTCGATAGTCTGTCCACTAATTGACAGCATTTGAGGCTGGTTGGTCGTATCGTGCAATTGCCAGGCATTTGGGCCATTCAGATCTCACAGTGGGCCAATTTTAGAATCAATAGGTACATCAAGGCACCCATGCACGTTGTGAAGGCTCGGATCGACCAAGAAACACAAACCCCAGGGAGGACCGTCGTATGATGCACCAAGCAGTGTGGAAGCCTATAACACCAGCATCCCCCATCCACGAACACGGACTGGTGACTCTACAAAATCCTGTGAGTTTTCCCACACAATGTCACTTCAATGGCACTGAGATACGTCACAGACATTCTGCATCCGCACGTCCTACACCGTATAGCACAGCACCCTGGGACAGTGTTACAAGATAGTGCACTCTCACACACAGCACGTGTGTCTATTGACTGCCTAGAGCATGCTGAGGTTCTCCTGTGGCCAGCAAGATCCCCGGACCTAAATCATCGAACACTTGTAGGATGACTTTGGAAGGAGACTCCGTCGCAGTACCAACCTGCAGGATCTGGAGGAACAGCTGCAACAATTGTGTACAAACTTGCCTCAAGAAAGGTTTCAAAGGCTGTTTTACACCATTCCGAACCGCATAAGGGCATGCATTACAACCAGAGGATGTGCAGCGCCATACTGAACTGGATCCAACTTTCCACCTGTCCTTATCCCTTTCATCCCACATTATAATCCGTTCAGTAAAGTCACGTGGTCTTTCAGCATATATAGTTTCATTGTGATACAACCATTCCTTCTGGGTGCATCACTTTTTTGTCATGCGGTGTATATCTTAAGGCTTTAATCTGTGTGTCTGAAAATCATTGAAATCGGCTAAGCCGTTAGGTACAAGAGAGTCATCACATATCGGTACTTTCATTTTACTCACTATCGGCACAAATTATTTTAATAGTTGATACGCCCGGTATCAATATTCACTTACTCCCTTTACTAATCAATGCAACCTTATTCCACTTTTCTATGGCATTTGACGGATATGAATTTATTATAAGCAACAACGACAAAGGTATCTCTGACGTGAATTCGGAAAAATAATATAGTATAACTTAAATAACCCATTCCTTGTGACTTACCAGTCTTTCATGAATTATAAATGGATTGGAAAAAATCTATAAAAGGGTACAAATAAATTTGACAAACATGTTACCCTATTTAGGTTATGTAGTCCGATAAAATGACTTTTTAAACCAAATTATTGAAAGAATAAAACTATTGTGATATTTTGAGCCAAACAGGGCACCATTTTCTATCTTTACTACAATATGTATTAAAATATTTTCTGACAGTGTATTAAGTCTTTCTTTTAAGTGTCTGATAAATAGAACAGGGATGTATTTTTTGACACAAATTCAAAAGTTTATACATTACAATTTTGATTAAAATAATTGTCATTTCAAGAATATATCAAGTAAAACAGATCGGCAAAATTAATCTCAACTTTTCTTAATGTGTTTTAAACAAATTTCCTCATCGACTTGCATTATTAATGTGATTACTTTAGACCCATTTCAGAGTTATTTTGCTTCCAATTTGCAATTGCCAAAACGAATGTGACAATGCAATACGCCCCGATACATTGTGTCAACCCCGTTTTAAAAATTAACTCATTGTTCTCTGTCTAAACGCGTAAAGTTGACTTAATTTGCCCAAAGCTGGTACCAGTATGGTTTCTCCAATCCATGCCAGATGAATGCCAAAACAATATCGTAGCAAACGGGGACAATGATCGTCTGCAATTTTCCTCCTTAATCTTTCACTCATCCCTTCTTACGCACGCACATAATTACATGCACTACACTATCCCTCATATCGGGGGACCAGTCAGGAGATTAGAGCTTATCCTGGCTTACTTGTTACTCAGCTTGGGAAATACCTGGAGGGAGGCAACACCCCCAGGCAACTCCTTCCAGGATATAACATGTACTCACTGATCTGATGAACAAAGTAGTTGGAAACTCTAGAGAAAGTTGACACATTGGTTGTGACAAATCTTGTCTGAATTTCGACAGTGGCGTGTTGAATGCCATTAAAATTTTCTTCGAATGAATTACCTATTTATACAATGTGATGTAACTCTCCAACAGAATGTACTACGAGTACTTGTATGTTATGAATACGATGAGACGAGAAGTATGTCTATTGAATGAATGGAATGTACATGTTGTTGATTTACTAAGAGTTAACTTCACAAACTTTTGGGATACTGATCAGATGTAATTTATGTGAACATAGAATTAATTTAAAGGTACGATATGAAAATTAGATGTGGGGTTATAAATATTATTCATTGAAATAAAGAGTGAGAAAGACAATGTTTTGAATATTGGAATTATGGGTAATTGATATATTACGAGGGTAATTGAAGATCAAATGCACGTTCAGAAAATAAATTGATAAAGTTTTATTTATATTGTTGAAAATCTGTGTGCTATATTTATTTGTATACCATCTCACTAATAATTTGTCATTTCTCTCTGTTTCACTGATTTCTGTGCTCATATTTGATTTTCGTGTTCTAATGAGTGATTTAGTTCCTATTTTGTGGTATTAAACAGTTCGCGATGTTTTTCTCTCTCTTAAATCCTTCATTTTACCTTGAACACATAATTTTAGATCATGCGGACCAGTTATTTTCATGTCTGTTCATTATCTTTCTTTTATGTAGATACAATACAGGTAATTGTTTTTCAACCAACAAACATTTTACGATTAAACTCTCAATGAAATGATATTATATTGCTAATTAATTTTCTGTTTTCTTTGGTTACAGATACAAGCCTGATACAAGCATGTTCGTCATTATCTTTCTTTTATGTAGATATAGTGCAGGCAATTGTTTTTCAACTAACAAACATTTACGATTAAACTTGAATGATTTGTACGAGAAAAGGCACAAGCGTTCAACTTGTTTCGAGGACTAGAGATTATTGTTAGATCTGTAAACAAACTTCATTTTTGAAATTTAAATATGAAACAAGCTATCGAAATAATAAACATATTTTACTTTAAGAAATTGATTTTATTCATTTTAATGCCATTATTGATTATAACAATACCTCTGGGTTTCTTTTCAAAAAAATACATAATTGGTTTGGCTTCTTTTTGTGCTGGGAACACACTTTGAGCTTTATAGTCGCGTGTGATATAAGCATCTCTAGAGAATTTCTATTAACTGCCATACACATATATTGATGTCGCTATCTTGCATTTCTCAGTACTGTTCTACAATACGTGGACGTTTCTTACAAGAAAATATGTATATTTTTTAATTTGTTCCTTCCCTTCAAATAATTTGGCTTCTGAATAGATTGTTTTGACGAGATTTGTATTTTCATTGTTTATTCGAACAACGCCTCATTGTGTGTTTTACTGTAGTGAAGTGGCCTTAAAGAGAGTTCCTACAGTGAAGTGTGAAGTTACCAAAAGTATGGAAAGTGTGGAATGGAAATAAGGAAAAGCAAAAGAAAAAACAGTTTATTAAATTTGAACTATTATTTGCGGTGTTTGTATCTAAAATTTATGAATTTGCCGAGTTTGAATGCCGAGTACTCCACCTGCACATTTGTTCTTGGGTGCTTTACATTTTAGGAAGAATTCATGTAAACTTATAAATAAGTACTCTTATGATCATTCTCAACATGTGAGGCGGCTGGCATGTTTATTCACATCGCTCCAGTGTTTTGTTTACATTGCAGTACCCAATTAATGAATACGAGTGCGACCTCAAAAAATGCGGCTTCGTTGACGCATCGCGTCTCTGAACTGTCGTTGGACGTTGAGTTGAGCACTGGCCGTGGTGAAATCCTCCGTTATTATCTTTGTCAAGTCTGGTCACCCAACCAGGAACGCGCGAAGTCTCGAATTGGCTTAATCTCCGTGACTATGGAGCGTAGAAAAGGAATTTGGCTAGCGACGAACGCTCAAACAATTTAGTAGTTACTACTAAAAGGTCATTATTGGTACAAAGTTGTGCATTGCATTGCATTGCAAATTCAGTTCTTCTGTAGCACTTTTTTTAACAATAACGAAAAAACGAATAAAAACAAGATTCTATTAGTATGTATTACTGGACTTCTATTTTTATTTATTTACGTCAAAAACAGTTAAAAACTGTTTGTGACTTGCTATGTGGAGAAGTTAAAAATTGAAGTTACATTTTTGTCCAGAAGCAAAACAAGGGGGCCTCTCAGCATTTGTTCTAGGATCAGGAAACTGGACGAAAACCTGATCGAGATGGGTGTCATTGACCCAGAAGCTGAACGCCCGAGGATGAAAGAACCAGACAACTGTATTTTGAACGTTTATTTTATTTAGAACTTGCATAGTAGAAATTTCCAACCCATGAAATATGTTTTAAAACAGCTAGCGACGCCATATTCACCTCGTAAAAATGAATTGACGTCGCCGCTTTCTAGCGCTGTCTGCCACTCTTCTTCTTTTTTAATTTGGCGCCAGCCCCGCCGCTGGTCTGCAGGTCCGTCGCCCCGGAGACAGCTCCGAAGGCGACGTTCGCTCCCGTTCCCGCGAATGGGAAGGAGCCGCACTCGCGAAGGCGCCCCTGGCGGCGGGGTTGTTCGTTGCGGCGCTGCTCGGACCAGCGCTGAGTGAGAACAGTCACGATTATTGGCACGGCCAGGGCGGAGCCTCGGGACGACCCCATGTCAGGAGGCGATCTGCCCAAGAGAGAAGCGTGTCATAATTGTTTGATAGGTGTCCAGACGTATGCTTTTAACACCTCGAGTAAAAAATAAAATAGAATTAATTTCATAATAGGTTGATTCATTTGTGCTACTGGTATCTCCTAGCATCCTTGATATTCAACATTATTCATTCATCTTCATTCAACATTCCATTTTCATTCTTCCTTCTTCATTCAACATACTATCTCCGTGTTTTTCGTTCAGTTTCCCTTGATCCATTTTTTTGCTGAGTTGGCTTTTTGCTTTCCTTCCAGACATAAACTGCAGAGCTTCAGTAACTGCACACGATTTCTCGAGCTTTGTAGTCTGTTTTAGTTTCGAATTTAGTTATTTCCCCAAAATCATTACACAAAAATATCCATAGCATTATTAAACATTTTTGCAATGGGTGGTAGTATTTGGGAAACCTTTCATATGTTAACAAAGTAGTTTTATTGTTTTCACTCTTTAAATATATTATAACCGTGATAATATAATTTTCTTGCACAATAGTTGTTTCATCAATTGCTACCTAGATGAAATCATTTCCAATTTCCAAAAAAAAAAAAAAAAAAAAAAAAATAAAATTCATCATAAACAGGTAGGGAACATATTCGTAGTTTGCTTTTATTGTCAATTCTTGTGAAACTGTTACATAGCGTATTTTTCCAAAATATAGCACAGCAGAGGATAGCTGAATGATCAATAAGCATATCATCACAAACCACAATACCAATTACTCAAGTGAAAACTGAGTTTTTGAGAATGATGTTACATAAGTATTCGTCAGTAAAATTCATAACTCTGTAGCAGTTATTGGTTTTGGGTTTGAGTATTTATCTTCGAAATTCGCATATGATGACGCGTCGTGAGTATAGGATGCAGAACTTGAATATGCCACCCATAGTTCACAAGCCTGGCACAAAAGCTTTTCCGTTAGTGGAAACATGTTTCATTTCCTCTGGAAAGTCCTTCAGTTCTATGCTCAGAGAGATGTTCTTTTGACATTTTTTATTCGAATAGAATTCCGTGTCACTGATTAATGTTTTTCACGAATTATGGGATAAAAGTGAGGAGCGCTCGTGGGAAAGCACTTAGGTCCAAAAGAAAGCCTTATTTGGATATTTCATGTATAAACTGAAGCCCACAGCAAGATAAAGTGCTTAAGACCGAGCATTTTTTCGTTTAGCTTCCAGGCTGTCCGAAAAATAGCATCAATTATAATGGCTTGGCAAAGAGAAGTTCGTATCTTATATCCGTAGTTTCGACGGTTGTATTTTGTGCGATTCTTTTTTGATAACCGACATATTTAATCTGTAATTCATGTTACGAATACCAGTAATTAAGTAAAATGGCATTGAGTCATCCTAGATGAGAAGTGTAGGGATTTTTACTGAAATATTTGTGGATAATAATGTTTTTAAAACATTAGTTAATATTCTTGAACATTAATTTTTCAGTGACATGTAATGATGATTAAATTAATAACTTTTCAAACAAACGGTTTTTTGCTTCTATAAAATGAAGATTTTGGACTTTAGGGTATCCTGAGGGAGCTCTTCAATTATGTTTTACCTTTATGAAGCAGACAATCCACTAAGTTCTAAGACGCTTCAAATTCTACTTTTTAACGAAAGTTTTTTTATCGTAGTCATAAGAGATCATTGCTCCTAGAGTTTAAGGCACTCTACTGTAAGGCGGTGGTCACAATGACGCCGATTTAAACCGAAGTTTCGGTCTGCCGATGTCGAAATTTTACGTTCGATATGCCCTATTCGTTCGAATGTATGAAATTCGCTGTGAGAAATTGGAGTGGGCATACTGAATCGGAACGACCTCTTCCGACAGCGTCCGGAAATATCGGCTGTCGGACGAAGCTCTGGTTCGTACGATTTTGTAGGTTCTATTTGCTCGAAATAAGTTGGAGAGTTCCTCCATTTTTAGGCGATGTTTATGATTTTCACACTGAAATGTTTAAATAAAGCAAATTGGAAAGAAAAAATTTGCCCAGGGCATTCTTAGAAGTACTTTCTCGCTACGGAGTGGAAGGAAAGTTATGTAATGCTGCGCGGCGAATTTTCTGCAGAGAAACTCTTATTACAGAACCCTGTTTACGAAAAAATGGATAAATCCAGTTGCTAACTTTAGAAAAAAACTCTATCACGGGGTATAGCCAGAATCCATGTTTTGTGGGTTTTTGATACTGAAAACTCAAATAACGGCAAAACGGCTGTCCGTCTCTGTCATTGTCCGTCTGTGAAAAAGGCTTGCTCTTGAATATCAAAAACAATATTTTAATTTTGGGGGGTATTTTACATGAAGTCTGAGACATTTTCCAAAAGAAAAAAAATCGCTGCGTGGTTTTTTATTAACTTTTTTGGTGGATAGTGTAAAGGACGTTTAAGAAAATGGTGCAGATCTCATGTTAGTTGAAAATCCTGATTTTTCAAAAATTGAACAACTAAAATATTAAAGTTAGAAATTTAATAAATTGAAATCGTGTTCCACTTAATGAATTCTATTCCTTAAAGATTGGTTTTGAAGTAAGGTCATGTGCAATTTTTCGTACATTTGAGTACTTTTCGCGTAATTTTGCGAGAAAATACAGGCGAGAAAGTATGTGCTGTATTAGCTCCACTAATTCATAGTGTACTACGAAAGTGAAGATAGTCATCGTTTCATTCGTCATTTCTTTGATTCGCTTCCCTCTTCCTAATGGTTTGAATAACACCTAATGGAAAAATTGGGAATTCACAGTTTGAACGTTAAGCTCTTCATGAACGTCTGTTTTGATATGTCTATACTTCACAGGTGTCAGATTGTCACTTCTTATGTTACCACTACTCTACCCGGCTTAATAAAATTATCGTGAATTGTCTTATGATTTTGACACTTATAAGCTTCAGTGCCACATCGTGATTACACTTCAGCAATAAAAAGGTCATTTTCAATCGACAGTTCCGCTGTGACAAATTGGAAACTATTTAGTTTAAATAGTGCTTGTGTGTTTTAATTCATTTGAAGGGAATCATGTCAAAAGAAAACTAACAGAGGCGATAACGCAAGCCATTGAATACCATTTTCGCCTCACCAAACTTCTCTTGGCGTCATCTGATCTCTAGGATATAGTAGTATTCCCACAAAAGATACACTGCTTGTTACCGATTGCGTGTACACGATGCTATTTTGTTTTGCAATTTCAAGAAAAGACTTGACTGAGAGACTGACTGACTGAACGCTACATCACCAATACATTTTTAGTGGTCTATTGTTTTCTGGGTGATTTTATATTAAAACTACGTATAGTAAACAGTGGAATAGAGAAAAAAATTGGGGCAAAATAAACATATTAAAAAATGTGTACTAATATCAAGTTATGGAAAAAGTATGTGAATGTACGTTGGGGTGAAAATGCAAATATTTGTGCTGTAAGTCAATGTTTTTACCCAAAACTCGATATAAAAAGTCTACAAATTGTTGATTTGTCTCAACAGAGGTAACAGAAGGATATATATATATATATATATATATATATATATATATATAATTTACATAATTCTCAGGGCTTTACTCACCCCACTACTGAACAGTCCTGATATGAATTTGCTACACCAAATAGACATATCACAGGAAATTGCAAAAAATATCAATACTGACATTATAATACAAAGGCGTTAATATGTAATTAACATATTGATTTATTTACGTCAAAACTAGTTAAAAACTGTGTGTGATGTGCTATGCGGGAAGTTAAATTTAAGTTTCATTTATGCCCAGAAGCAAAACAAGGGGCCATCTCAGCATTTGCTGAAGGATCAGGGAAACTGGACAAAAACCTGATCGAGATGGGGGTCATTCACCCAGAAGCTGAAGTATAATACTTGTTATAGGTTCTTTAGAATTATACTATGGTAAATGGTAAATAATACACACACATTAAAAGTATTCCCACCGCTTCCATGTGTTCCAAAGGGACTTTGGTTTTTCAAATAGAAAACTACTTCGCTCGGTCTTTCTATCCTTCTTTATTGTAATTTCCTATTAATGTTTCCAAACGCATTAGGGGTTTTACGATCAAATTAACCTGATTATATTGTTTTAGATGACTAATAGGGATACGAAAGTTAAATAAGCAACACTTTTGCGGAGATGTTGATAGTAATTCAGTTACTTTCTCGACAGTTTTTTTCTTGTTAAGGTCATATTACCCGATGAAAAATATGAGTACAAACGGGATAATGTGAGATATCATCGTTTATTGGAAATAAGTAAATGAGTATGCCTCAACTATATTATTGTATGCACAGTATTAATTTTCTGGCTTTTGAACACAATCATTGTAAGGTGCACTTTGAATAGCGTGTTTTGAAAAGCTAAAGCTTACCTTTCAGCTGTTGAATGTTAAAGCTCGTTCAGGCACCTTATAACGACGAGATTCGTACAGAAGAAGCGAACTTACTAACCATTGTTTCATTATAAGTTTAACAGTCAGAACAATCTCTTCTCTTTTGGCTGTAAAATGGGTAATGAGCAAGATTGAAATCAGGCGTGTGCCAAGGTCAAAACAATTACTATTATGACTTTATTGCCTTCATGGACGTTTTACTACTAAACGACTGCGAGCTACTAAATGACAGCTCTGACGACAGGTGCCTCATTGCGTCTTGCCTTTTCTGTTTCCTCTCTTTGATGTTTATTTTCTCACTGATCACGCCTTCCTTCTAGGGAGTGGAATTGTAAAGCTCATCTCACCGTTATTTACCATTTAATTGAGACAAAAAATGGATATTTTCTTTTCATTGAAAATAATAGATTTTTGTTTGAAATGTTAATACATATAATTATTATATTTAAAACACTAAGGGTTTTCGTTTAGAAAGCAAATTGAGTTTTCTACTAAATCAATTTCGTGATTTTTGCTTTAAATGAAAGGTAGTGGGATCCAGTTGGCTTGCTGCTTGCACGTTTTACAGATTTTATATTATAAACACAGCAAAACGCTTTGTTTTCTGTACGTACTGGAGTTAACGTTTCTGCTGTAAAAATATTAGTAACTTCTGCTCATTTTCAAACACTACACCTTCTTAATCAGCTGTTTACAATAGATAATTAAAATATTAATATATTCGGATTTCAATTTAATTATCATAATTTTATTTTACCGTTACAGATACTCTAGTCAAATCTGAGAAACGATGAATCAACACTATATAATAATAATTACGATTTTAGTTACCAGGTTTATGCAGCAAAAAACTGGGACTATTGTAAAGAAAATACAATTATTAAATTTAAAACTATACTTTCAGAATTATTACTTGTGATAACATTCACAACTAGGGACATTATGTTCTTGATCTTTTCGTATAGTAAATGATACTATCATAATTAAAATCATTTATATGACTGAAAAGTTAGAGTAAATTCGTAAATAAAATGTTAAGATCACAAATTATGAAGTGTGCTTAAATTAAAAATATATTTGAGGTTTCCAGGTAGACATGGCGGCAACATAAAAAATAGAAGAAATAAAAATATTGGCATTTTTAATATCTTCGTAAGGGGGAGGCGTTTTGTAACTTAAACAATTAAGGTTCCTTTTGTTTCTCGTCTATCTAGGAAACTATTCGTCAGATTGGAGTATGCTTTGCACCAATATATTTCTTTTAATGTGTTTTACTAGTATACAGAACTACAGATAGCAGTGCTGAAATTATATTTTTCGGAATTTGGCACTTACGGGGGTCGTTTTGTACTTTGCCCAATTGAGGTTCCTTTTTGTTTTTCGTCTATCTCGGAATCTATGCGTCTGATTGCAGTTTTCTTTATGTTTTACTTGTATACAAAATTAGAGTTCGCAGTGCTGAAATTAATATTTTGCGAAATGGCACGTAAGGGGGTCGTTTTCCTGTTACTTTCCCAAAGTGAGGTTTCCTTTTTGTTTTTCGCCTACATCTCGGAAACTATTCTCGTCTAGATTGGGAGTTATGCTTGCGCACCAATCATATTTCTTTTAATGTGTTTACTAGTATACCATAATTTCTACAGGGATAGGGCAGGGGGGCTGAAATTAATATTTTTTCAAATTTGGGCCTAGCGGGGGTCGTTTGTACTGTTGCCCAAATTGATGGTTCCTTTTTTGTTTTTCGTCTATCTCGGAATCGTCATGCGTTCTTTGCAGCATAATTTCTTTTAATTGTTTTACTGTGTACAAAAATTAGATTCGCCCAGTGCATGAAATTAATATTTTTCGAAATTTGCACGTAAGCGGGCGTCGTTTGTACTTGCCCAATTGAGGTTCCTTTTTGTTTTCTCGTCTATTCTCGGAAACTATTCGTCTGATCGTGAGTTTACTTTGCACCAATCAATTTCTTTTAATGTGTTTACTGTATACCAAAATTAAGAGCTTAGCAGGCTGAATTAATTTTTTCGAAATGGCGCGTAAGGGGGGGTCGTTTTGTACTTGCCCAATTGGAGCGTTCCTTTTTGTTTTCGTCTATCTCGAAACCTATTCGTCTGATTGGAGAGTTTACTTGCATGCCCTAATTCGAATTTCTTTTAATGGTGTTACTTAGGTACAAATTTAGAGTTATCCCAGCTGGCCGAACAATTAATATTTTTCGAAATTGGCACACGCGGTAGGGTGGGGTTTGTGGAGTCTTTGTCTTGCCAATTGAGGTTCCTTTTTGTTTCCGGTCTATGCTCGGAAAACTATTCGTCTGATAGGAGTTTACTTTGCACCAATCAATTTCTTTAATGTGTTCCTTGTGTATAAAATTAGAGTTACAGTTGCTGAAATTAAATATTTTTCGAAAGTTGGACAGTAAGGGGGGGTGTTTCGTACTTTGCCCAATGATTCCTTTTTTTTTCGTTTATCTCGGAATACTATTCGTTGATTGGAGTTTACTTTGCACCAATTCAATTTCTTTAATGGTTTTACTTGTCGTACAAAATTAGAGTTAGCGTGCCAAATAATATTTTTCGAAATTTGGCACTCAAGTGGGTTCTTTTGTGTATTGGCCAATTGAGTTCCTTCTTTATTGTTTTTCGTTCTATCTCGGAAACTATCGTGACCTATGAAGGATGTACCGTTGAGAGTGTACCAATCAAATTTTCTTTATATGTGTGTATCTTACTTGTGTACAAAATTATGGCTTAAGTTAGCAGTCTGAAATTTAATATTTTTCGAAATTTAGCACGTAAGGGGGTCGTTTTTACTTTGGCCATTTGAGTTCCCTTTGTTTTTTCGTCTATCTCTAAAACTATCGTCTGATATGGAGTTTACTTTGCACCAAATATTTCTTTTTAATGTGTTTGACTTTTATACAAAATTAGACGTTAGCAGTGCTGAAATTAATATTTTTCGGAAATTTGGCACGTGAAAGGGGCAGGTCGTTTTGCTCAATTGCCCATCACAGATATTCCTTTTTCGTTTATCGCCTCTCTTCGGAAACTTATTTCGATCTATTGGAAGTGGTTTTACTTGGCTACCAATCAATTTCTTTTTTAATGTGTTCTACTCTGTTGTATACAAAATATTACCTAATTTAGAGTTAGGCAGACCATGTGATTATCGAAATTAATATTGTCGAGACCGCCACAGAGTAGGCGTGAAATGTGGTGAGATCAGTTTTTACAACTTATTTCCCATATATTCCTATATTGTTTTTCGTCTATCTCTACAGAAATTCGTGTGTGCCTGATTGTGAGTATTACTTTTGTGCACCCAATCACAATTGAATTTCTTTTTCTACATGTGTTTTTACTTTTTGTCTATTAAATATAGTGCTTGTACGCAGTGCTGAAATAATATCTTTTCGACCTTCACGTAAGGGGGGAGGGATCTTTATATCTGTCAACTTTGCCCCTTTGATTCTCTTCTGTGCTTTCGTGAGTCCTTATTGCGCCGGAAAGTCACTCTAATCTTTCGTTCTATTGCGAGTTTCAACTTTGCACACAATCAACTCATACTCAAATTTGTTTTCTTTGTGTACAATAATTTATAGTTAAGCATGCTGAAATTCAATATTTTCGAAATTTGGCTTCGTAAGGCGGGTCGTGCGTGTGTGTTTTACCTTGCCCGTCTATACTCTTGCCACAATTTGAGGTTCCTTTTTTTTTTTCCTATCTCACACACGAGAAACTATTCATATTGATGAATGTTAGATTGCATGAGTTTACTTTGTGTTCCCAAATCAATTTACAATTTAATAGTAATTTATTCTCTCTTCACAAGTGCTGAAATAACGTATCCTATTATATATCGAAATATTTGGCTACTAAGGGGGTCCAGTCTTTAATTAGCTTTGCCCAATGAGGGTTTCCTTTTTGGTTTTCGTCTATCTCGGAACTATTCGTCGATTGGAGTTTACTTTGCACCCAATCCCAATTTCTTTTAATGTGTTTTACTTGTGTAACCAAAAATTAGAGTTGAGCAGTGCTGAAATAATATTTCGAAATTTGCACATAAGCATGTCGTTGTGTCACTCTGGCCACATAGTGAGGTTCCTTTTTGTTTTTCGTTCTATCTCGGAAACTATTCGTCTGATTGGAGTTTATCTTTGCACCAATCACATTGCTTTTTACATGTTTTCGACTTGTTCAGTACAATAATTAGAGTTATCAGTGCTGAATTTAATATTTTCGAAAATTTGGCACGTAAGGTGGTCGTTTTGTTACTTTGCCCCAGTGAGGTTCCTTTTGTTTGTCGTCTATCTCGGAAACTATTCGTCTGATGGAGTTTACTTGTTCCCAATCAATTTCTTTTAAATGTGTTTTACTTGTATACAAAAATTAGAGTTAGAAATGCGAAATTAATATTTTTCGAATATTTGGCACACTTCAAGGTTATGGGTGTCCGTTGGTACTTTGGCCCACATTTCCTTTTTTGTTTTCGTCTAATCTAAACGGAAAACTATTCGTCTGATTCGAGTTTACTTTGCACCAATAATTTCTTTTTAAATTGATTGTGTGTTTACTTGTCGTACAAAATTAGAGTTATTCAGCTGAAATTAATATTTGCGAAATTTTGCACGTAAAAGTGAGTCGGTTTTGTACTTGCTCTTGTTTCTCAATTGACGGTTGCTCTCTTCTTTGATTTTCGTCCTTATCTCGGAATACATTCGTCTGATTGGAGTTTACTTCACCAATCAATTTCTTTTTAATTGTTACTTGTGTACAAAAATTAGAGTTACGTGCTGAAATTAAAATTTTTTCGCAAATTTCACTCGCAAGGGGGTTCGTGTTTTGTACTTTGCCCAATTGAGTTCACCTTTTTTCGTTCTATCTCGGAAACCTATTCGCTGAGTGTGGAGTTTCTTTGCCACCCCAATCCCCAAATTTTCTTTTAATGTTTATTGTGTAAAAATTAACAATTTAGAGTTAGCCCCCATGTTCCCTAAAATTAAAAAATTTTCATAAATTCGGGCACGTAAGAGTGCGGTTCGTTTTTAACCCTTGTTGCCAAAGAAGGCAACCAAAGTTTTGTTCAGAGTGTGTCGTGTGATAATGGTTGCCTGTTTCACTTGTTATTAATATACTCAGATTTCAGCAAAAGATGCTGACTAAGTGTGATACGACGGTCATTGGTTTTTCGGGAAATTTTCTGGCACGTTAAGGCCGCGTGGGTACGTCCTTGTTTGCTACTTATGAGCCACAATTGAGTTCCTTTTTGTTTTTCGTCTATCTCCGGAAACTATTCGTCATGATTGCGAGTTTACTTTGCCACCAATCATATTTCTTTTAATGAGTTCTAAACTCGATGTACAAAATATGCCACAGTTTGCCAGTGACTGTAGAGTATTGCAAAA
>BOPP01000195.1:2330208-2351264 GCA_017312745.1 Gryllus bimaculatus | reverse complement strand
ACATCACTTCTGCCAAAGTATCTCTTATACTTTGAAATTTTCGTGAGTACGTAAAATAATTGCCCTTTTTGCACCTTAACAACATTTTTCATTCCTTTTTTTTTACCCTTTCCTGATCTTTTCTTTCTCTTTTTCTTCTTCAATTGTCTTTCATTCTCTCTTACCCCTTTTCCCATCATCCAATCCCTCTTCACTCCCTCTGTGAATATCTCTGCCTTTCTACCCCTCGATCTCCCATTTCCTGATTGCCCTGACTTCCAATGACACGTTTTGCCATTTTCTTCCGTCCCCCTCACATATGCCCTCATTTTCATCCGCCGGGCAGTCGTCCTGCATTAACCTCCAAATACCCAAAACCAAATCTCGCTATCCCGTATCATATATTTTAGTTTCTATTCTTTTAGGATATCTTCGGTTCATTCCTCAATCCTTATTTCTTTCTACATCATTTGCAGATATGTACAGCTACGAATGCATTCCCAAACCCATCCTCGTTCTTGCTAACTGCCGGTTCACTTCGCCTTAAGCCCTTCTCACATTACAGGCCTTCCTCTCTACAACAATTTTTACCCCCTTCCGGTGCTAACTCACTTTCTCTAAAGAAAAGTCATTCTTCCTCCCAAGACTATTTGCATAGCATTCTGCCCTCATTTTACTTCTTCCCAACGCCATCTCGCTATCCCCCTCCACCATTTCCTCACATCTCGTTGCTTTATTTCCAGCATTCTTTATCATTCATTCTATTTGTTTCTATTGTCACCATGAAGCTCGGCGTACTCCTTTCCAATCTCAAACGCCATCTTAGGGATATATCTTCTCCATTCTACTCCACAGACAAGTATCACAAGAATAATAATATTCTAGATTTTTCCTGCCTATCCATCAGTTTTTTTTATCACTCTGTCCCTATGGTTTGTGTTTCGAAGGAGCCTTTAGGAATTTTCTTTGTCTCTTAATAAATTCCTGCCCTTGCTAGGGTCTATTCAACTTTCTTTGTTGTTTTGTTGTCTTTTTCATTGTTTCTCTGTGGATACAATTCATAAAAATGATGAATTCATCCAAAATGGCGGTGTTCCAAGGTAAGGATGTAAGATAATTGATTTTAATTTAAACAAATTGACATCAGATAATCGAACAGGTATCAACATTCCAACTAGACCAGGTTTTCATTATTGTTTTCTATTACAAATAAGAATTTATGTAATAATGAGACATTTATACCATTTTTTCCCATTTTCATCTATGTATTCACGTTAAATATTCATTAAAAATAGGTATATGTAACCAAGACATTATTTACTGGTCGACAGATCCCCATTTATTGCGCAATTTTCTACAATAAAAAAATCTCTTCATTAGAAGTGTAAATTTTCTATTATAAAAAATATTTCTTCTATAGAAGTGAGGTTCTCTCTCACCAATTGTATCAGTGTGCATATTTTATTAATTTCATTAGTAGATAAAATTTTATTAACTTTTATAATATTTCATACATAACTTACCAATTAAATCTTGGTGATTTATGTTTTTGAATCATCGTTCACATCTCTGTTGATTTTTGGGGAGCTTATGAAAAGGCATCCTCCAAAGAGGTTGAGCACCCTCTTACGGAACATTTACCCATCTCCTGCGAATAGTACAATTCATTCTTTGTAGTAAATCATAAGAAAAGCAGTAATGCTCATGAATATTCCCTATACGCACCACAACCAGCATTTTGCCAAACTTTACTTTGAAAATGCGCGCCAATACGCAACAGCTGCGCTACCTGCACCAAATCCGTGACAGGAAACAAACTTAGTCCTCTGCCTTTTAACATTAAGTGAACCGGCTCTGAATTACACTGACAAGCAACTACGGTGGGTCACATGACACACGTGCTTGGAAAAGAGTGACGTCAATGCTAGTCTTGGCTGGCCAATAGCAAACACCAAACCGTGACGTTACTGTTAGGCTAGATTGATGGTGGGGGAACTAAGTTCTGGGTGTAGTGGATTTTAGCTCACCCGACTGCCAGGCAGTGGAACTAGCGAAGTGCTTCTTGTTTTGACAATTCCCATTCACTTACAATAAAGTTACGTATCGCCAAATATCAAAACTACGTTAAAGATATTCATTCCAACAGTAGGCCTCCGTGCTCTACAATTAAAAAATCCCAATCTTAATAATCGGTACCAATATACAAATGCTCAAAAACAAATTTAATAGCAGATAAAGTATTTTCAAGACTACCATGAAATCCTTTATTCATTAAGATTTTAAATTAGCTGTTGCTCATAAATTAAATTCCTTTACCTTCTTTACTTTATAGAGTTCTCTTCTGACGTTCAAAGTTAGCAAAATAAAGTAAAAAAATGACAAGAATTTTTCTCTTTCAGTAACAAATACATTAATTCCATATTTTAAATTTCCTCCAAACAGAAATGTGCCGTTCCCTTCTATGAACCAGAATATTAGCACCAAGTTTATTATTATTATTATTATTATTATTATTATTATTATTATTATTATTATTTTATTATTATTATTATTATTCTCATTCAGTTTCGTTAATGGTATGGAATAATTTTTGTTTTTGAGTCCAATTATTTAATTTTCAATGATTAATAATGGATAATTTAACTCAAGTTAATGTCAGCTGCCATTTGCCACAGAAGTTCTATTTGTTTCTGATTTGTTAATTTAGATAATAATTTTATTTCGCTTGTCTTTGTTAATTTGTCACTGCAATTTTCAAAATGGTTATTAGCGTATAACTTAGTTTTCATATTAACCAGTTGTCACTAACATATTTTTTATTTATTTACAATTTATTTGTTATTCTAGATAATTGAATGATTTTGATTTCTTTCTGCCTGCTGAGTATCCTAGGAATAAATCAAAATCCAATAAACAATTCATGTCAAACAGTACTGATGATGAGTGAACTATAATGAACAACGGTAATACAAAAAAGACAAAAAGAAAAAAAACAGAACAAAACAAGCTTATAATGTAACACACCCCTCTCTGACAAGTACATAAAGTACTTGGAGAGGGTTTAAAGTGTACTGAATAAGATAAAATAATTGTAATAAATATATTAATATTTAAATTTAAAATTTACACCTGATAAGACCAGAATTTATACCGAAAGGTTAAACAGGATGTATAATGTATGTAAAGTAGTCAAACAAAATTGGTATTCTTTTTTATTGTTTTTTTTTGTGGTGATGGTTTTTGTACACTGTCAATGTAATTCTTTTGGAAATAAAATTATTATTATTAATTATTATTATTATTATTTTATTACCAAAAAAGTTTAAAAAGCACATTAAATTTTTTTGGGGTAATAATTAGAAGCAGAATGGTTTATTTCTAATAATTAAATCCATAGAAAACTTAAAATGCATTGAATGAAATATCTTATTAACTTATTTTGAAACAGGTAATCTGTAAAGTTAATATTTTAAATTAGGATTAAATTACACTACAAAGTCATCTAATTTTTGTGAAAATACTTTCATGCACAACAAACTTCAAAAGTTCACTTTATTACTGAAAATCAAAGTTAATTAACCAAAAATTGTTGATCTTTTCAGATTTAAAAAACCCTGGAAAATTTAAACACTTGATTAGGCAAAATAAGTTTACTTTTTAAATTCTCATGAGATATTAATGATGCATTACAATTTTCTTCAAATGAAATATTAAGATGAAGGGCATAGTAAAAACTAACCACAGTAAAAACTCATTCTATTTTCCATGCACACATTTTATACAATTAAAACAAAGAAGTACATATAGGGACCATCAGATTAAAAATAAAATAAATTACATTCACAGTAGCAGGCACATCATCCCCTAGCCTCACTATTTCACAGCCTTCCTATACAACTTTCATAAACAACTTTATAAAAAGTAATTGAATCACTTTCTTGAAGTACCTTCCACTCACTATTATTAAAAAAGTAAAGTTTGGATTTGAGTTCTTCAAATGAAGAGAAACTTTTGGCCTTTTCACATTCATGTTCTTTATAGATGTCTGTAATGACTTTATCTATTGCAGCACACTCTCTCTTTGCTCCAGGCACTCTCTGGAAGATGTAGGGGGACCAGATAAATAAGAGGGCAGATCAGGAAAAGCTTCCGGAAGTACTCAAAACGCTTGTAAAGGCACTTTTAGTATCACTCGCGCAACTTTTCTTGAACGGTGATCTTGCTTTTCCCTCTCCGATACAATAAACAGTTGAAGACAAAAGCTCGCAGCGAGCACCGATGACAATATTCCAAACATCTTCACGGTCGCGAAATATAAACTATTTTCCGTGGAAACTTCTGGCCGTGATTTTCTCCAAATAATTAAAATAAATGACCAAATCAGTTACGGATCTACCACAGGAGATACCTCGAACTCCTGAGAAAGTTAGAACGCAAATTATTGAGAAAGTTGCGAAGGCATAACTGATTCTCCAGAGATTGGCATTGCGTCATAAAATCTAGTGACCGATTTCGTAACTAATACACCCACTCCACCCGCATTTCTTCAGTCCATCGTTCAAGAAATGTTGCGCAAGTATTGTGCCAGTCTTCTCATCTCATGCCTGAGAGTGAATTCGAAAATCATTTTTAGAAAAATGTCTCACGCAAACCTATAATAAGAATAAATGAGAGTAAATTAAATAGTTAATGAAAAGATATTAACATAACAGACACCGTTCAATATCTACATTTTTTTCTGGAAACAATGGATATAATGCTAAACCCTGCATATATATTTTTACAGGTAATTTATTTTGAAACATTCCCCAAGAAAAGCAGGAAGTTCTTATTTTGTTTCTTCGTTCTTTTGGAAGTTCTTACTCTATACACCATATGCCACCAAACTAACTTCAAAGCAAGAACTTTTCGAAGCAGTAACTTATCATAAAGAGTAATATAACCTATACATTTTCTTTAGAACTTCTCACCTTTGTATTTTAATTAGGCGAAAAGTTCTCTCTTTTAGTAACATTAAATCATTTCCGGTACAACCCCACATCTAATCAGGCGTAATAAAATGTAGAAACCAATATGTTTGTATGATATCCATAAAAATTCCAAATATTTGTTTTGTGGTACTTCGGTAAATATCAGGTCTGATTAAATGATCATTTACTTAACTATTCGACATGGATTATCACAAAGTGCAAATATGCTAATAGATTGCATTTTTCTCACAAGTGAATTGTCATGAATAGTGTTTGATTCCATAATTTAATTGACAGATGTGTGAATAACGGCAGGACATGGGATTGGATAGAAGAGGTATCAAATATTTGCATTTCAAGACAATCCATTTTTACTATGATTATTTGGTGTATTAGTAGTTTTACAGACAAAAAAGTTCTTAAGACAAAGTACATCTGATCCAACGTGCAAGTCATTGATTTTGATATAAAATCATTTATGCCAATTGTACCACATAAAAAGATGTATGTTTTGTGTTGTAACTTGAAAAGTTGGAGATAAATAATAATTGCATTAATACGGATTCGTGTGAACATCAAGAGTTGTTTCAAAAATGTAATGTGTGTGCAATTCATAGTAATGTAATAATGTAGTTTGCAATACCAGATTATTCTTCTGTATCTGTGTTGTATTGCTCTGTTACATTTTGTCAAATTTTTTTCAGAATATATTTTTATGAATAATATAAACAAACCTGTTTTTTATAATTGCTAACCGATTCTTCCCAACCCCAATTATTTTGTTGTTATTAAATAGGCGCAAATTTAGCTGAATATGTGATATTACGAAGATTAATATCTACATTGGATGTCCAAATAGATTGAGTACCTTGCTCTTAAGCCTGCTGCTTCAACGCTCAAGAATTAATTCTAACCACAGAGTGCAATGTCGTCTATTTAACTCCTATACCTTATTGTAAATGGAGCCACATAAGTTTCCCCTCCTATTCTACAAAGGGCAATTCTACTAGGAAAGTTTTTCAATAGCACACAACCGTAAGTCACAGGAGGCTGCTTGTCGCAGGGTGCGGGTTCAGTTCCTCGGTTACAGTGGCAGTTAGACGTGCTTGCTATGGGTTCGTGGTCGCGAAGGGAGATTCGGGCAGTTTTGTGGTATAACTTCGCGCGTGGATTAAACGTAGACCAGTACTTTGAAGAAATTATTTTTGCACTCGGAGATGTTTGTCCACATCGTACTACAATATTCAGGCGGTACAGAAAATTCCAAAGGGGAAATTTCAGTTTGCAGCATGCTGAGAGAGCGAGCCACGAACATCAGTTACGGAGGAAAACTGCTGCTGTGAGTAAAATGCTTGACGAAGACAGACGAGTGACAAGCAGATAGAGGATACCTTAGACCTTAGACCAGCAATTCGTTCAATTTTCCATGATCATTTGTAAGTGAAGAAACTTCTTTGTCTCTAGGTGCCGCACACACTGACTGAAGAGCTGATTACACTTGTGACTTGGTGCCGGGAGATGCTAAAAAGGTTTTCTAAGGGCCAATCTCGGTATGTAAACAGCATCGTGACAGGTGACGAGACGTGGCTATACTATTATGACGTGCCTACCAAGACTAAAAAAAACGGATTTTTTGAAGATTAGGAGACACCGTCGCTGTCCGAAAATCTCGATCTGTAAAGAAGAAAATGATAGCTGTATTTTTCAAATCGAGTGGAATTGTGGAGCGTGTTTGTTTTGGAGACACAGAAACAGTCACAGCTAAGTGGTACGCTGAACAGTGCCTGCCAAAAGTCATTCAATCGTTGAAGAACCTGCGGCCATATTCAAGAATGGACACTTGGTTCCTCCATCATGACAACGCTCCTGCTCACCACGCCAAAGCCTGCACGGAATATTTGACCACTACAGGACTGAAACTTCTTGAGCACCCTCCTTGTGGCTTTGCACTGTTCCCGCATGTGGAAACGAAGCCGAAAGGAAGCGGTTTCCCAGTGATGAGGGCTCGGGACGAGCGTGCCTTACTCCGTAGTGCAACTTGGCAGGACTGCTTTAGGGATTGGTTTCCGAGGAAATTACTTTGAAAAAAATTAAAAATAAACCCGTATTGCAAAACTCTACTAGTACCCTTTGTGTGTTCCTCCATGTTTCTCCGTTCAGTGCTCTGAAGTGCTAAAGAACGTCTTTTGACTTTTGCTGCAGGATCCTCTTGGATTGTGCTGTGAAGATTCTTCCATCAAACAGGAGGATGCTTCATGTTCCTCAGGTGAGTAGGAAAGTTTTGTCATTTATTTTGCAATGTCAGAGCACATAGGCATGTCCCCACGTGGCAACACAGCCTTCGACGCGGCGTCACCCGGACAGCCCAGATCACCCACATATCCCCACGTAATCTGAGACAGGTGCATTACATTTCTGGGCCCTTTAATCCAATGTTCAGTCAAAACATTTGAAATTAGTTAGGAGCAATCTGTAAAGGGGGCGCCTCCAGCATGTCGCTATTCGTCGTTAAATTTTTGTCTATTTTCCGACATTTTTGCAGTTTGGGGCAGGTTTTAGATTTTGTGGCGCATTTTTAAGGATTTTCGTGGGAAATCGAGTCTTAAGAATGGCGACTATCAATAGTAGGTTCCAAAGTTACTTCTCATTTAGCACTTGAGTTGTCCGCTACTGAACGTTGTCTTTGAACAAACTCCTGTTCCATTTTTTCGTAGATTTTGGAAAGTTCAAAATGTCTTCACAAATTTTGCAGCGCGCTTTTTATTTAATACGATTTCATAAAGTTCAAGGAATTACTTGTCAAAACGCGTTCAATACAAGTCCGATTTTTTTGGGTGGGGGGCCTGGAATTAACTCTTTTAGTCTATGACCCGTTTCCAATGTAAATTTTAGGTAATCTGTCTCTGCAGTCACTCCCACGCAAATGTTGCGACCCTCCAGATTGAATCCAGCGTGTGAATGCGCGCTTTAGAAACGATTTAGACAGGAAACGAATGCCACGCTATCTCAATAACGAATTATATAACGCGTGACTACACAAGTTATTTATGATACAAGTGGTAAAAGTAACCTTTATTTTACGAGTAGGAAAGTTGTCGACACGAAGCCGATAACACTCGTGGCGCAATCTTACGAGGAAAAAACACATCATTTTTACTGCGTGAGTCGCACACAATTTACTTACTGGCCCTCATGAAGGCACTTCAGGAAGAGTTATGTAATCGTGCACCGGAAAACGGCTCATTATCGACAGAAAATCTCGGGAAAATTTTGACGAGCAGTGATAACAGAAAGTTGGGTAAATGCTATTGGCTGAGAGGCGCAGTCCTACGATACAAAAAATCATTCTACAACTTGTGTCTTACGCTATTTTTTAGGCAGCCTTACTGACTTTTTGCCCAATTGTGCTTTCCCGTATAGTACGTATATTCGGAGTAATATACGTATTATAAGGAAAGTTATGTAATGCTGCGGAAAATCGATTTCGAGATTTCAACGGATATACATTATGGGGTCCCCTGATACCGAAAAAGTTTTTTTTTTTTCAAAACGTCCGTCCGTCTGTCTGTCTGTCTGATGTATGTGAACAACACGGCTTAAACCGTGCGTTGAATTTTTTCCAAATTGAAGAAACCTCTGTTTATTTGTCTTGAGTCGAAACTCTGCAATTTTGAAAATCATTTATTAGTTTTTCGGGGTTCTTTACATAAAGCCCCTGGGACATACTCATATTGTTTTCAAAAATGGCTTCAAATTTTTTCTTTAAATTTCTCATAAGAATAGAGTAAAATTCATTTATTAGTGTGGGATACGTCTGATTTTTTCGATTAACTCTGAATTTTCATAAATTTGAAAAATTTGGATTTTTTGGGTTTTCCTAAAACTACAAAATTAAATATAAAGAATTTTCCCCCAAATGAAATTTGTTGTCCATATCGTGTTCTTTCATTAAAGTCGTGTACACCTTTTTTTAAAATTTTAGTAGTTTTCGCGCAATATTTCGAGCAACGTAGCAGTTGGTGCAATTTAAAAAAAATACAAAACCAGATTTTTTAAACGGCTCCAATTTTTTTCTTTAATAATTTGGTAGAGATTGTTCTAAATTCTCTCTATGAAATGACATAAACCCCATATTGCTCTATAGTTTTTGTTCAAAAATTACAAAATTGTATATTTTTCTCACGTATTTATGAGTACATGTGGTTTAAATAATGTCATACGAAGTTTCTCGAAAACCGTTTTGTGTGAAAACTAATTCAAAATTCCGCATATTGAGAAACACTCATACGTCCTTTTCTCAATAACAGCTCCATTTTTTCTTTTTTTCTTTAATCATTTCGAACGAATAGAGCTTAATATAATCTTAAATATGACGTAAAGTTCATTTTGAAGATTTTCTTTTTTTTGGAAATCACATTATTTTTTTTGATATATCTCTCACGCCGGTAATATGCACATTTACAGCAATTAGTACAGCGTTTTCTACGAAAAAGTGCTTCAAATTTCGAATTTATGGTAGCGCTTAAAAGCCGTTTTCTTAAAAACCGCTCCAAATTTTTCGAAGAAAATAGCCTTTTAGGAGGCGATCTTCTGTTCTTTAATATTCCTATTATTAATATTTCAATTCCGTTAATAGCAAACCGAAAAATTGAAGAAATTAAAAAAAAGAAGTATTTTGGAAAGCGAGAGATTGAAGCGGGCAAGATGTGGCAAGTTCGTGTAGCTAACCGAGACCAAAGGAAATAGAAAACTAATGCGGGAAAATCAAGGCCATTCCGTAGCACTAGCTCTTTATTAATTTCGTCCTCTGTCTTTTTTGTTGTTTTGGTCATTCCGGTCAGATGAAAGTATCTTCACAGATTTATAAGAACAGTTGAGCATCATCTCTCTCTTAACACTAGTGCTAAACTTTGACCGTTTACACACTAGGCATTGAAAGAGTCGCTTTAAGTAATGTTTTTAATTTATTGCATTTGCAGAACGCCAAAATAACAGTTGTCTTAATGAACTGGGTGTAGATTAAATTCGCTCATTTATTAATTTGATTAAATCTCTGATGTAGTGTCCTCTCCAGGCGGCAACGTTTTTCCTAATATAGTCGCGAAATGTTTTAGAATATAAAAAAGAGATGCAATCGTTTCTCATTTCCGGAGATGCGGTTTCTTGCCATTAAACCAGAAATTGATGTAGCTTCTGTGGCATAGTGAGGGTCTAGTGACCAATGGGAAGTAATTCTGTGTTTGTGCAGGCGCGGAGGCCGAGGGGAAGCGGAACGCCGACGGGCCGCGGTGGAGGAGACCGCAGGAGAAGACTTGCGCTTCGCCCTCGGGGCTGCAGGTGCACGCGCTTCTGGAGAGTCAAGCCCCCAAGGAGCGCCCTGCCGCCCTCACTTCTTCCGAAGGCCTCCAACCTCCCACGCACGCGATCACGGGAGACACGCCGAAGTCAAAGCTCATTCACAGCCGCACTCGTACGGGAGATCGACAGTACAGCTGCAGCGTGTGCTCTAAGGCATTCAGCCATAAATCAACTCTCTACACACATTTGCGGACGCACACGGGAGAACCCCAGCACAGTTGCAGCGTGTGCGGGAAGGCATTCAATCGAAAACACCACATCGCCTCTCACATGCTCACGCACACGGGAAACGCCCGCACAGTTGCAGTGTGTGCGGGAAGGCATTCAGCCAGAAATCAAACCTCATCACTCATATGCGCATGCACACTGGAGAACGTCCGTGCAACTGCAGCGAGTGCGGAAAGGCATTCAGCAATAAGTCAACCCTTACCTCTCATTTGCGCACGCACTCGAGAGAACGGCCTTTTAGCTGCGACATGTGCTGTAAGACAATCAGCGGGAAGTCAGTTCTTTCTATTCACATGCGCGCACACACTGGAGAAAGGCCGTAGATTATCGACGTGTTGCGAGGCTTGTAAGCGCGCACACAGGATAGCGAGCTATTCACTGCAGCGTGTGCGATAAGGGTTTATCCAATCACGTAATCTGCCAAGCACAAGCGCACGCACACAGCTGCCTCGGAAAACGCATTACGCTTCGACGAGTGCGATGGTGCTGACGCCAGTTGAAATCCGTAAGCTGTCGAACTCCGTTTGTCGCAAGTGCCATCGTTCCATGCGAGGAGTGCCCCCCAGCTACTCGAGGAGATTCTTTAAGTTGCTTAGCACCCTGCATACTTTTTCCATGTCCAAACTAGCAAATATACGTATACTTTTTCCATATATCTTTTGGTAGTATTTTTTCTGCATAATGCAATATTGGACTTTTCTCAATTAATACTGCATATTTAGATTTGTATGTAGCATATTGGGTGCTTGTATTACTCCTATCATTAAAATATAATTATTGCGTAGATTGTTAGATCTTAGCAGTTGCCTTTGCATATAGTTTTACTACAATTTATAACTCGCCAAATTATAACTACAATTCCAATAGTAATTAACAACGAAGGGAAACGAAGCTAAGCGAAGACTTGCATGCAAGAAGAAAAATGTGTTTAAAAAATTACGTAATTAAATTAAATTTTTAGAAGAATTTTAGAGTGCGCGTATGAAGTTGAAATATGGTCGTGTTTTTTAAGCTGGAAAATAAAACAAAAGCATCCACTTACAGTTAGTTGTAACGTAAGGAGGCATTGTACAAGGTCGAGATTTTGAAGGTCAGAGAGTATGCACGCGTTTTAAAACACGCAGCCACGTGAACACAATTTGAACATTCCCGTTTAGAGTATTATCCATTTGCACACCTAAAATTCTCTCGTCGTTCGCCACGGTAGGAATTTTCTAAAAATTCAGGATTTCAGGATATGAAGCTAAATAGTGCCTTATTTGCTTACGCCTTATTTGTATTTCGCACCACAATACCTCTACGTTTAGCAAATCATTCACTGTTACTGCATCCGTGCATGAACAATCTACCCTCCACTATAAAAAATAGCAGTACACTTCAAAGTTGTAAAAAGAAGTGGGGGACTTGATTTATGAAAATTCTACTTATTGTCATTGCCACCGCGCGTCTGCGAAACCCCAGGATGCCGCACATTTTGAGCACTTATTCTCTCTCTCTCTCTCATTCTCTCTCTCTCATTCTCTCTCTCTCATTCTCTCTCTCTCACTATCTTCTCTCTCATTCTCTTCTCTCATTTCTCTTCTCTCATCTTCTCTCATTCTTTATCTCTCATTTCTCTCCTCATTTTCTCTCATCATCCTCTCTCTCATTCTCTCTCTCATCTCCTCTCATTCTTGCTCTCTCTTTCTCTCTCTCTCATTCTCTCTTCTCATGATCCATCTCTTCATTCCTCTCTCGTCATTCTCTCATCTCTCATCCTCTTGCTCTCATTCTCTTCTCTCATTCTCGTATCTCTCATCTCTTCTCTCATTTCTTCTCTCATTTCCGTCTCTCTCATCTCTCTCTGATCATTCTCTCTCTCTCATTCTCTTCTCTGCATTCTTTCTCGCATTCTCTATATAGTATTCTCCTCTCTTCATTCTCATTCTCCTCATTCTCATCTCTTCAGTCATTCTCTCTTCATGTCTTCTCCCTCATTCTCTTTCTCCTATTCTTCTCCCCATCCTCTCTCCTCATTCTGTCTTCTCTTCTTCTCTCATTCTCTCTTCTCATTCCTCTCTCTCATATCTCTATTCCCTTCATCTCTCTCTTCTTCATTTCTCTCTCTCATCATTCTCTCTCTATCATTTCTTCTCCTCATTCTCATCTCCCTCATTTCTCTATCATCATTCTCTCTTCATATCTCGCTCTATTTCTCTCTCTCATTCTGCTCTCTCTCATTTTTATCTTCATTTCTGTCTATCGAGTTCATTCTCTCTCTCATCAACAGACACTACCCCACAACACCCCCACTCCCCTCCAACCCCACTCCTCCCAACAGCACTCCCCCACAACACACTCCTCCAACACACCCCAATACACACCCACAGCACACACACACCACACACACCCCACAATCAAACCCCCCCCACACCACCAACACACCTCACCCCACCACCACAACCCACCCACCACACACACCCACACCCACACACACACCAACACCACCACCATACCACCCAAACACACACACACCCACACACCCCCACACCCACAAGTGCCCACACCACACACACCAACCACCCACAACAACATGACACCCCAACACACAACACACCCTTGTGGTTGGTTTTTTTGTTTAGAATAGGCACGGGACTCGCCTGTGTAAAGGCGACTATAAGGACACAGCTGTACGTGTCCTTTCCCCTAATATCTTCTTCACTAGTTTTCCTGCCCCATCCCAAAATCAATAGGTGGACTGAGGTGTGCTTTATGGATCTATGCTTCTATCGTGAAAGATTTCCTGCTCACCATCCTTCAATTCCTCTTGCTGGCGGTAGCATTAAAAGCGCTAGGAAGGCACCCCAACTAAACAGTGATGGGTATGAGTGAGCTAAAAACTTTACTACCAAAGCGAGTGAGCGTTGACGCCCGAATCTCGCCACGTTCTGACGGTGCGCCGATAGTCGGTGCCGCTCCATGGAATTTGGGGGGAGTCAAGCCGCAAAAGTGTGTGATGGAAGGAGAAAGGAGATGTAGCGATTTGGTTGGGGAAGAAAGATCGGGGATCTACCTGCATTGGTTATGTCTCCAGATAAATGTCCACGGGAGATAAGCGTAAGGCAGTTTCTCCGATCTGACATTTGATGAGATGGTGGACATGGAAGGAATCACTATTGTAAAAGCTGAAGACCAGTTGAGGTTGAACGGCAGACTTCCCTCAGACGCATGGGTGTCGATGCGAATACCTGATGGTATTATGGAGGGCATAGCAGCAGCAGCCGGCGGTGCGCATACTACGGGCTAACGATGTAATTGGCGCGAAGACTGTTTGAGAGCGCGGCACTGAACTGATCAGCGAGTGACGTCGGGTGTGCGGAATTCTGATGATCGTGGTAGGATCGGGCGGCGGAGTTGCGAACCGCAGTTAATGGTGTGATTTGCCTGAGGACGGTGAGTGTGAGACGCAGTTACACAGACTGCTGAATATGCCGAAGCTGATGAGTGTGGTGGCCGTTGACAGCGGCGCGGCGGAGTTGCGAGTCCACAGTAGGCGGTGGAACGAAACTTCGTCGAGGAAGACGAACCGCTGAAATCTAGGAAGTGGAAGAAAGCTATCAGAAGTGGTGCAGGGAAGGAACTCAATACATGCTGAATTCGCAGTGCACTGCACAACCGTCTGATGAGACATCCAACCAAAACATGAGATGGATTGGCATGTCGTAGGAAAGAAGATACGGAGCGACGAGCCGCACTTCCTATCGACCTGAACTTCGTTCTATGTTAAGTACAATGAGGAGGGCCCCCTTTTCCTAGCAGAATAGTTCTAGGCAGTAGGGTCGACCCATCTCTGAAAGATGCTGGTGAGAACGTGCAAGGTGAGAGAGGAAATGCAGCCGGATACCTGTGCTGGAGTAGCGGAATCTGCCACAGCGTTCGAGAATATCGAGCTATATCCAGTAAACTGGGCGGTTAGCAAAGAGTACGACGCGAGTAGACAAACGACTCATTGAGCTTCGCGTACCCTTGACCGAGATGACATACCGGTCGGGGCGGGAAGTCTGTGATAGCTGTGAAGCAGGGACTAACACCTGTTTTGACTACAAGTGCATATCCGATACGGAGGCTAACAGAAGCATCACAAACATGCAGTGGTTGTCTACCGTAGAACTAGCCAGGAGGGGGCCATTGAGAGCCGGGCGTGTTCCGCATGGTGGGGTAAACTGCGCGTTAGAGAGAATTAATATGGTGGGAAGTGTTATGATGTTTTGGGCGTTCGGCCATTCTGCGCGTGACTGGCGCAAGGAGAAGGACGGGTCGAAATCGCTGTCACGATGCTGGAAGATAGACGGGGCCATCTTGACGTCAGTAAGGCTTGCAAGGCTGGGCGAGGTGTAGTGCTCTTGCAAGATAAGAGGAGAAACCCGACATAGGAGCTTTCACGGTGTCCGGCGTACCAAGATAGCAAATAAGGAAGGATACAGATATGCAGAGTTTCCAGCTTAAATTTATAAATCGATAGTGCGAGGCCGAGACTGAATTATTAGATTTGCTATACTGCGAGAAGTACAGAATTTGTCGGTCTAATCTGGGTTCGGATGGACTAACGAGCTGAGTATCGGTATGTGTAATAGTTGCAGTCAGGTGTTAATGCAGGTCCAAGGGATGGATTATGCTGCTCAGGGTTCGTTATTTCTATAGTGTTATGCCCCTGACTCCAGTCATCGGCTGTGAGTTCGAAATTACTCGTTCGTCTTAATAGATAGCGAGGAACGAAGCTCTTATTATTGCTGGGACTTCAATGCGTATGGCACGAGTTGGGGCAGCAAGTAAACGAATCGACGCGGGGTGGCTCTCTGACAGCTTGACAGTTTGAATGTTGCATCTGCAAACGGGCCAGCTCGACTTTGTAATGATGGTGCAGCTCGTCGGTGACCGTAACTTTCGTCTTAAAAGCATTGCTAACGTATGTATCATGGGAGTTAGTGCAACATTATACAATAGTGCCCAACAAGCTATGTGTATGAGGTGAAAGGCAGTGAAAATGTTGAGGCTACAAAGAGGTAAGGAAAGCTGTTGGAACCACAGGACGTTCGATGTGATCTTCATTGCATGATGGAGGAACCCCTGAGATATGTTTGGCCCGTGACTCGCATATATTGTATAAACCGTATGAAACCGTATTTGAGATTGTGATAGCGTCATGACAAAAGGTCAGAAGAGAACGCCGTCCTCCAGGTGTCTGGTGGACTGACGAGATCGGAACTGCAGGAATGCCGCCGAACACGTAGATTGGCACAGACGCGCAGAGCCGACAAAACTATAATTTCTCAAGAAGCAACATCTGGAACGCAGAAAGCTTTCCAAAAGCATTAGATAGTAAGTGTCGTGCTGAAGAGCTGGGGAGAGAGGTGGAATGCTGCCCTGGGAGCCGTATGAAGCTGGTGCGGCCAGACTCAGGTATGTTCAGGCAACACCTATTGCCGGTTTTCTAGGGAAAAGTTGTAGCTACCTGTTTCCTCGCCAGGTAGATATGTTACAAACCGAAGATTGTCCGGAAGATTTACAGCGAGTTCCGGCAGTCACTTGAATGAACTTTCCAGAGCTTGCGGCAAGTCGAAGATTGCAAAGCCCCCCGTATTAGATGGGGTGCAAATGTAACATTAAGACCGCTATTAAGACTCGGTCCGATTATCTTGCACGCATATAATGATGCACGAGATGGGAATTCCCGGATGTGAAGCAGCAACAGCTAGTCTCTTACCGAGGGCGATAATGCACCTACTGATACCGGCAGCTATCGGCAAATATGCTTTACTGGCACAGAAAGCAAAAGTGTGAGAGCGGATTATCTGCATTCGATGAGTCTTACCAGAGGGCCCTCAAGATTGGCTGATAAATAGTACGGATTTAGAAAAGCGAGACACGGTAGATGCTATTCAAAGGGCAGTTCGACATCTGACGCAGGCATTGAGAACGATGGAAAGTGCGTCCTATGAAGTATTGTGTATAGTGCTAGACTAGAAAACGCCTTTAACACTCGCAGGTGGAGTCCATCCTTTCTGCGCTAAAACTCTTGATTCCAAGGTACATCTCGAACTTGGTAAAAAGTTTACTATTAAGGAGAGAGTCCCTTAGGAACTGGGGTCCTGGAGTACAATCTATACGTTCAAGCGGTGTCCACAAGGTTGAGGTACTTGGTCCGATGTTGATGGAAATATGTATGACGCGGTTGAAGCTCGAGTGCCTGAGGCGCAAACAAGATTGAATTCGTCTGAAGATGTGCAATTGTCCGTGTCGTGCATTGGTAGGAGTAAAGGGCCCCTTACAGGAAATTTTGCCCTCCCCCGCATTAAAACAGGTGTGCTGTGACGGGCAGAAAGTGAGAGAGAGATTAATCTAAATTAGAGGCTGCAAAATATCTTACGAAGCTGTCACTGAGGTATTATGAGGTAGTGCCTATTGACGCGAGACTGTGGCTTTGACGAGCCCGCTGCGCAATGTCTCCCGAGAAAGCTTCGTATAGGCACCGTCATATGGAACGCATTAATTGCTAATGTGGGGTCTGGCAACGAACCGGAGGCTGCTGACTATGGTAGTAAATTCCATTTTCTCTACGCAGGCCCCTGGTTTGGGCTGATTGCATGGGGCATTCAGTACATGACGCCGTGGGGCTAATCGGTGCATAGAAGTGCGCCTTAGGCGGTTGCTCGATGCGTTTGCACGTATCTTATATTGCTGTGTTGTGTTTAGCAGATCATGCCTCTTTCCGATGAACCTCACTGCGCAGAGGAGAGTATGATTATTTGCGTGCAGGCGGGAGGGGCCTCAACTGGGAATATCTTACAAAAAGAGAGGGGGTGAAATTGATCCATGGCAACGCCGATGGAGAATATACAACTGGCGATGGAGCATTTTCGGGACATCGACTCATGACGTGATTTCAAGGAACATGGAGATTAGATTTTATCTACTCAGATCTGAAGGGCATGGATTTACCGCAGTATCAGCCCGATTCGGTGAGAACGATAGCTCATACATGCCAGGTTTTCCCGTGATATGAAGATGTAGAACACGTGTTTTTCATTGTCCATCGCTTCGCAGTGAAAGGAAGACTCACAGACTCCCAAGAGAAGTGACCTGAGACCATGTACACTAGGATGCTGCTGACACAATAGTATTGGAGTGCGGTAGCACACCTAAATGCGCAAAGGTCCTGAAGACGTCCGCTCGAGGAGAGTTACGAAGAGACTCCGTAAATTCGGTGACGAGCGAAAAGCCAATCCTTCTTCTCGCTTATGAAATGCTGACGGCGGTTCGAGGGAAGGATAGAGGAAAGGGAGGGGTTTTTAGTGGTAGGCAATAAGGTAGCTATGAATCCCACACCAGCGGGTTGCGGGCCGCTTGATCTTTAAGAAGATTGTTCCCTGCCGTAACACACACCACACAGCAACATCACTCTCCCCACACACACCACCATCACATAGCTGCCCATACGCTGCCACATACCTCCCACAACATACGCTCCCACCACACATACGCTCCCAACATACCTCCACACATACGCTCCCCCACACTATCCCCACTACTACGCTCCCCAACATACCTCCCCCAACATATCTCCCGCACACAGCATCCCCCACACATCCTCCCCCTACACATACCTCCCCCACACATAGCTCCCGCAAAATACGCTCCACACATAGACCCCCACAGTCCGCTCCCCTCCCAACATCCTCCCCACCATCCCAACAATACACCCCCTCCCACATTACATCCCCACAATTACAACTCCCCAATACAATCCCCCACACTACCTCCCCCCTAACCTAACTCCCCCCACACATACACTCCCCCCACACATACACTCCCCCCACACATACACTCCCCCTACACATACACTGCCTCCACACACACTGAAATTGGTTGCTTGTATTGTGTTTTGGGCAGAGCATTGCGTCTTGCCCTTCAGCCGCCATCCTGACTGAGGTTTTCCTGGGTTTCCAGGATGGTCCCTTGTTTGCAGTCCCAGGAATAAATGTAGTGTACATCATTAGCTTACGGGTGGGTGATGTTGGGTCGGGTTTCCAAGTCTTGGGAATATTCTAATTGGTAAGCATTTCTTAAATTTTCTAATTTATATTTTTCTAGTTCGGGGTTTAAGTTGAAAATATTATATTATATAACAGACTTTGTCAGGGTTATATATTTATATCTTCAGTTTTAAAGTTTTGAAATGTTTTTGGCAATTTTCGAAAAAAAGGAGCAATGCCCGAAAGTGAGACTTGCGCCATTTTTCTTACCTTACATATTACATATGTGAAGAGAATTTTACTTAAAAAATTAGAGGTTTTAAAGAAAAAATGGGAGCGGCTTTTGAGGGGAAAAATTGTGTAAATTTCAATCGCAAAATACGAAAAAAACTCATTTTTTTAAAAAAAAATTGTCCATGATCTTTTTTAATTAGCTAATTTTGTACAACAGAATCTGACTTAGATAAAAATATCTACCTCAAATTTTGAAGTTTTTAATGTTTTTTCTAATTTTCGAAAAGTCGGAAATGTCAACGAACATGAGATCTGCACCATTCTCTTAAACGTCATTTTCATTATTCAACAAACAAAATTAAATCGAAAAATTTGGAGCCATTTTTTGAATATTCTGAAAATGTCTACGGGGTTTGTGTAAATTATTACCCCCCAAAATTAAAATATCGGTTTCAAAATTCAGAGGCCGCAACATCATCTAGAACGAATGTAGAAAATTAATTTTGAAGAAAATCGTCTGAACGGTTTATGCTCTAGCGTTGTGCATAGACGGATAGACAGACAGACGGACGTTTCGCCGTCAATCGCTTTTCCGGTATGAAGAACGCACAAATCAGGGGTTCTGGCTACACCACGTGTTAGACATTTTTTTCTATATTCAGTATCTGGATTTATCCTCTTTTTCGTTACCAGGGCCCGGCAATAAGAGTTTTTGTGTCGAAAATTTGCCATTTTCCGGCGCATAATTACAAAACTTTCTCTTCTTACGTAAGTAAGCACGAGAAAGTACAAAAACTTTTTCGGTATAAGGGCCCCCAAAACGTGTATTTCCATCAAAATCTCTGGATCGATTTTTAGCAGCATTATATAACTTTCCCTATGCTAAGTATATTACTCCGTATATACGTACGAATAAGGGAAAGTAAAAAACGTATCTGCATTGATTAAATTTTGGAAACACATTGAACTATATAATTACATTTAAGAACCATACGTTCAAAAATAACGTGATAAAAATTGTAAAATTTAAACAGTTTTTGATATTGTATCTGTACTATAAAATTGTTAACTGTATTATGTAACGCATGTTGTTGACTTAATTAAGATCGCTAATGACTTTGCCGTCGTGCGACAAAAGAACTACAAAAGTTTTCACCTCCGAGGCACCGCCTCAAACGTAGCGCGGGACATTCCAATTTACCATTTTGATCTTTGTTTTAATTTCCGAGAAAACCGGAACTGCGCCGAAAATGGAATCAGCACCACTTTGTTTACCTTCTTTGCCACACACGTGAAAAATTTAAAGGTGAACGTTCAGCCATAAGTTCGCTGCATGTCTTAAACTTTTAAGAACAATGAAGGCTCCCACCCAACACCAATTGAGATAACCTTGTAACATGGTTACCTATGTAAAGGGTTTCTATCACTTGCGTTTTACACGCCATATCTGCTGCTCACACGTTAGATGCTCGGTTGACAAAACACACTGATTAAATAAAGACAACACATTTTGATACAGTAGAGTTGTTTAATTATCGAATTTATATATTACAAATTGATCAATATTGCAATTCCTTTAATTTGTCTTTTGGAATGATTCAATAAATGTTTTTTCTTTAAATGTGTGTAAACAACAAAAATTAAATCTGAGTGAATCTTAACAATTTCTACTTCTTAAAACGTAGTGTCATGATATGCAGAGAATAATCCAGGAACTTTTCAATATTTGTTTTGTAGAGAGTCGACAAAATGAAGTACCTTGGCAGTGCTTCATAAGTAGAATGACCTCCGTATTCCTTGATACGACCATCTTGACATCACGTTCCTCCTGCTTGCTTTCTTCATTGCCGTGCTATGCTGTTGATGAACAACACAAGAGGATCAGTGCCTTATTGAACTCGGTTGTGAGATTTTGTCCCGTGGCAAGCCACCAAAGCTACTTTAAATGCAGGTATAATTTTAGTGCGTTTGTTTGTGGCATAAGAAGCAAAACCTGCCCATCACCGACACAGTCCACATTCGACAACACAAATATGGACTAATCAATACACAAATTGCAAGTATATTGAAGCCAGAAAATTCTTTGGGGGGCCGTTAACAAGTAGCTCAAGGGTTGAGTTACACGTATATTGTTTCTTTTTTATTAATAATCCACAGCGGAAGCACGCAGATATTCAATGGAAAGGATAACTCCGATTTCTTTGCATTTGAGATCTAGATCTGGCGTATCAACAGATCTGTGTAAATGTGTGTGTGTACGCACGCCCCCAATATA
>BOPP01000195.1:2312046-2330193 GCA_017312745.1 Gryllus bimaculatus | reverse complement strand
TATATATATATATTAGTGGGGGGTGGGGGGGGTGTATGTATGTGTTTAACTCTCATTCCCGAGCCTTGGTAACGATCAAGTGTATAAATCTTGTTCCAATATATAGTGAATTATTTTCTCTCTATGTTGTGTAGTCAGAATTCATGTTTTGTGGGCCAGTGACGCCGAAAATTCGGTTGCCCGTTCGTTCGGCCATTTGCTAGAGGTCAAATCTAGAGGTCAAATCTTTCGGTGGCTCCTGCGTCGGTTGCACAGCACACAGAAAACCGAAAAAGGTCCTAAGACGGAATACACTCTACAGTGTTCGTGCAGATAGGACGCACAGAAAACGCGCAGTCCAGAAAGCACGATTTCTGCACGAAACTTCTCAGCATAGTCGTAACTTTTTAAAGCTGTAACCTCAAAGTTTAACTCTAGCGCCAGAATCATTCACTTATCCGACACCATGGTAATCGGCCATGGCAACCGATTTTATGGTTAGATGTGTCGAAGTACGTTTGTGTGACGTGAAATTATGAAAGACTTTCTCCTCCCCTATTCCTGCCTTCCGATTTTTCTTCGCTGTGCTCCTCATGGTTAATTAATTCTTAATAAAGATCAGACAGCCTAACATGCACAGAAATGCAGCCACTGAAAGCACTCGGACGGCGCGATTCAGTTGTTTTCCGGTAGAACTACCAGCGTTGTCTTGTGGCAATTTATGCACAAAATGTACAGACCGTGTATGCTGGACTTGTGACTTTTATACTTCCAATTTGGGATCTTGAAGTTTCTGTACAGAAACTCCATGACAATCTGCACGAAAATAGTACCGCATATACTGGGCTCTATACTATGTTAAGAATATACATTCTCCTTTTATTGACAATCACTATTAAAGATATTGCAGCATTATCGATATTTATGAACTCAAAGAATGTCTTGTGCTCTCCCAGGCAGTGCACGACACGCTGTTGAGCCCAAGTTGATTTGATTTATTTAGACAACAGTAAAAAACTGTCTGTAACGTAAAGGGGAGGTAACAATATCGCACGCTTTCTTGAGTTCCCCCTCCCATTATTTTAACTATACATAGTTGAAAGATGAATGAAAGTTAAAAATAAAACAAATAATATTAAAATTTCAAAAGGCGCAAGATTTGTCATATTTGAAAAACTAGACGTTTTTGGCTCCGAAGTTACAGAAAATGTATTTGTAAAGAGAAACAAACTGCAGATGTGATTTTTCTGCATAGCTAAAAAATAGTAACTCATCCACAGCTCTACTACTATTTCTACTACTACTACTACTACTATTTCTACTACTACTACTACTACTACTATTTCTACTACTACTACTACTACTACTACTACTACTATTTCTACTACTATTTCTACTACTACTACTACTACTATTTCTACTACTACTACTACTATTTCTACTACTATTTCTACTACTACTATTTCTACTACTACTATTTCTACTTCTACTACTATTACTACTACTACTTCTACTTCTACTTCTACTTCTACTTCTACTACTACTTCTACTTCTACTACTACTACTACTACTACTACTACTTCTACTACTACTACTACTACTTACTACTTCTACTACACTACTACTACTACTTTCTTCTACTACTACTACTACTACTTTACTACTACTACTACTACTACTACGCCTATTCTATCTACTACTCACTATTCTACTACTACTCTACTACTATTTCTTACTACTACTAACTACTACTACTTACTTCTACATTTCTACTACTATTCTACTTCTACTACTAGTACTACACTACTACTACTACTACTACTCTACTACTACTTACTACTTCTACTCTACTACTACTACTACTTTCCACTACTTCTACTACTACTCTACTACTCTCTATTCTACCTTCTAGCACTTCTACTATTGTCTACTCTACCTCTCTACTACCTACTTACTACACTGACTAACTTCTACTCTACTACTTCTACTTCTACTACACCTCTACTATTCTACTACTACTATTTCTACTATCTTTACTACACTATCACTTCTACTTACTACTTCTACTACATACTTCTACTGACCTACTACTACTCTACTACTGACTACTACTTCTACTATACTACTACTCTACTACTCTTACTACTAGCTATTCCTACTACTCTACTCTACTTCTATACTACTTCTATACTACTACTTCTCTACTACTTCTACTACTACTCTACTACTACTTCCTACTATCTACTACTGACTACTACTATTCTATCTACTAGCTATCTTCTCACTACTACTATTTACTACTACTATTACTACTACTACTAATTACTACTTACTACTATTACTACTACTACTATTACTACTACTTATTACTACTACTACTCATCTATTATACTATTCATACTATTTACTCACTCATCTAGTTACTTACTATTACTACTGCTACTACTTCCTACTACTACTATTACTACTACTACTATTACTACTACTACTATTACTACTACTACTACTACTACTACTACAAACAAAGGAAGGTCTACAAAAATTGCGCATATTGTAGCTACATTGATGTCCAGAAGCAAAATAGGAGGTCTTCTCAGCATTTGTTCACTGGATCAGGGAAACTGGACAAAAATCTGATCTAGATGGTGCTCATTGACCCGGAAGGGACGTGGCATCAACATAAGGTCACAGTATACCGTATTTATACAATAGCACAGCTCCGAGTTAAGTGCCCTATGGCGACGTCTTGGTCAGCGACTCAGCTGTCAGCGGCGATCAAGAAAGAATTCGCCGCCGTACAATTCGAAATACTGCATCGTTCTACTAAATCGAACCAAAAAGCAAATATTTCATAAAATACAATATTTTAATGTAATGAATGTTGTCCTTTGAAAGTGAATAGTGGAATCATGAGGAAGAACAAGTATTTCTATACTGTTTACGAAAAATGTCTAGAAATGTAAGTAATCTAAATGAATAAGAGTATCTAGGAGGTAATAAGATTTATGTTAAGATATAATAACAAATTTACGTCTTTCCTTTCTAGGTCTATTGAACAAGTAAGAAACAACATATTTGAAGTGTTTTTTCTTTCTTTTTTGCTACATTTAATTGCCGCAGAGCAGTGCACCCCTTTCGACACACGCATTGTTATTAATGTGGTAATTCAGTCCGTGCTAATCTAATATGTTCCGATACATGTCAAATGTGAAGTTAAAACGTTGATTTGATGTAATTTTTCGTGTTTATTAATGTTTTGACCTTAAAATCTTAGGAATACTAAACCACAAAGTCAAGAAACATCACGAATTATTTTTAAGTTTTTAAACGGCTCTTCATAAACGCAATTTCAAAAAACAAATCCTAAAACTTCAGTAGAAAGTATCCGCAGTTTTACTTGGTCTTTCCAGGCTCGCTAGCTGTATGCTCGCCCATCCCTAACTAGCTAAAACACGTGTTGACCTGCGCTGCCGTATTAATACGGCCGTATGTAAATTGAAGACCGAATAAACCCTTAATATTTTCGCGCGAAACTTATTTTCTAATTCTATATTTCAATTGGGGACCGAACCAAGCCAGGTGAGGACAAGGACTGATTGAGCAGGGAAGTGCGGTAGGGGGGCCGCCGCAGCCACGCTGCTCTCCAGCTTTTCCGTATGGCTTAATGAAAATCGTCCAGTCTCGCTCCTACATCAAAATTAAAAGTAAAATAAAGCACTAGGAAAGTGTCCAAATTTACTTGGGGGAAAAATTGAGGCTTGAGTTGTGTTTTAAAAACAATGTGCCTGAAAATATTCTTCGAAAAGTTTCACCTTCCACTTTCATTTTGAAGGGGTTGAGGTAGTCTGTCCGCAATTTGCGTATGCTCTTCTCTGGGTCGGTCCCCAATTTAGATATAAGGGGGTTAAACTCTCGTTCTCCTTCTGTCCCCAATTTACATACCTAGATGAATAGGACTAGAGGCGCGGGCAACAGACCTCCGGCGTCCAGCGCAGTGAGGTGCGGGGGTGGGGGTGGGGCTTGCCGATGATCGCGGTGCGCGAGAGCAAAACCAGTTTTCTCTTCGTCTCAAACCAACTGTAACTTAATTTTTGGATTTTCGCCTGATACGAATGAAACTACACCAGTCACGTCTTGACGGTATTGAATGCATTATTTATAATATTTAATTTCATTTGATGGGGAATTTATTTTCGTTTGATGGTGAGTTCGTTGATTGAAGGAAGTGACAGAAGTCAAATAAGAAATAAAGGTGACCAAAGAGCAAACTTTACTGCTGGTTTCTTTTTGCCAATGACAAATTTAATTTTCTACGTAAAAATGTCAAGCTAATTTCACGTTTTCATCAGTTTATTAAAGAAATATAGTATTTTATGTATTAAAATAATATACATCTCTTATTATATATATCGAAACTACCGAGTTAAATATGCCGTTAAGCAAAAAATCTGTTATTACATAAACTCACAATCACTTGAAACAAATAAACGATACACAATTTGGTATATGTAATACATTATTTCACAACATAAAGTTTAATACTGAGAAACACGCACTTCACATTATTGACATTTCAAATTAATAACATTTCAAAACCAACATGTAACTTTTTTCAAGAAATAATTTTGTTTTCACGAAACAAAGCACAAAGGTCATGACAAAAATTACAAAACACTTATCAGAATATATTACCATATCCATTATATGGATGGCACAATGAAATTATAACCAATCTCCACTGCCGTTGATCTAATTTCCATTCGTATTAAATAATTTGCTGTGTTTGTATATTTGTCCACCACAGCATTATTGAATCGAAGGAACTTATTAAAGGAGGTAAAAAATGAGAGTTAATTATTTAATTTTTCAAAAAATAAACTTGTAAACCAAGAAATAAATATTAGTAATTATTTGTAAACTTTTAAAATGCTTTGTAGGTTTGATCAGAAGATAGTAGGTAGTAACAATAATTGCATTTTTCTGAAACTAAACAACTTTACGATATATATATATATATATATATATATATATATATAAAATATATATATATATAAATATATAATATATATATATAAAATATATATAATATATATAATATATATAATATATATATATAAAATATATATAATATATATAATATATATAATATATATATAAAATATATATAATATATAAAATATATATAATATATGTGTGTGTGTGTGTGCTGCTTCATTTTCTTGAATATTTTGTGAACTTTTCAATTCTGTATTCTTGGTTCGAAGAGCAGGCATCCCAAACCAACTGAATTGAATTATATGTCCAGGTATCTGAAGGTTCTAAATACTATTAATTCATTTGCGAATGAGAATCCTGTTTCACGAGAAATTTCTGTATTAATTATGGCTTTGATGGACATTATGTATAAGCTCTACATAATGCACAATATCATAAGCCCACTTGCTACTGATTATTGTTCACCTACGGTCTTCTATCTCACCAGTCATGCTCTTACTCTAAATGCCAACTTAACAATCCAGTGTGAAACAAGTAGTTTACAATCAATGGAATATTTTTTCAATTTCTAACAACCCTATTGTTCACGCCTATTAAGGTGGTTAGAGCGAGATATTCCCTAATAGAGAGTCCATATTACGTTCAAAAATAATTATTTCCGAGATAAGTGGGTATTGTGGGACCTACATAAACCAAATAGGACTTTAATGCTGAGTTTTATTTAATTATTTGAATTAATTTAGTTTAATAGATGTAAAATAAAGATATTTTAATACCACATAACTATACCATATATATACCACTACCGTTGACTAGTTTTTTAACTAGTATCAATAGATCGCGTGGCCACGGAATAACAAATTGAAGCATAAGATTGAACATAGAAAAGCGCTATTGCACAATTAGTAAGAGCAAAATCATAAAACGTAACATAATAGCCACACATCTATATAGTTTTGTGCAGTAATTGCCAATAATGGCAAAAATATCAATGTTTGAGAGGCGAAAAGTCTTTAATACATTGGGCAAATCCGTAATGTCCTTGAGATTGGCATGACTGCTCAGGGTTCATGCATCATCAAAGTTTCATTGTTTTGAATCACTTTGAATACTGTTCGTTGCCTGGTCGACACGCGGTAAATATCAGAATCTGAGCGAATTGGCGGAAGGTTTATTTCCAAAGCGGAATTTGATAGATAACGAAATAATTCCCCCAATATCATGAGAACAGTGCGGTAATAAAAACTTTTCAAATATATTTTCATTGTTTGTTTCTCTCTAATTTTTATTTCTTGAATTACCTGAACGAATTGTAGGACAAATCTGAGGTTATTCGATTGCTCAACAAGATCAAAAGTTTGTATAAAGTAACATTGTATTAAGCTTTATATTTAACTTCAAAAAAATCGTAATCATGGACTCCTGTTCCTTATTATCCTTCTTACCACAATATATATATATATATATATATATATATATATTAATAGTATATATATATTCCCCCATTTTATTTTTGCTTTGTTAATTAAACTGGATGATCAATTTTTAATGTTTTAATAGTTTTGATTGAAATTATAGAACTATTTTGGCAATTACAATGTGCCGTATTGTTTACAGCGGTGCTGTTGTATAATACATAGAAAATATGGCTTTCAGTATACTTTTATATATGTTATGATATTGATTTAGATGCAAGTTATTGTGTAAAGTACATATCAAGTTAAAGCTGATAAAATGAAAATACTGCATCAGATAATTCTGAAAGCTGTAATATTGAGACCTTCAATAATAAAATTATACCATTGTTAGAGATAAAACCTTCAAAAGAGATTTCTGAGTGGCACAGTCTTTTGTAGTCGTTTGTTTTCACGTTGCACTCAAAATGAAAAAAAAATTAAATATTTTGAAAATAAGATATTAGTACCACTCAAAATGTATTTTATTATTGTAACACATTTGAAGCCACTAGAAAGTCTTATTTCTTTTTAAATGAATGCCCACTCAGTAGCAATACCGATTGAGGTGCTGATCTACGCTAAAGATTGTTGCTTTGAGTCATGTGTACGCATCTTTGGTGCAAAAGACAATGAAAATCCACTGTGTATTTCCATAATAAAAAAGAGAATATGAATAATTTTCAAATAATTGAATAATCATTGTTCAGGAGCAAGAAACTGACGTACGGCACAATACAAAATAATAATACTCTACTGAATGATTAAAAAATTCTGTTAAGTGTCAAGATCACCCATTTCCTCAAGGAGTAGTATCAAAGTGAGTCATTGGGAATATTAATTGAATTAAGATTTTCATTCAGATCGCCCTAACCATTATATCCATCAAATTCCAACTTTTCTGAATATCTGGTAACCATCAAATGCAATGTTCTCCAGGAGTGAGGGTATTTTAATTGCTCCCAGAAGATCTAGAAGAATGTACGAACTCTTGCTGCCTTGTCAGTCGATTTGAATGAAGCGCGTTGCACGCGCGGTGTTTCTGAGATTGCGCGTACAGTCCCAAACCTCTAGAAAGCGCGCAAACGTCTCCCTTTGGACTGATGTAGGCTTATGATTTTGCAAAATTCTTCCATTTGAAATACAAGATTTCCTTTAAATTGCGCATGTTGATTCTTCGAGACGCTAGCTATCAAAAGAAAAGTTTTTAAAAGCATGTTCAACAGTTAATTTTCTCACAATTGTAAAATTTCAGGTCAGATCTGTCAGGTCATCATAAGAGCCCATACTAAAACAGCAAACTTTATACATAAACATACTAAAACAGCAGTCTCTTTACGTAAAAACTGGACGGTAAAATCAATTCAAACTTTACCAGAACATAGAAGAACCCCTCATATTTCGATTAATACAATAAAAAGGGCATGTTAAAAATAACACTTATCTCGCTCTAACCATCTTCATTACACTCCATTATAAAGAGTAATTTTAACTCTACCGTTACTCTTGACATTTTTATCTGACTGTCCTTTAATATTTGCTTCATTGTTTCAAAAGTGACTCTAAATATGAGATGTTATTGATAAGTACTGAAATAGTAACATTTTCTACATATCACATTCCTATTTAGAAGATCCAAGTGGATACGTTTAACAGAAGTGATTGCTATATATGCCTACACAAAATTTACAAATATTATTCACAATTTTTCACAACACTCTCTGATATAGCTCGAAAGGGAGAATTTTCTTCATTTGAAGCTAAACAATTATAAGACCGGTGGGACATTGAATTTCAGATCATGCCGTGTGAAGCCAAATCATTAGCTGTAAAACTAATGTAAAATCGAGCTCATTAATATCGAGTAAATAGCCGATCGTCCTCTGCAGCATAAATTCAAGATAATATTTTCAAATGTATGGGTGTTATTACTTTATTCAATTGTCTCAGCAGAGTGTTGGCAATATGAGTTTTTCACAGCCCCTCTCACATTCTCTTCTCATACTTATGAAACCTCGTTCACATTTTTTGAAGAAACTTTGTGAAAGTTATGTTTTTATAAATATTTAGTAGCTATGCTTTCTGCATTATTTGCCAAAAAGTGTTAGTTTTACAACTGGATGTAAATAACATTTTTGCTTTCATTGTTTTCTTTACAAATTTAACCATAAATCTTTAAAAGCTTTATTGGTTATTTAACTTTCAACATTCTTCATGATTTACGTAATTATAAATTTTTGGTTCTCTGCATTTAACTTTGTGGAAGTACTTGTATTTTTTAGTTTATTTTGACAGACATATCCGTGTCTTCCTTCTTTGGCTTTGTTTATTGTATGTAAATTTTAAAAACAATTTGAGAACAATTGTGAGATTCATTTTTGATTTCATAAATCTAGTTTCTTGACTTATCCATTTAATAAAGAATTATTTAGATAAATATTTGATAAATAGTTTTTGTTAAATATCGTAGTTATTAAGTATTGTGTGTGTATTTATATATATATATATATATATATATATATATATATATATATATAATTTCATTTACATATCCTTTATCATTAATAAAAACACGTACGAGTTATCTTTGGTTGAAGCCAGCGAAATGTTATTATTGGCTTTATTTCGTAGGCCCTATTGCCTTTTTTTCGTGCGTCCAAATGAGTTAATATTGTTTCAGTGAGTTCCAACTTTTTATTCCTTGTGATATCTACTAAATCCTCTCTATACTAAAGGTTCTTTTGTTAAGAAAACATTTTTTGTTTTGTTGTTTGTTAGGTTTACATTTGTTCCCTGTTTACTGAGACGCTTTACCCCTAACGTTTGAAGGAATAAAACGCAGTTCTTTTTTTATTAGATATTGAATTATTAAATATCACTTTTGTGTCGTGACTTTATATCTTGACGTGTCCTATACATTGACTTTTTGAGCAGAAAAATATAATGTCTGCTTTGGTTTGGTGCCGTTCACGCCCCGCTTCGCCGCCACCACGCCGCCGCCACCGCCGCCGCCGCCGCCGCCACCCACTGGGGCTCCTTACCAGCGCTCGCCACGGGTGCGGCGTTGCCAAGTCGGCGCTCGCCCTCGGCGAACTGCAGCCGGCCGTCGCGGGCCTGCACCACTGGATCCTGCACCCGCAGGTACTCCAGCAGGACGTCGGTGTCCAGCAGCCCCTTCTCGTAGTTGCGTCCCTGCTCCGAGAAGACGTAGAAGCCGTCCCCGCCGCCCGCCAGGAAGCTGTTGAGCGCCACCGGGTACCACTCCTCGTCCTGCAGCGGCTCGTACCTGCGGAAACGCCACGCGAGCCAATCGCATTCAAGTTGCTGGTCTTTTGGGACGCGCTCGCGCGCTTTTGCTCTGACCGCGTCAGTGCAGCAACTGCGCCCCGAGGCCCCTGTGCTCTTCACGTGCCGCTAGGAGTCGCGACCGTGTCTAGCAGTGGTTGGTACAGTGGCGATCTTGCGAGACTATAATGAGCCCGGAGAAGCAAATTGGAAATGGAATTATTGGAAATGAATACGGTCAATGATACAATGAGGCACATCATTACTTAAAGGGCCCTAAAGAACCAATACTTCAATCTAATAAATGAGTTGTCTGAAAAAAATCAATGACTACGCTCCACATCACAACAGGAAAGAAAGTTAGAAAACATGTGCAAGACATTGGTCAGTTTCCTTTCCAATGGACTACAAATAGCCCTGACATGAATCTCATCGAAAATGTTCGTTTGATAGTTACAAGAAACTCGCAAAGTGACATTAAATTGAAAGAAGAAATGACAAATTGATTTTCAACATACCTCAGAATAAGTTTGTTAATTATGAAATGTACATAGAACATTAGAAACCTGTGCACAGAATGTGTCAAAAAGTATTCACAAGTACATTTTGTCTTATTCAGTACCTCTCGTCTAATAATGCGCCCCCCCCTCGGCCCCTGACCTTTGGTTGAGCTTGTGCCGACGCGATAGTCACTTGATGCGCGGCGAGGCTCCCATCTTGAGGCGCGCTCTGGCGTCTGACCTCGCGACTCGCGCATCGCTCCTTGCCTCATCTAGCGGACAAAGAGGTGATTTGAGTCTTGTTTTCGGCTTGAGGACGATCTTTGGCTTGCAGAAAATCTACATCATGGGACAGCCGATTTTACTTCCCTTTCGAAGGAAGGCATACGAAGGATTTTTTTTTCAAAATACGATGTTTGTTTTTTTTTAATCCACGACTTGGATTTGGTATGAACTGGCAAACATTGGTATTACAGTCCGTCGGGGCGACGAAACCAGCGATTTGAATTTTTCTCAGAGTTCAAATCTTTTACTCCTGATTTTACATGCAGTAAATGTACACATTTGTATAATTTTCGTCGTGTGGTTAGGTGGAAGAGCGAGTCTGATGGTACGAGCCCTACCGTATAAGCACAGTATACATATTTATACAGTAGCGCAGTTCGGCCCATTTTGTGGCTACTTACGGATGCGCGCCGCATACAGGTAGCGCTCCTGGCGGAGGTCAAGTAAAACTACGGAAAGATGCTACTGAAGTATGCGGATTTGTTTGTGAAAATGCGTTTATTAAGAGCTGGTTAAAAACTTCGAGTTGGAAATAGAAAATTTGTATTATTTCTGGACCTTCTGGCTTTATATTCCTAGCATTACAAGAGCAAGTCACTAAATAACACGTAAAATTACATCAAACCAACGTTTTAACCTAACATTTGACATGTACTGGAACATAGTTGGTATGCATCAACAGAATTCTCATACTTTTTCAGTCAACACATTAATAACAATACATGTGCCGAAAGGGGCGCACAGTGCTGCAATTAAATGCAGCAATAATGAAGGAAAGAACCATGAGTTATGCTGTTTTTGTATCTTTCAATAGACCTAGAAAGTAGACAGAAATTTGTTTCATGAACAGTGTAGAAATACTTGTTCTTCTTCGTGATTCCATTATTCACTTTCAATTGATAGCATTCATTACATTTAAATAATGTCATTCCTTAAAAAATGGTGAAAACGTACTTCACTTTGTTTTAGTTATAAGCATAAGGAAAATAAAATATGTATAACCAACTTACTTTTTGGTTAGATTTGGCAGAACGATGCAGTATTACGAATGTAAGGCGGCGCATCGGTCGAGACGCTGACCAACACGTCGCCATTAGGCACTCAACTCGGATCTGCGCCACTGTATAAATGCGTGTATTGTGGTACCAGTAAAGTGTAACATAGTAATGGTTTTTAGTCATAAGTCCTGCCTAGCAGCAGAGTAGGGTGTTGGGGATCACGAAATAAAAAAGCAGAATGCTTTGAGAAGTAAGTAGACCTGCATAGCTTCTTATCTAAGAAGCGGTTGTATTAGAATGTTTTTGTAAAGAAAGACTTCCCGCACGTACACGGGCACGGCGCAGGCGTGGCAGAGCGCGAGCACCGATCGCACGCGCCGCCCGGCGGGGGCGGCGGCGTCGAAGGAGACGCGCAGGCCCGACACCTGCAGGAAGCCGAAGTAGTTGCGCGCCCAGGGGCCCGCGCGCGGCCCGCGGCGCCGCGGCGACGCCACCGCCTGCTCCAGCGCCGCGCGCAGCCCCGCGCCGCGCACCTCCAGCAGGTCGACGGTGTTCTCGAAGGGCAGGGCCGTCACCAGCCCGTTGAACGTCACGTCTGCGCCAAGCATCGTTTATCCACCTTTAGTTATTTGTTTGTTTATTTATTTATTTATTTATTTACACAGGTCGTCATTACCCCCAATAAATGAGAATGAAATAAATCCACTAATAAGGAAAAACAGAAATATCCATTTATTTATTTTCAGGGTCAATGATTTTACGCCATGCACCGTAAACTTGAATGAGGCAAATTACCGTTTGATTAAATCAAGAAAAATAATTTCATAATTCAAATCAAAAATAAAACAGTTATTTACAGTATTAAATACTACTTAGAAAGGCAACAACAAAGAGAAGAACTTTCCACAAACAGCTAAAGGAAAACTTTACAATCTGTTCGTATGTTCAATATAAGTCTTCCTGCTCCCGTGCACAAGTCGTCAAACGTCATTTATATTTTCTCACATCTTCCAGCTCCTCCAAGACATACATTCCTTGTCGACAATTATGTTATTCCGTCTCTATTTATAACTCAACGACATCTTACGTTCCATAAGTTTCCTCGTCCACCGGGCCGTATATCACACTCCGTTCAGTAAGACGTTCATTCTACCTCTATTATTATTATTATTATTATTATTATTATTATTATTATTATTATTATTATTATTATTATTATTGATACTAGTACTACTATTATTATATAAGGGTTTGAGACATGTTATTTTAACATCGATGGTTTGTGATCGATGTTGGTTTTTTCTGATTTATTGTATCTGAATGAAAAAAATACAGCGTCACAATACTGTAAAAGTAAAATATGAAATACAACTGATGGTAACACTCTATCAAACCAAAATAACGTATTTGTACTACCTTAATCGACCAAACTAACTCGCTCGCCCGAGATGACCTTCATGCCCTTGTATGCCTCTTTCTTCATGTTCATTTCGTACATTGAAATGTGGTCAATAAAAACACTGTGAGCGTAGGGTCGTCCCCTTCTTTTCGTACGCTTGTTCGGTAAATTGGTAAACATGAACACTGTCCAATTAAATTGTAATGCACTCGAACTGAATGTTAGATGTTACTAAACCAGACTAAAAGCCTAAGTTTTTAGTCGGTGTATGTTGAACATCGATGTTTACTAACATCGCTGTTTTGTTACCGATGTATCCCTACTACGTATCGACAGCATATAACTGACTGTCAGTTCTCTCTCCGTGTGCTGTGGTGCGTCACGTGACCTGCTCTGAAGCAATCAGGTGCGAGGTTTTGTTTACTCTCTCTCAGCCAGCGTTGCTGCTCATCTGACGCGCACGGAATCGCGCAGGCGATTAGTTCGGCTTTGGCGAAGGTTATGAACATAGACGTATCGTCGCCTGTCAGTGAGGGTTAATGTTTTCAGATTTAATTGATCTGTGATGCAAGTGGTGCCATGTGCGTAGTAATGTGTGGCAATAGCGCATCGAACTGTCAGAGTCGCTTATACGCTGCCGGTACTGTAGTGATGCGACATCGACAAGAAAAGATCGATGTTGCCAAACATCGACGTTCAAAATCAAAACATCCAATAATACATCTATCAAAAACAATCAATGTTTTAAAGTTGGTTTAGTAACTTCTAACATTAAATTCGTTAGTTAATGAGAACGTTCACGTTTCAGCGCCCCTCCCACCACCGTCCCTGTTTTTGTTATTGTCTCAGTTTTGGGGATTCCCTTAATACGAATGTCTCTCGCAGTTCCATACATAGGAGGAGTGTTAGCGATGTAAAACGTCCAATTTTTTGCAAAGTAGCCTCTGTCGTAGTTTAGGTGAAGCCTTACTTCAGTTGTTATTATTTGTTTGTTAATTATTTTATAATTTTTAGTATTTATTTTGTACATTTCTAGACCGCAACGAACGAGCACGGCGAAGCCGTTGAAAGTCAGCTGCCGTATTGGATCTAAATTGACAAACAATGAAAGTCAGCCTGTTCCCTGCTCAAAAGGTATTCTCACTGATGAGCGTAATCATGGTCAAGCCGGAAACTTGTGGCACCGCCTATGTGGCCTGTCCCTTTGCTTACGTGATGGGTGACTGAAATTGTTTTTAGGGAACGAGTGACTGGGAGGCGCGGGCGGCTACTCACTGCCCTGCGGGAGGGGCGCGCGCAGGCCGCCGGAGTTGGTGATGCCGATGGCGGCGCGCGTCCACGTGCCGGGGGGGCCGGCGCCCGCGAAGGCATGCACATGCGCGTCGGCCACGAAGGAGCCCAGGTTGCACTCGCCCGCGCCGCACACGCCGCCGTTCTGCTCCAGCAGCACGGCGGAGCGCCCCACGACCCGCGCAGCCAGCGCCTCCAGCCCCGCCGCCCACGGCGCCAGCGCCAGCGCCGTCTCCGCGTCTGCGCACGCACCGGCAGCCACAGCGCTGTCACTCTGCGCACTTAGCAAGTAGGGACCAAACCGTTCCCTACGATATTTTCCTCATTTTATTAAAGAGTCATTCGTTTTTTTGTTAAATGGCGGCCGGCTGCCGATCGGTAGTTTTCCGGCTTCGGCATTCTATTAGAGCAGCCGGCTACCAGATCTCTCTTCCAGACAGAAGCCGATTTAGACCTAGCTCTCTAGATATTCGAACCTAGGACCTCCCGATCAGAACCATTACAGAGTCAGTGGCATTGCTGCCTATCTGCTAAACTCCACCAACAAGCTCTCGCAAAACGTTCTTTCGAATAAAGATGGAAATCGAAAAACCAGTGAACTCTGTGAACCCTTTCGTCAAAACCTCTCTTGTCTGTAATTAGGGCCCAGATGTTTATGACATGTTATATTTTTCTTTGCATTATTTCCTTGGGAAATGTAAGATAAGCATGATTTTATCTACAATGACTAAAATTATGCAATTCTTATGTATCATATACAGTCATATTTTAGCTTTTTCTAACCCTTTGGTCATTTTCAGTTAATTTTTCATATTATGTTTCCATGATTTTTTGTCATATTTTTTATCTTTTTGAATCCATTTTCGCATCCTTGCTTGCAGTCGTCTCAAAGAGATTTTTCATCTTGCGTAATTGTTATCTAATTGATTACAATTTAGTTGTTGTATATAATTATTGTCTGTCTTTCCTATGAATGTTATTTATGTGAATTGGGATGGTAAGCTGTATAGAACAAGAAAAAGAAAGTGCAGAAAGCACCAGATGCGAAGGAAGTGTTAGTTTAGTTTTGTGCCTAGGTCAACCGCTTCTGTAAAATTTATTTAATAACTTTAGCAAGTAGAATTTTTTTCACGGGGCGCCAAAGGAGAAGGGGTGAATTGTGAATGTGCTAGATTTAAAAAGTATATTTTTAATATAATGTTTACTTAAACAGCGAAAGGTTTTGGAGGTTTCGAGTATGCGACCAAATTTTTTTAAAGTTATATTCATGGTCAAATTTTCATATTTTTAGGTCATAAATACTTGCGTATGTCTAACATTTTTAGGTCTTACACCTCCGTGTCCTACCTATAATACATGTAAGTAACACACGTACAGTGCCAACCAAAAGCATACCCCTTTCAATCGCATTCGTTTAAGGCGTCATATTTTTTTGTTTAATGTTATCTTCATGACGTATTAAATTAAGCGCAAAAAGGGCCATTCTTCCGTAAAACAACAGATTGCTAATTTAAAAAGTGAAGGAGATCGAAAATATTTGATTTATCAGCAAGATAAAAAATACCAATTTTTGATGATTAAAAAAAGTCAATAAAAAATTATTACACCTATATCAACCAATTGTGGTTTATATAATGTACCTACCTAATGCTCGTATTAGCCTATACAAGTTTTGCTGAAAATATTTATTAAATAATTTATAAAGCTTATAATATTTTCAATTCTTTAAAAGAATAGAAAAAATAACTTTCCCTATGTATACGGAAAAGTAATAAATATTTAATGAAAGACTCGCTAGACAGTCCAATGTGGCGCCATTTGACGAAGTTACTCTTTAGATTTGTTGAGGATATGTTGGTAACACCGGATAAATATTACAATAGGCATATTTTTGTGTTTTGTTTGTGTTGTGTTGAGCTCACTTTCCCCAGGTGTCCTTATTCTTTTGGTTGCCACGGTATTCCTTTTAGCCGGTACTGCAGGCGCTACTCACCAGGTTGCACGGACGCGTCCAAGTAGATGGGGTTGCCCTCCGCAGACACCAACTCGCCGGAGGCGTCGAAAAACGCGGTCAAGTTGCCCAAGTACCGCGTGTATGCGCCAGCTTGCACTACGGCCACCTGTAGACATCCCCAAACACGTTGGCTTCGGCAGTTGGATATAACAAATTCAGAGGAGAAGAAAGAGACAAGAACAATAATTTACGTATGCACGGTTTATGCTCTGAGGAAAACCTGAAGCAACTGACGGTGTCACGTTTGGAGAGTTAACACAAAACCACCACGGATTTTAAGTGACGGGTTTGGTTTTCGTTTCCGTTTGAAATCATCAATGTATTGCCATCAACATATAATTCAAGTCTATGAGAAAGTAAAACTAGAATCAAAAGCTTAAGTTTCTTGGTTTCGTTGGTCGATACGATAGAAAATCGACCTCTCCCCATGGATCCTTCGAATCGACGCTCATCTTTTCTGAGGAACTATCAACGAAGTAAAATAACGGATCTTCAGTACTAAGCTATCCAGTGGGAGATTCAGGGGAGGCATGGGGGCCATGGCCCCTAAAAGGTCTAGAGTTTCCGATTGTTACCTTCTTTTATTTGGCAACATTGATTTAAATATTTATTTATGTTAGAATCGTGCAATTATTTAAAAATAATGTTGTATAGTATCATATATACTCTAAAAAAATAATATACTCGTACAATATAATAACAAATATTTATAAATGTCATTGTTAAAATTTATATTACTTTCCTTTTGATGGTCGGTATAGTAGTCTCTAATTGTATAGAAACAATTGTGTAGCAGAAAAGATTTTACTTGGAACTTAAACATTTGTATCGAATTTAATCGTTTAATGTCATCTGGCAAATAATTTACATGAATTGTGTATTAATAGTTTGTAGTGAGCTGTTGATACTGTCACCTGATAAATATGATTACTACGTCGAATGTTGTAGTTATAGATATCAGCGTTTGCTGAAAATATATTCCCACCCTTAAGTAAGTCATTTTTGACAAAAAACACTGATTCATGTATGAAGAGACAAGGTAATGATAAAATACCTAGATTAATAAAGAGGTTTACAAGAATCACGTGGGTGGGATTTCTTTATTATTCGTACATTCTTTTTTGTAATCGCTAATGATTACAATTTTCATAGCTTCTATAAATGTAATGTCAGGTAAGGCACCAACCGTTCAAGGGTTGCTCTGTATTACGTTTTGCAATGCATTACGTGAGTCATATTTCTTCGCTGTGTGAATAGACGAATAATTAAGGTATATGGTGAGTAAGAATATGTTGAGTAAATGACTGGAATATTAAGTAGGGAATGTTATCATGGATAAACAAATATATTAGTAAATTAATTGGGGAAAACACGCCCCGAACTCTTTCGAAAAAGAAGACTTTTCACGAGCTTCAGCTCTCGCCTTTCGGTGGTGAGGATTTAACAGAAGATAATTTTAGGCTTATTCTGTATTCAAAGAATACGTTGAACCATGTTATTAAAATAATCATTACAATAATGTAACATGAGCCAGCACTTTCTGGGTTCAAAGGGTAGAATGTCGATTGCCCGTCATTGAGTCGAGTATCTGGCTCTACTCCATTTTGTAATTTTCATTTGCCCACTAATGGAACAAAATTGGGGCTTGAATATAAATTATTAACAAGTAGATCAAATTAATAAGTGACCATTTTAGTCAAAGAATCTATTCAGAAAGAGTTATCTTAATTGCCCAGCCTGTTTCACATTACGAATTTAGTACAACAGCCCAAGGCTTTTGTAGAAAACTATGAAAATGTTCTTAACTGCTGCCACTTCGGACTTTCACCCTAATGAAGTGATAAACAATTAGATGAAAAATGGCTAAACAATTCAGTACACATACGAATGAACAATTCAGTACACATACGAATGGACAATTCAGTACACATACGAATGGACAATTCAG
>BOPP01000195.1:2163112-2312023 GCA_017312745.1 Gryllus bimaculatus | reverse complement strand
TACACATACCAATGGACAATTCAGTACACATACCAATGGACAATTCAGTACACATACAAATGGACAATTCAGTACACATACAAATGGACAATTCAGTACACATACGAATGAACAATTCAGTACACATACCAATGGACAATTCAGTACACATACGAATGAACAATTCAGTACACACATACGAATGAACAATTCAGTACATATACGAATGAACAATTCAGTAATCAAGTACGAATGAACAATTCAGTAGGCATATAGCGAATGAACAATTCAGTAATCATATAGCGAAATGAACAATTCAGTACATATAGCGAAATGAAGCAATTCAGTATCAATATAGCGAATGAACAAATCAGTAGCATAATACGAATGAAGTAAGGAAGAAATATTAATGAAATCTTGAATGAATAAATGGGCGAATGAACGAATGGAGAAAGAAAATAAGTGAAAGGATGGACGAAGCCCGTTCTTGGGTTTTTATAACTTGCCCAATGACTGCCTGTCTTCACGATGGAATATATCAGGGCATTTCGCGTCTTTTTCGGTCGTTAAGTTAGATGTCGCATGATCGCGACCATATCGAGCAGTACTGGCGATCATGCGACATCTAGCGGCACTACCGACAAAGACGCGAAATGCCGTGAGATATTACATCGTGAAGACCGGCAGTCTTTCGTCAGTCAGTCAAGAAGACCGGTAGTCAAGTAATAAAAAGCGAAGCCTAAGGTCTCATTCACTGCCATCTTGAACTCAAACATGACGTAGCCGAAAACCTAGGAATGAGTTATTAAGCGAGACCATTCGCAACGCCTTGACGTAACAGTAAACGTAAATCCGTGAACTTGAGAGTTCACAAGTACCAAGCTTTTACGTTAAGTTCACGTCGGAATTCTACTGACGACCAATCAGAGAGCAGCATGAAAAACAAACATGGTGGATTTCAGATTGTGTTGAGGTAGTTTGTAGTTATGTCATTTCATTTCTGTTGTGTTCTGAACTACTTTGCATAGTGATTTTGATGCGAGTAGTGAATTTGGAATAAGAATTTAGGCCGCTTTTCTTGTAACTAACTTGACGTCGCGAATAAGATAATTGCGTTCGACGAATAACTTGTGAATCTGTTACAAAAGAATCCTAGTTTACAAAATAAAAGTGCTAACAGAAATACAACATTTACTCACATTTATATATTAAGACAAATTAATAGAAAAATCGACGAAAAAGTTAGAAACCCTGGTGAAAAAATATTTCCACTATGCTAGAAATGACTCCACAATTGAGCAAGCTTCCAAACGTTGAAATCTGATTGGCTGAGGCGAAAGGCTTTTGTTTTCGCGAGCTACTGCTCAGCCTAGGGCAGTCCCTTTCGTCTAAGTTGGCTGTGTGAATGCCGCCTTGCTGGGTGGCGGGTGGAAGCCGTCTGACCTTGCGGCCCGAGGCCTGCGTCACGACGATGGGGTAGACGTCGTAGGCGGCGCCGCCGTCGGGGGGCGTGCCCGTGTAGAGCAGCGTGTGCGAGTGGCCGCCCACGATCAGGTCCACGTTGGGGTCCTCGGCGGCCACCTGCAGGTCCACCTCGATGCCCGAGTGCGACACCACCACGACGATGTCGACGCCGGCCGCCCTCAGCCGCCAGGCCTCCTCCGCCACCGCCGGCGCCTCCGCCGCGAACTCCAGCTGCTCCGGGGAGCTGATGTCCTGCCAACACGAAATCGTTTCGCATGCAAGTCGTCGCGCTGAATCCGGAATTGAAGCCCAAATCGCGCCATCGCCATCCAGTATTTTTAATACTGAAAAAAACTGACGATGAATTTTCGCTATTTAAAAAAATAGAGGGTGGTGGTGCAATTCTGACTTCAGATTAGAATTCAGCGACTCGACATACATAGAGAAACATGTATCGCCTTTGGGTCTGATAAGTTTTTTTGTTGTGTGTCTCTTATTAATAAAGGATCGATGAGGTATCAACCACAAGTATATTACAATATAAATTTAATATAAAGAATAAATCGCCATACACATGTTTCGAAGCTAATAGGCCCCAATCTGCAGTGCCTCGAAGTATCATGGATTTAAACACGTAAGACCTTAGTCCGCTCAATCATGAATGTGAAACAGAATTCTGCAGAACATACGCGATTGCTGCAACTTAAGTCCTGCGTGTTTAATACATGATACTTGCAGCCACTGAAAACGGGATAAATTAATCTTGGAATACGTGTGTGGCTGTTTATTCTTTATATTAAATTAATATTGTAATATACTTTGCACTTGATACCTCCACGATCTTTATTTAATAATAATTAAACCACAATATCCCTGTTTCACTACGGAATTTAGTACTGTACATATTGGTGTATTGGTGGTGGTCCATGCTTTATTTTGTTTCAATTATACGACGTGAAAACTGTACAAATCTATGTGTTGTAATAAGCTTCCTTAATGCATTATTTACAAGCATTATACATAATTTTAACTTTATGCATTCTTATACACCGGAACTTTTCCAGATTTTTCAAAATAACTTAAGATTAAGTCGCTCTTCAAAAAAAGGCAACAAATCGGAAATTCAAAGTTATCGACTAATTTCTCTTTTGTCAATTTTTCGAAAATATTAGAGTGTCTTTTTTACGTACGAATGGAATCGTTTCTCAGTAAACACGACGCGTTTTCAGATTGCCAACATGGATTTCGAAAATCAAAATCTACGGAAACTGCCACAGACTCTTTTCTTAAAGATGTCACCTCATCCATGGTTCAAAACGAAGCACCAATTGGAATATTTCTAGATATTCCAAAAGCTTTTGACGATATTGATCTAAACACTTACGTTCAAAATTCCCTTCGTATGGAATCATTGATATTGCCCTCGATTGGTTAAGTTCGTATCTTAAACAACGATCTCAGGGAACAAAAATACCTTACTTAAATGATGGAACATTATGTAAACACCTTTCCGATTGTCAATTGAAGTTCCGCAGGTATCGATTTTAGGCAGACTATTCGAAACGGAAGAACAGTTCTCTTTGCGGATGATTGGAATAATCTGTGCAATAATGAATCCGTAATTAGTACCATCTCAGATTTCCAAATTGGTTCCGTAATAATAAATTACGGCGCATTTTACTTAGCTTATACTTGCGACTTACTTAGCATATGCAGGGTGTTTCAGTAGAATCGATACAAAACCATGTCAATTTTTACAATGATTAATTTTTTTATAGAATTAGGCAATTACACATAATAGCTTCATATTGAGGCATCTCCCTCATAACATCATTCAGTATAACCGCCATTTTGTTCGATCACTTGTATTGTCGGCCTAAAACGTGCACACACCTTTTCCAAAATCTTCTCCAAATGGACAGACGATGCCTCAGTACGTCCTTTGGCGACGCAATGTTAGGACGCTCTGTATAACGCTCCTAGCGAAATAATCGATGGGATTCCAGACAGGGCTGTTCGGAGACCAAAAGTCCTACTCCAGCTCATGTTGTCCGAGAGCCAATTGAGCAAGAAATGGCTGGCGTGTGCATTTACTTTCCTACAAGTAAAGTATTTATAGTTATCTGATATTTAATTTATATTCCTTAACTTTACGCATTACGTTTCTTTCGCGGCGAGTTGGTGACAAACTCGCTCTTGCGTGAATTACCGCTACTTTCTTTGTTTCATCCCAAGCAGTCTCACCTTGGTGTTGGAGGCGATGGTGCCGATGAGGCCAACCTTGCGCCCTCCACGCTCCACCACCACCGACTTGTGGAAGAGGCCCTGCATGGAGGGCTCCTTGGCAGCGTCCATGTTGGCGGCGATGACGGGCGCGCGTAGGGCCTCGATGAAGGGCACGGCGCCGGCCAGCTTGCGGTCGAACTCGTGGTTCCCCAGCGCCTGCGTTACAGCCACACCAGCCACAAACATTTGTAAACACTTTTTCACGGTAACCGGCCAAAAACAACAGGATGAAGGTGTACAGGACGCAATATGTGAACCAAATGCGTCTCAAATCTGGTTTATTGTCTTGTAACGAGGTGATAATTTTGGTACCTGGCTTTGAACACAAACTGGTGTCTTACTAACATCATTGGCAAGTCGAATACGATGCGCAAGAGCTAGTAACAAAATGAGTGTTGGCCCGCACGCAAAACTGTTATACGGGCCACTTTATGAAAGTGTATAGAACACACAAGTAGTTTTAGTATCCTCTAAAAAAGGCCCTCGTTTACTCGGGCACGCCCGCATTACGAGCCCCCTAGTTACACCACTGTTTCTGCCACTAAATTGCTAAAAGTGTTTTCAGAAAATGAACGTACTAGTATTTCCTCGTTTGAAGATATAATCAATCCATATTTTTTCTACACAATACTTACGTGTAGTAGATTTTACCCGGCATCGACCACTCGTTCGCGCAACAAACTAGCGCAGGGGACATGGTTATTTGTACCTATGATACACCGGCCGCTATTAGTAGACTGTGTTTCTACCACACGATAAACGTCGAAATAATTCGTATTCTTAATTCGAAGATCTCTGAGCAAGTCCATCAAATGGAGGATGCCCGAGAAAGTCGATCAAGTGGGGGATCCTCGAGCAAGTACATCAAATGGAGGATGCCCGAGAAAGTCGAGCAAGTGGGGGATCCTCGAGCAAGTACATCAAATGGAGGATGTTCAAGAAATTCGAGCAAGTGGGGGATCCGCGAGCAAGTCCGTCAAGTAGAGGATCCCAGAGCAAGTAGATCAAGTACAGGACCCAGAGAAAGTCGATCATGTGGGGGATAGGGGGTACAGGACCCCCAGCAAGTCGAATGATTGCAATTTGTTTCATGTGTAGTTAATATGTAAATCGGCGAAGCTGACCGGCAGTGGAAATAATGACGAAATCAGTTGCGTAACGAAATGGGTGTGGCCTCTCCCGCAAAACATCTATCCGGGCCGTCTTTATTAATGTGTAAAGCTAACACAAGCAGGTTTAAAATCTTAGATGATAAAAATACCCTTTAATCAATTCATATTTATTAGTTTATGATTACTACATAAAAAAATTCGAACAGATTGTAGCGGGCCCTCTTGGACGCCTGCATTGCCGGCCCGATCGTTCAATCACTGGCTAGAGCCCCTGTCTGCGGGCACAACGCAACTCTATTCTCTCCACCCTTTGTATGATTCTGGCATTTGACGGCTGCAATCAGTTGCATAATAATACTTGTTACGAGGGAGAGGATTTCTATAATTTTGAAAATTTCTGGTCGTTGCTTCAGGGTATAGCGTAGTGAAATTTAGACATTTGGTTGAAATAGAATGCCTAACATTTTACTTCATATTTGTGCATATTTGGCCGATTTTTCCTGTTGATATATATTCCTGTAATTATTGTCGCATATTTTGCATATTTCGTTAAAATGTAGACTTATCTTTAAAACATCAAAACATGTATTTATTTGTGAGTATTCATTGATTAAAATGACCTTGTCAAGTTCGCGTTTTTTCTTTTCTATCGATGATAAAATACTTGTGGAAATGTAGGATATGTCTTGATATATTTTTTAAACCAGGTAGCAGTAATGTACCAAGATATACAATGTACTTCACTAAGGTGAATACTCACTTTAATTAATTCTCTCTCGAAGTAAATTAGATCGTATTATGTTTGCATAAAAACTTTTTTTTTCAGTCAAAGTCTGGTTATCTTGAATTTTATCAACAAGGTTTATACAGGGAAAAATTTTTTAGTTTTTATTCAATGTTAGAGGGCACAGTTCGGATTTTTTAGGTCATAAATGTATATTTTTTAAAGAATATTTAATGGTGTTTTAGGGCATAAAAATCCGCTCCCTGCTCATTACGATACAGATCTCATTATTATTACTATTATTACTATTATTATTAACATTCTTGACTAATCACACAGAAGTTTACAAACCAAGTATTAACATTGGCAATGTGTCTAGTAAATGCATCGTTGTACATTAAAATCGCATTTAATATTATATTATGCTTGTCAGTTTTAATTTATTTTATTATTAGTATTTTTCGTAGAATATTATTTATTTAAATTGGCTCGTAAATTCACTTTGATCCTATGGCGGTAGGCAGAGGTAAACCAAGGCACCCTGCGGAAAGGTGGGGAAGGGAGGTGTCCGCTAGGTGGCCAGGCATGGCAACCACTACGAAACGATTCAGTGTATAAGTTTAAATTATTAAGGTTACCATGAGTGGTAAAAAATAGATTCGGCGTCGACCTCTGTCGGAAATGGCTTTAAGTGCCCGACCGGGCGCCCGGAACGCCTAGTAGTCACTACAATTCTCCGGACAGCGACTGAATTCGACCTAGCCACCTAGCTCAGGGCTGTCCAAGTGGCGGCCCGCGGTGCCGTTTATTGTGGCCCTCGAAAGGTTGTTATTATCGAAAGTGAAAGCCCTTGCATCCATGCCGGGCGAGAACATTGCGCCTGGCGCACGCGCCCTGTCGGGGTCAACACCCCCGTAATGTAAAAATAGGTCAAGTTTAGATTTAGTTTTTTTTAGTAAATTCAGGAATTCACGATCATCCCTATGTTTTATTGCGTTATGGTCAGGCCTGATAGCACGCATGGTTTCATATCCCCCCCCCCCGTTTCCATGCAGCCGGGTACAGTGCCAACAATTCAGGAAAGTCAGATGTGAATCGTGCAAGTAATGAAAATTTGTCCCGCAACCTTATTAAAGATGTTAGTTTTGGCCCTTGAGACCTTAGAAGTTGGACATCCCCCGATCTAGCTAGTGTCGAAAATCCTGTCATTGTCAAAACTGGAGCCCTAGGTCCTTCCGAACAGAGACACTGTGATTCACAGTGGCGGCTCCTTTAGGTAGGCAAGGTAGACACTGCCTACCCGGACGAAAATGTAGTAGTTTAATACATTTCATAATAATAAAAAATTAAATGACTAACAATTTTAATATCATGTATTATTCACCTGAAAACATATAATGAGCATTTCATTATCGGTGGGCGAGCCATGTTTCCATTTGAAGCGTTTTCTAGTAGCTTATTAGCGCCGTGCGATCTGCAGCCTCGGCCTGCGCGCTTTGCGCCTCTCGAGGGAGGCACGCCCGCACGCTGCCTCGCTTCGCGCCTATTCCGAGACGAGGCCCTGGAGCGAGCGTAACCAATGGCTGGCCGTGTTCGCACTTGGCGCGTGGGGCACGAATTCGCTTGCTGTCTGTCCGCACCGAGCACTCCCATGTCCACTCGCATGCAAGACGCGTGACGCGCGTCTATCATGTTTCTGAACTAAACAATCTTCTAATATCACAATACTTTTACAGTACTAAGCAATTTTTCACATTTTTTACAGGAAGTTCGTCATATTTGTCAAAAACTATATTCTAAGAGTTTATTGAACTAGTAAGAAAGCAAGTCCACTCCACGATTTTGAATGAAATAAGAGTTTTTGGATATTTTAGTTAAGCCGTCGATTCAACACCTAATGTATCCCAAGTTGATGAACTGTGCGTCGTAATAAGATACTATATCTAATAAAAAGATATCATATTATGACGCACAGTTGATCAACGTGGGATAGATGCAAAATGTCATTCCACATTTTTAGCATACAAACGAACCCAAATTCTTGTGTTTTGTAGCGATATTTGATGTCTCAGCTCTCGCTCAGTATCTCCTTTTTTATCATCATCGTGGGAAATAAAACCTAACGTGTTACGAATTTGCGAATGTGGATCAAGTATTGCTCCCATGCAAACAGCGCTCGCTTCCCAACGCAAATCCGAAAGTTCCCTTAAAATATTTTCATTGCCAACAGGAATGTTAAGGAGGTTGTCACGTTATGTCAAAAATATGATTAAACGTTGCAACTGAAATTTATCAAAAGATTAGATGATTTCTCAAAATATGGAACAATTTTATCATGTAGTTGAAAAGATAATCCCATTTGAAAACTTCTACCACTACTACGTTTTAACACGCAAAGTAAGGAAAAGGATCTCATCCAACCGTAAATAATTAAATTTGAAACACTTCTACACAAAATTATATGGTGGGGAAATTTATAAACGTGGATTAAAACTTTCTAAATAGAACAGAATTGGCATGAAAATATTTTACCGTGTAGTTTGTACAAGATCACAAAAAGAAAATAACAACTGTCATCAGTTTTCGTAAGAACGAAAAAAGCGTTGCATGACGTACCCCTCGGCAGAAATTTTAAATATTGTGAAATGGGCATGGCTGGTTTGTGGGCATTGCTGAGTGGGCTTACATGCGTACGGGATATTTATATAAATGACGGTAAAATGTTTTAGTGCTAGTGGGATATATATCGCATACGGGTTTTTTCTAAACTAACACTTTGCATCTCTTAATAACCATGGGACATATTTGCCGCATCAATGTGCGAGTGTCTTCTGTACCTGGAATAATCAATGTTACAATGTTCACATAAATAATTCAAAACCTGAGTAGCAATTTGTTTTCCATCATGATTTTCCAGTTGCAAAAATGTTAAAAAACCGTTCTTCAGGTAATCCATCTGACAGCAATACATATTATGCGATATATATATCCCATATGCGATATATATCCTATGTGCAGCACATTCACAACCTGACCTTTACAACCTTTCACCTTTACAACCTGAAATTGAGATCAAACAATTTCAAATTGGGAATAAACACAATCGAATTGAGACTAAACACATTCATAATGAAACCTATCATCTTAAAATTGAGACTAAGTAATTTCAAATTGAAATCTATCTTAAGTTACGTTGTAAATTGCAAATATGAGTCCAAACAATGAAAATAAATACAACAAAATGAAGAAATTGTGGACACATTCTTCAGAACCAACTTTATTAACATTTTAATAACTTACATCACAAAATCAGCTTAATTTATGACACGTACACACGACTCAAAATCAATTTTTTAACATAATTATAATTTACATAACCATATCATCACAGTTTAAGGCATCAGGAATGAATCGTTGGACATGACAGACTTGTCTTGCACAATTATTAGCATTCATTACTTCAATATTTTGATTTATAATAATTTATAACTGAAGAAGACGAAACTCAGTTTGCGATATATTTGCCCTGTCTTCATCAGCTAAAATTTGTGGCATTTTTGCACACAGATCTCGTTTAATAGCAGCCTTGAGGCTAGACCAGGCATTTTTGATCGGATTGAACATGGGGATGTAAGGATTAGTAAGTGATGGTTGCCGAATTCTTCTTCTATGAATATTTCTTCCACGTCAGTGACAGAGAGCATTATCAATTACTAACACAGCATTCGAGTGGTAGACGGTTGATGCAGCAGCAGGCAATGCATTGGCGCACAAATTCTTTAGCTTCCTCCTTTATAAAAGCGCCTCTTCTAATTTGATGGTGAATTAGTCCCATAGCACTTATGCAACCTACGACATGACATGACATGACATGACATGACATGACATGACATGGTACATTGGGTCCGCGGCTCCCTGCTGTTATGTATCTGCATCGAGTACCTTTTTTCGATCGTCCTTTCTTCCTTGAAAGAAGTAAATTAAAATATGTATCGCCCATGTATAAAAAGTTATCCGCTTGATAATTTAAAAGTTGCAGCACGTACTCACGACGCTTTGTTTTAGTCTCAACTCTATTCATTTTTTTTAGGTTCAAACCATTCAAATGTTTCCGCAAACATTCTGTTGAAACTATAATTTGATGGTTGTGTTCTATTTTTAGTTTTAGATCTTTCAGTGTAATTTTGAATTTTCTTCAATGTATTTAATCATGAGAGTTCGATGTTCCTACGTAACTTTTATATTCCCCTTACCATCTCGTGGTTTTGGAAGTTTATCTTTATTTTTCACTCAACGATATGCGGTCGACTTTACACCAAGTGTATTAGTCAGACCTTTCCAATCACCGTTGTTATTATACACAACACAAATTTGCTATTTTTACATCAGCTTCCAATTTCTTTATGTACGGCTTGTTAATTTAATGTTTTCAACACTCGGGAAACACAACTAGTAATACAACCGATTCGTCATGGTTTTTTCTCAGTTTGAAATTGTTTAGTTTCAAATTGAAAGTGACTGGTCTCAATATGAATATGCGTATTCTCAATAAATGGCGTTGTGTGGTATAAATTTAATTGTGTTTTTTCTCAATTTGAAGTTAAAAGATGTTAATCGCAGCGCAGTCGATTGTTGTTTGGAAGCCATCATTTTTTTCCCTTAGTACAAACACCGTACACATTTTTCTGCTTCAACGCACAGATGGAGTGTGCTTAAAATTCCTGTTGGCAATGAAAATATTTTAAGGAAACTTTCGGATTTGCGTTGGGAAACTAGCGTTGTTTGCATGGGAGCAATACTTGATCCACATTCGCAAATTCGTAACACTTAAGTTTTTATTTCCGACGATGATCAAAAAGGAGATACTGAGCGAGAGCCAACAAATATCGCTACAAAATTCAATAATTTGAATTCGTTTGTAAGCTAACAATTTGCAATGACATTTTATATCACTTTCATCATCTCAAGCTCTTTAAAGTGCAGAATTAATTTGAAAGTTTGCAGTGATCTTTATGAATCGTTGACAAATTACTTTCAAGATCTCCTCGTAGATTTTAACACATTCAAAAACGCGTCGAAATTAGTTCTGCCTGATATTGATTATAAAGAAAATTCTACTCGAAGACATACTCAGGGAAAACAGGTTATTGATGATCAAGTGGAAGACAGTTTTTAGTGCAAGAGACAAATTTCGTGTTTCAACTTTTTAAGTGATCATCGGCATTCTTCAAGCGCGGGTGAAAAGTAGAGGCCAGATCCATAAAAAGCTATCAGACACTTTTTTCCCAGTTAAAAATGGACTTGTCTAATGAGAGTTAACATCTAACATCGAAACGGTTGTCGCATCGTATCCTGAGGATCTGGATATGAATTTTGTTGGAGAATTGAAACAATTTCATAATTACATACTTTTGGAAATGAACAAAGATAAAAGTATTACTGATTATTATACTGATTTCTATAAAATAATTTTAAATAATGAACTACGTACGGAAAAACTGTCTGGAGAAGTCCGCCTCAGAATGTTTTAGCATTGATGATAATAAACTTCTGGAGAGCGGTCATTTTCACTGTTAAAAAGGATACAAAATACTTTGAGGACGACAATGCGATAAAATACATTGAGTACATTGGCGTTACTATCATTGGAATCTGAAGTTATGCGTCGCTTAAATTTTGATGATGTAATAAAAGAATTAGTTCGTCAAAAGTGTAGAAAGAAGATGTTATAAATGAGTTATATTTTATATGTGTAAACCAAAAGAGTTAATGGATGTATATTTATTGATTGATGAATGGAATGCATACATATTTTATGCATTTTTAGTGACGTTATATTGTAATTTGTCATAAATTTATATACAATGCTATAAAAATCCTATTTAGATAGATTTTAAATTAAAAATTGGAGTTTAATGTGTGTGTATATATATATATATATATATATATATATATATATATATATATATATATATATATATATATATATATACACATACATAAATGGATTAAAAAATTGATCAATGGGTCACCACAACATTTACTGCTTAGAGCCCAGCAGACTGTTCATCCGGCCCTGCTTCAAGGTAAGAATATATGTTTGGACTGGATAGTCTCAGCTAGGCGAAATCCGATTACTTTCTTCGTCGTCTTCTTCATCTTGTCGGCATACATAATTTATTTTGCCAGGAAATGAGGTACTATGCTTCTTGTGTGACCTAATTCTCGTTATCAATGCGTGTTATTTTCTGATCCCATTCATTTTGACGGTCTTCTACCGTATATTGATGGTTTCTAGTAAAACTTCACAACTTCGTGCACAAAATTTCTTTGTGGATAGAGCAGTCATGCTAGTGACTGTGAGTAATATAATAATAATATAATTATATGATATGATATATAATAATTATTATTATAAAAAAGAAGAAACGAATGTATTTTATTCAATTGAAATGCTTTTGATGAAAATAAATCCTGTTAGTTGCCAGAACGTACCGGACTATTGTCACTCTTACCTGAACATTCCAACGCGAGTTTAAACGCAGTAAATATTAAAAACGATATTTCATCGCTTTTTATTTATAATGACCTTAAGAATTCAAGAATAATACATTAGAGAGACCATTAGTAATTTAGGGCAACTTCGGGATAAAAATTAAGTTTTGGTGGAATTTTAAAATCTCTTAGCTTTGTTACTATTTGCTTGAGAGAAATAATTTATAAAGCAAAGATGTATAAACGTTTATGACTATGGTACATATTCTATTTTAGTAAATATTTTCTATATTATATCCATTTCTATATTAGTAACTTCCAACTATTTCTATATTAGTAACAACTTTCAGTAACTAATTTTGCTATTTAAGACCAACCATAAAAAAGTTTTACGCAAAAACCAAAGACAAAAGAATGCAATAACTTTTCTTTTAGGCAATATCCGTGAAAAATATTATTCTCTCCTCCCAGCATGCCCCAACACTCCAATATTCAATCTCGGCCAAAACGCATATTATACATCACGCATTAGATCCAGACTCCCCAAAGATGTCTTTCGCCCACCCTAATTCATATTATTTGCCCCCTTTTCCCACAAACACTCTCCCCCCTCCTCTGAACCACAAATGCAAACTTTACTTAGTGAAGATATCCAAATATGAAATTTTAAAAATATAGTGAAGGGTTATACCGAGACCCGCATTTGCCTGAGGATGACCAAGTAAAATCATTGTATGTAACATTGTACCCGTCAAAACCCCCGAAAGACAAAAGTCAAACGAAAAAAAAATAATTTAAAAAGGCAATATCCGCAAGCCAGATAAATACAAAGTAGATTAGGATATCCATCGACATGAGATAGCAATGCCTCCTGTGACGGCTGATGAGCAAGAATTTCCCTCTCCATAAAGCGGCGTTCGCGCGAATGGTCGCAGCGCTCCAAACGGCGACCATATAAAATGTCACACGTAAGGCAGCCCATGTGCGCTAGTGTGTGGCGCCATTCGCGCGGTGGTGAGATAACGAACTATAGGCACACAGTTCATCGCAGCGCCGCAAAGCACCGCTAGGATCGAGCGTAAACTAACGACATCTATGTTCGAAACGAGTGACCTTTACGGAAAGAATGGAAATGGTGTGCGCAGCAGGTACATTTGAGCCCTTGTAAACATTTGTTGGTACAGCATTACTGTTTTTAAGGCAACGCATAACAAAGATGAATTTATTTTCCACCGAAGGCATATTAGAAAATAATAATATAACGAAGAATATACTTACAAATATGATTTAAAATCACATAGGAACCATAATAAGTTCCACGGACACGTAAATGACTATATAAGAAACGATTTTCACATTCACTCCTGGAAGTGTGTGTCTTGTGATGGCACAGCTGAACATTGATCGCTGAAGGTTTCGCAGATCTGCTCAGTACGTGTTGTCACGTGGTTCATTCCAGAAGTCTGTAAACACTCCTGATGCCTCGTCGCTCAGTCGAGAGTTTACTTGACTTCTCGAACTACCGCGCTTTCCAAATTCGGGGGGGCCGTTGACTAGGTCAATCGAGGTAATTTGATCGCTTCCATATCCCGGCACTTCGGAAGAAGTATGCCATTCCTTTTTTAATTTTCTAAATAACCCAAAGTATTTTTACGTTATTTCAATAAAGAGCAAAGGCGGTATATTCTTGTTTATTTCAACCCAGTTAGAACTTCATTTTCAGTTCATTGTCCGTAGACCCTGTTGCTCTTAGGTAATAAAATAAAGGTGTTGCAGTTACGGGATGATAATAATAGTAATAATAAATTGCCCTTATCAAGTGGCGAGGATTGGAATGCGAGGCCTTCCCCATCATTGTATTTTTATTTTTTAATAATACACTTCGCAAAGAGTAAAGAGGAGTATGTAAGTAATGATAAAAGATGATTAAGGAAATTTCCATATTAAAAATAAGACCCCTTGAGACGAAATGTCACAAAACACTTTTTTTTCTTGTAATTCTCTAATTTTCTGAATTTTATATATATTTATGTAAATATTAGAAATAAAGAGAAAGTTGAAAATAGGACAAAACATTTTCTGTTGAGAGAAAGTAGATTAGCCACTTGTGACCTTGAGGAGGTGCCCGTAATTTAAATATACAAATATTTATTTCTTAATCTAATATATACATTTATACATACATATATACATTTATACATATCAGTTGCTGTCTGGCTTAGTGAAAAATTCTTACTTCTATGAGTATTTGACAATAACCAGTAAACAGTATTTATGACGCTAATCAGTAAACAAAAAGTCTTTATTTGTTTTAATGATAATGTCGAGGAGATGTACTCAAATTGAGAATTTTTAAACACGTAAATATAATTGTACATTACAGCAGTAAATTGACGTTATTTCGCAAAGTAAAAACCATTGGTATGCCGTCATCTAAAGAGATTGTGTTTTTCAGAAGTAAATTTGATGACAGTGTGTACAGAGCTTATTGGAATCGTCCCATTTCTTGTGAGGATTGGTCAGAAAGTCACGATAAGCAAACTTGTCAGTTGAGGAAATGACACAAGCACTACATCAATCAAATGTCGGCGATTTTCCAGTTGACCTTTTTCCCACAAAACAACAAAAAACACGACCCACTGACCGCTTACTTATTCAGATTTCCAGTATCGTTGTAACAGCAACAATTTTTTTTACATCTTACAGATTAATTAATTACTTCGTAATTTTTCCGTTGTGGAAGTTACGTATATTATTTGTTGGTACAACGAAAAACAACACTTAATACGACAGGAGGATCAGAATAGGTTCAAACCTAATTCTACGTGTTTTACTAATTAGTAATTAGTGAGACATGCAAAGGGTGAGCATTAAACAGCTGTCTAGGTATCCCGTCACTATGAGTTTGACATCGTTCTGCTGAAGAAACGTTCTTTTAAATTACCGCATTTCCGGAACAATTGTAAAAATATAACAAAAAATTCACATTAAAAACACGAATAAAGCTAATGAATAATTGTTTTTTTAGGCGAAATACAAAAAAATTATTAATTTAACATCTAGATACATGGTAAAAAAACATACTCAATAAAAATACGTTTATCGTCGAACTTGAAGTATGATTGATCATATTGTTTACTTTACTGCTAAAAATATGCGAAACCTTATACAGAATGTCCGGGAAGGAAACTTCTAAACTTCTAAAATTGTTTATTATTTACAAAAGAAACTAATATATTTGTTCGGATAGAAAAATTAACCGAGAAGTAAAGAAGCAGTCAAAATGTGTAAATTGGATGCTTTTTTATTTCTGGGTTCATTTTTGTTTCTGAGCAAATATATTAATTTCTTTTGTAAATAATAAACAATTTTAGAAGTTTAGAAGTTTCCTTAGAAGAACTTATATTCTAAAATTTGACGTTTCCTCCCCGGACACTGTATATTTCCATTCGAAAATTGACATCAAACATCGAAAATTTACACTGACACGTATTAGCTCACTCAGTTTAGGCCAAAACAAGTGATTGAAGAGAAAATGGAGGAGTTGGTAAACTTGGCATGATTGTTTGTTGGTACCTACTGTTTATTATCTTAAATATTGATAAACGTGGAGGGTGAGCCGGGGTGGGGTGGCGGGCTTTTAAGTTGTTTTTCTAAGTTTTTTTTACATATATCTCCATAATTATTTATCCCACCGAAAATTATTCTCTATATAAAATTAAAATTCTGTAAATGTTCTACAAAAAGTTCCGATAGTGTTTTGTCATAAAATTATTATTTCTAAGGTTATAGGCTTGAAAAGTTCTTGTTTTTATTTACAATGCCCTTTTTAGATATCGTCCTTGTAAAAATGGTGTTATGATATATTGCTTGGAAGTACTTTTAGTTTTGTTGAACAGTTGCCAACAATATGTATTCGCATAATTTTCGAATACATATAAAATTCATATTTAATTTTTTGAATATACGAGTAGTTTCAGCGAGAAAAACAGGCTATTTTGTAAACTATTTTCTCAACAACGGCTTCAAATTTTCACTTAATTTTGATTGCCCTCGCAGGAAGCACAGAACGGTGAAGAAACTGGAGCTGGTGTCACTTTCGGCAAACACTCTGTATTTCGAAAGGGGCGAGTGGGGGAAAGGGGCGAGGCAACGCCTTTGTAATTTAGGGTTAATAATCCAAGCTGGCGAAGATGCCTTCCATTAGTTCGTCCTTGAATAATGCAAATGTCATCAGCCCTCCCACCTGAGGCAAGGAGTAAACACGCGTTGGGCGCCGCTACTGCAACGAATGCGAACGCAACGGTCAGCGTCCACGCGAAGCACCGCTGGCCAGCCCCAATGAGCCATCGCCATCTTGGACACGTGTCCGGTTGAGGAGAGCGCGCCGGGAGCGGGGACTTGGGCCGCTTATGACTATGCACACGACATCACCATCATCTAATTAAATCTCAAATCATTTACTCTTATTCACAGGCGACAAGATGTCTTGATGTTCATAACCTGCACCAAAGCCGAACCTTATTGCCTCCGCGATTCCGTGCGCGTCAGATGAGCAGCAACGCTGGCTGAGAGAGACTCTCACGCTGATTGCTCAGAGCAGGTCACATGACGTACCACAGCACGGCCAGTGATCTCAACATCATAGCTGAATGCACACCTGCAATGCTTGGAAGTGCTGAAAATCGTGACGATCGTTTTTCGTTAGGTTGGCTGCGGTGAGCTTCTACCTTCACACTTCCTTACGTGTAAATGGTGTGTTCTTACTTAGTGGTACTTACAATCCCCTCGGTAATCGAAAATGCCAAAGTATTACGTAGTATTCGGTTGTAAAGAACTCCAATAAACAGAAAACTAGATGCGAATGTTATTAGATGAGATTTTATTTGGTAGCCATTACTTTAATAATATTTTTTAAAGACTATCATTTGCTTTAAATTGATCTAACGAAATTATTAAAGATGAAATGATAATAAATGAAGAATACTCCCTTGCGCGAATGTAAAAAATGTCTCCAACAACTGAAAGACTGGATTTTATTAAAGTAGTGTCAAGTAATTGAATCATCAAAGTATTAAATATTGGTTACTTTCAACTTTTTATTGAGTTTTAGTGAACATATAGGAGAATAAATACTTAAATTTGGAATGAGGCGCTAATTCCTGCTATTTGGTTCTGAGAACATAATGCCGGATCGGCACGATTTTTCAGAACAGTGTGTTTTCTGCAGTCTACGCTAGAGCTCGCTGAGCACGGCTGCCCCGCGCTCGCAACGAATTGCAGCTTGAGCCAGTTGAGGTGCCGACAGTCAAGCACTAGTCATCGGGAGAGGTGGCTCAGGGCATCGACTGATGTACTGCAGTGCCTCTGACCGGGGGTCTTGGGGTTTTATTCTCGATAGAAGCAAGATTCTAGACACTGGCTACATAGCTTCAATTACTCATGTAGTTACATGCGTAATTGGTTATGTCTCATGATTTTCTGTATGATTAGCCCTAAGAATGGAGTAAAATGTAACTCGAATCGTTGATCTTGTATACCATTTAATTACTGACCAACCAATTAACAACTTTAGAAAATTTTAAAGAAGAAAATGAAGCATTTTTGAGAAAAATATTTTTTTTATAAATTGCATTAACTTTAATAAGAAATTACGGGGAAACTTTTTTTTGCAAAAAAAATGGACACGACCTCTTTTACAGGTCTAATTTTTTGGGACATATCTATAGTCAGCATCGTAATTGGGCAATGTTATTTTTGCAGTTTTTGAAAATTCAAAGAGGTCGCCGAAATGGGTCCACTTTTTACTTTGGGTCCTTTGCTCTATACGAGCAAAACATTTAAAAAAGAAATTTCTAGCCGTTCTTCAGACAATAATTGTTTAAAGTTTTAAAAGTTTGAAGATGGGGCCTAATTTTCACGCAAAATTTGATGAAAACTACTAACATTTTCGGGGGCCTAATCTTTCTTCAGATTGATCGGGTGAAAACAATTTGGAGAAAAGCTTAACAGTCTCGGCGCTGGCGTTGGCGTTGGCCACAGACGGACGAACGGACGGACAGACAGACGAACAGACGAAGTATCGTCAGTCGAGTTTTGGGGAACGATGTTTTGGGGGACTTTTGATTGAAAGAGTCTCCCGTTCATCTACTGCCTTACTTTCTCTGTGCACCTCTGCGTACAAGGGAATTATTTCTTTGCTTTATTTCACAGAAAAACTACAACATGAAAATCTATCAAACTCGGATCTGTTCCGTTCCGTTCCGTTTTGACTTGTAAGTGAACAAAAATGTAGCGGAATATATAGTAAGTAAAATAAGTTCAGAAAGTAAGGATACCAAAATATGTAATATAAAAATGAATTAATTAATTCAATCAAAATGTATTGGAAACGCCCAAAACCTTATTTAATGGAGATATTGAAAGGAGATTTACTATTTCTAAGAATGTTTTCACCTGTCAATCTGTTTCCTAGTGATGAGTTTATCTCTCTTCAAAAGCTACGTGCTGCTTCTATTCTCTCTCGGAATGAATCGCCCGCACCACTTCTGTCTCTCATATGAGCATCATGTTTCAAATGTTAACCTCAAAAAGAGATTCCGGTCCTTTTCAGTTACATCCTGTGGTGCCATTTTACACCAATACATTATAACACATGACCACGAAATTACATCTTTCACGACAGGGATTTTACTCAAACACATAATTTATAATCTAAACATAAAATTGTTATTCTATTCAGATTAGAAAATCATTCCTCATACAATAGTCAAAATAGTTATACAATTAAGCATAATTTTGCAAATTATACCCAACAGCTCTTTGGTACCACATCGAAACAAGTCCAAATTCATAGTCCACACGTCAGATAAACACACCGTCATTTCAGATCTGTCTAAACTATAGCACTCAACATTAGGTTTCCGGTCGCCTTTGTTACCTCCACAGTTTGTGCGAAAAACCTCGAACAAAGAACAAGAACAATTCCGAGCTGAAGTGCGAGAGCATGGAGAGCGCGTGTTCGTGACGTGCGCAGTGTGCGACGTAACCGCGGCCCCTGGTTACGCAACGCCGCCAGCGCCGCCAGGGCCCCATTTGCTTTATTTTGCCAAAGAACATTAAAAACTGCGAGTCACACCTGGGAGGAGAAGCATCTACAATCTGCACACGTTTGCTTCAGCTTTGGAATCCCTTCCACACCTTTTAACACCAATAGTTGAATGATGAACAAAATAAAACACAAAGCGGGGTTAGTAACATTTGAAAATACGTTTTCGTTCCCGAGTTATAGAAAATTGTATGTATTAGTAAACGAACTACACAATTGAGTTGTTAGTATAAAGTAATAACCCACATTCAATCGCCTCTACTCCTGCCACTACAAGCAAAAGCAGATCTCAACTAAACGTGCGCATAGAAAAGCTATATTTATGACAAGAAGTAAAACAAGGGGCCACCTCAGCATTTGCTCAATGGATCGGGTAAACTGAACAAAAACCTGATCGAGATGGGAGTATTTCACTTCAGTTTCCAACGGACATATTTTTTTAAAATTAATTGATATAATGGTGCTACAACAACTCGTACTTTTGTCGCATTATAGTAACGGCTACACAATATTAGAATACTCCTTCAACATACATTTGTGTAATTTTTGAAAAATTAAAATATTACATCAAAACAGCATATATGCCAGCCTAATCAGTGTATCCTTTCAAAACGTTTTTTTTTTAAATTGGAGCGTTAACTTGAGAAAATAATTTTTAAGAATTACCTACATTTAACCCAAAAGTAAACTATAATTACTAACATTTTCGAAAAGTTGTGCATGGTCTTACTTTAAGTTCTATCTTTGAACAACATATTTTATTAAGGAAACTAATGTTAAAATAGCACATACTTCCTCGTAAAGAATCGTCCTCAACGTTCAGAGAGTTAATCAAAAATGAGGTCACTAAGTGGTAATATGTTGAAAAAAGTATGTAAACGTTAGTGATTACGGAGGCTCTCAATAAATGATGAAGCTCGTTTATAATCGTTCATGGTCAAACTTTTACAATAGTGAAGATATCTTCCGTTTTATTTGTAACTATCAATGCGCATGCCTCATAAAAATATCATACCTTGCGAATAAGGACTCTCTTGATTTTTTCACACTGGCCAAGTTATCGAGGTAAGATATTTTTTACTCCGTGGACTACCCTAGTCTCCAGCATTGGCAATGCCAATCTACGCACGGGGAGAAAACGTCGAAATTAAGTTCTTAAGACCATTTTAAGCAAATTTTGTCTGGCACACTACTTGGGTATTCTGAATGGCTTAGCCACAATAAGCAGTCAAAAGTTGGTTTGAAAAAAAAAAAAAATTAGGCAAAAATTTGCATTGCAGAAGCATATGTATACTCCAAAGCATGTAAATTCTTTATATTTACCAAAGAAATGAATATGTTAATAAAGAAAAAACTTGCCCAGGAATTAAAAACAGTTGAATTGTATAAATTGGGTGCTTTCTTATTTGTATTAATTTTTCTTTCAGAACGCGGCCTAGCTATGTAGCTAGTGCCGAAAATCCTGCTATCGTCGGGACTCGGACCCCAGGACCTCCCAGTCACAGTCGCGAGGGCGTTAATGACAATACGCACCCCTTCCAACCCCAACAACGCAATAAGACAACGATGACAAGCATTTGTCAAATACATTTGTCTGTGAAGCCTGAGCAAGCACCTGCTGGAGATTACTTTGGCTTTGCCAACATCCGTCACACCGGGGCTAGACAATTTTGGTCCAGGGGCAATACCTCACTTAGCCCCCCCCCCTCCCGCGCCGCCGAAAAAATTAAAAAAGTTTTATTAACAACTACTATAATTAACTAAGTCAAAAAATATAATCGAAAATTTTATTAAACATCAGACTACTATACTGCGACTTATAAAATTACGATGACGTTTTCCTGGAATTGTAATTTATTTTTCAATTCTTTGCTATTTTCCCCATTAGTCACATCATTGCCCCCTCGACTTTCGGCGCTTGATCCGCGGAACTGCTGCTACGGGGCGATTTCTATGAGAAAGGGCCGTTCTGACTTCTAGAGCTGCCAACATAACGGGAGGTTCTGTGGTCGTTTTCTCCTTCAGCCCGTTAAACTGTTTTGGTGTACGGGGGTGGTTCCTTGTATGCCGCCTTAAAGTGAAAATATTTAAACAAAATCAAAAGAATAGGACGAAAATCTTGGACATCATATAAGGTTAGAAACAATATATGGTCATGACAAAATAACGACCTCTAAAGTTCACGTGTTGTCATAAAATCTTGAAAATGATGATTGATTTTGGTCACTTGCAACATCAAAAAGTAGCTAGCACCATTCTCATAGACGAAGGTATTTAAATGAAATATCTATATTGCAATTACGCTTGTTTGGATGGGATTGCTGTAAAAAACAAATATACAAGTACACTGATGTAAATTTGTGTGCTCAGATTGTTAAGAGCACTTAACGGATAAAAATAATTTACAGAATAAAACACACTAATTTCAAACTATTTTTCAACTTTGAAGAAGTAACCTAAATTTTAATTTTTGAAATGAGATAGATTTTTTAAAGAATTTAATAGTTTTAAAATAATAGAAACACCAAGTAAGATGACTTTCGTTGAACTTTTCCTTTCTACTTTTCCTATTCTTCATGGTAATATTTAAATTAAGGGTATTAGAAAGCCATTAAACAATAAAGTTCAAGCCCAATGGAATGTATCCGCTTCAAATTTGAACCAGAGGGAGGAATTTATTGAAAGTGGTGGAGGGGTTCACACATTTAAGTTGTAAACGAGTTTAAATTAGCCTTGAACTGGGTATAAATTGGTTTGACCTAATCGTCCACAGTACACAACTAAGCTAGATATACGACAGAGAGAGAGGTACGACCGCTGTTCGGGGGTTCCCCCTGTATCTGGCACGCAGCTGGGCTGCATCACGTGGCATTCCGACGCAAGAATATTGCACAGTCAAACTAGATACATCCAGTGAAAACTCATTCATTCCGTACATACAGAAGAACCCACTTATGAGAGGTCTTCCTCATTTAATTCATATTCAAAAGGGAAAAGTAAAATGTTCACAGTTAATAACAGAATTTGGGCAAAATTGATAGTTCAATTGCAAATAAATGTCTATATACACGTTACCATATTTATATTATCGAAAAAGAAGACATTTATTATAAAAAAAAACAGGAGACTTGGTATAAAATGTTTTACCATAATTTATTTTTTCTGAAGACAAATACTTACTACTGACAAAATAAATACTCCAATCATTTTATCACTTTAACAATCACACATTAAGCCTACTTCATTATTATTGCTGTATTTTCCACTTTTGTACCATAAGTATCTGGTGGATGATGAAATATTCCTTAACAATTAGAACATTTTCTTTGCTTTGAAACTTGCAACCAACGCTTCGAACTTTTTTAAGTATTATATCATTAAACAAGGCTTTTATTTTTGTTATCCTGCTCGAAATATAAACAGAACAGTATTAACTTCACAGGTCAGCAGAACAGTATTAACACAGACCACAGAATCTATAAAGAGCATCAGCGTGAAGCGTGAAGTGAAAAAGTAGAAAAAAACGCAGAATACTTCGTACATCGTACGCCTAAGTTGCATTTAAAAGTTAACCCCCTGTCCAATAAAAAAAAGTACATTTTGTCCCTTCTTACAAAATCTACCCAAACAGTTTTCCTTACTTCAAAATGAAGTCATGTCCGGGGAAAACTGGACCTATAGCATCTCCATCTATGTTATAATTCCGTATCCACGCAGAAGTTGACAGATTACAAATCACCTACGGCCATGTGAGGTTTCAACGGTTTTGTTAGATATCCAGGATCTCGGGGGGGAAATACAAACACAATGAAACAGTTTCAATTTTTTCTGAAAAATGCGAATATTTGATTGTATTATTCACCTACTGCTCCTACCGACTGAATTCTCAAATTCAATGTTTCACGACTTAGGAGACAGCTGATGTCATGCGACAGTAAGGGTGAAAAGAAAAGGACGCACACCATTAAATATTTGCTACTTACATTTTAAGTTACAAAATATTTTTTTGATATTCTTGTAGGGTAAAGAACTGTTGTACTGTGTATATCATATGAATATACTACACGATGTTACTACTGCAATCCTGAAAATTAATTTTCTGAAATATTTGATAGGAGATTACGTAATGTAATACAAGTGATACAGTATTTTATATCTTGTTCTCGAGCGACGTGTATGCTACTTTTTGAAAAAATACATTTCGTGAGGTTACGTCCAGTTACTTTTTTGCTGCTGTTTCAGTGTTCTAGATCAGGGGTGACCAACTTGCAGTATCCCAAGGGCCACAACTAAAACGTTTATATGGTTGCGGGCCCTATTTGTCACTACTCGGCGAGCCGCACGTGATCCCGCATTGTTGACTTTGGCAGTTTGTCCGGGTGCTCAGAAACCAGTAGTGGGATGCAACTATTCGTGACATCAGGCCGTACCATGCATAACGCAGTGGAACACATTGGGATGATTTTTAATTTATGAATTTTCTAGAAAAAAGAATCCATAAATGGAAGCTTGACCTCTTTTTGCCTGAAGGGGGCGTTGACCCCGCCTAGCCGCACGGTGTAGATGCAAGGGGCGTCCAAGATTGTCTAATGGCCGTTCGCGGGCCGCCACTTGGACAGCCCTGCTCTACACTATGTTTCTCCTTTCCATTGAGTGCGCAAATCGAAAGAACACTGCGAAGCCTTGGGTCGTGTGAAAAGAGTGGATGGTTTCGATACTAAAATAAGAAATCAACTCGCGCTAAAACAGAACGTCCTTTCTCGCACGTATTTTGACGCAAAATTGTGCGAAAAGCACTCAAATTCCCGAAATATTGTACACGACCTTATTTCAAAATCTATCTTTAAGCAACACTTTTTATTAAGTAGAAAATCTCTATCTTCATAATTGTAGTTGTAGAAAGTCGCCGAAATCTTTTTGAGCGATTGCACTTTTTGAAAAATTAGACTTTTCAACGAACATGAGACATGTACCATTCCTTTAAACTTTTACACTACGCAACAACAAAATTTAATAAGAAACGATGGAGCCATTTTTGAAAATTTGGAAAAAGTTTCCGAGACTTCTTGTAAACTACCTCCAAAATTAAAATGTCTGAATCAAATTCAAGGGGCCGCGACATCAGCCAGATCGGTTGAGAAATATCAATTTTGAGGGAAACAGGCCGAACGGTTTCACAGGCAGGCAGACAGATTTTTATCCGTCAATCGATATTTCGATAGCAAAAACCTCCGAAACGTGGATTTGTGGCTACACCACGTGTTAGAGGGTTTTTTTTCTAACTTAATCAACTACATTTATCCACGTTTTCGTTACAAGGGCACAGCAAAAAGAGTTTTTCTGATGAATTTTCGTCTTTTTTCGCACAGCATTACATTACTTCCTCCCTACTCCGTAACGAGAAAGTAAAATATATAAACTAATGTAAATCAATAAACAAAATTAGAAAGTGATTTTTGCACTTACAAATTTTCTATTGAACTCTAAGGAAAACATCTTCCGCTGCAGAAACATATACTCGTACAAAGGGATCAGTAACGTGAACAATTATTTTGATAGTCGGGCATGCCTAATTACATGCAGCGCGTAGTCAATATGTAACCGGTCAAAATTCTTCGAATTCATTTCACAACAATTGACAAATTTCTTATGGTATTCTCTATCATTTTTTCTATTCGACTTACTAGAGAATGATCAAATGAAAAAGTATTTTGCTGGAATGCAAGGGAAATGCGCTTCAAAACTTTTTTATCTAAAATACTATTCATACAGAAAATTTTATTAAAAGTTAGCTATTGCAAATTTAATTTTAAGGGAAAGGTAAGCAGACAAAAGCCTCTCTTTGTGTTTTGGCGATTGTGACCGGTCCGTGCACATTCGTTTTCTGACTTGACTTACATCTGAATGGGTGAAAACCAGAACGGTGTAAGTGACATTTTATAAATTCTGAGAAATCTGTATATTTAAGTGATTATTACTGTAAGGTCGTGGCACTTTCAACATTAAAATCACGGCATTTCACTTGCTCATTAAAAACACGAAAATACATTGCCACTGAATTATAACCTAAAATAAACACGTTTTCCTCAGAGTCAAGTTGTCAAGTCAAGTTGTCAAGAGTCAAGCAGGCAAGTCAAGTTTTTGTTGAAAATGATGTTCATTTGCTAATAGATTCTCCTCATGATTACCATTCCCACGTTTTTGAAAGAGCAGGTAAGTTCAACATTTTCTGATTGCTGAATAATGGGCATATTTATTTACAAATATCACGTAAATTCATAAAATCAGAAACCAACGCAATAAGTGAAGTTAGTTGAAAATCCGTTATAACGACCAAACTTACAGGGAACTTGAAAATGAAGATTTTTCAGGAAAACAAATATCTTCGGTTTTTGTTATAGCATTGTTTTCAACATAATTACCAGTGTCACTTAATTGAATCATAGTACCAGTCTTACTTAATTGAATTTTGCGTAGAAGCAAGTTTTGAGAAGATTTATATCAATTTGAAGTATGGAATATGTTTGTTTGAATTCTCTACTAAATAAAAGTATATAATTCATTAAAATACCAATAAAAAGTATTTTTTAGGTAATTTAAAAAATTATAACCACTAGACGAGTCACTTAGTAAAGCTACTGTTGCAACAAGAGAACATATTTTCTCCCTTTCTTTGTAACCGCAACTATATTATGATACTGCATGAAATTTCTCATCAATATTATAGTTGCAAATGTTAATTTTTGTTTCAAAATTAGAAACTTCTAGTTTGCCGAAAATATGACCTGCACCATTTTTAAACAATCCTTACTCTATCTATGGAATAGATAAGAAAAAAAGCTGGAACCTTTTAGGAGAATTTTTTTGTTAATTGCCATTACTTCAAGGGTAAATTACGAGAAAACTTCTCAAATGTTCCACAACATTTACATGACCTTATTTAAATATCTATGTTTTGTAACAGTCATTTACGAAAAGCATCTTTATCAATATTGGTTGCTTACGATTAATATTTTGGGGATTGTTAAAAATACAGAGAATTTGCCGAAAATAAGATCAGTACTATATTTTCTACTTCCCACTACTATATCAGAAGAAACAATTTAAAGAAACAATTGGAGCTAGTTTTGAGAAAATATTTATTTAAAATTGCCTTTTCCTAACAAATTATGCCACTTATAGTACATTATAACACCTTACTTCAATATTTGTCTTTGAAAAACACATTTTATTTGGGAAATTTATATCATCAATGAAAAGTAGGAATAGGTTAGTATAGGAAGAGATCAAAATTGAATTTTTGCAATTTTTTATTAATTCAGACTTTTAGAAAATAATATTTATACAATTATTTAAGTTTTCTTTAATGCTATCCGGGGAAAAGTTTCTTTAGCTTACCATCAACCAAATGCATACTGTTCATTTTCAATGGTTTGTTTAATGTGATTCCGAGTGTGAAATGCAAAACTAAACTGCAACCATTTTTCTTTCACTTACTATTCATTTGCTAATACGAAACAGAATTGAAACATGTGAAATCGTACTACTCATTGCTTAGTTTATGCAAAGACAATTCGTGCCATCAGCAAACAAAACTATTCTTCCGTTTCTAATGGACTGGGGTATTACAATATATTGTGCTCTGTAGTATACGCTCATGTTTTCTTTAGCGCTGGAATACCTACCCCCACTCCTTTAATAACATTAATTTAATTAATAAATGTTGGCGACGAGAGTTCTTGACCAAATATATTTATCAGAAACGTTCGCTTACAGAAATGTTTCAGACGCTATCTTGCATTGATATGAAGTAGTGCTGGCATCAGGGTAGCCAACCGCCGTCCATTCGGGAGCGCAGCCTCCATTGCCATCAGTTGCTTCCCGTCCTTTGTATTTTCAATGTCCGCCTTCTAATAATTTGTTAATATTTGATGCCACTTATTTTATCACATGACTAACACTGCTATTTTATGTCGTTTAATTTAGAATAGAAAACTCGAAAAACCCTTTTTCTGAAAGCAGTCACATACAAATGACACAGACATGCATGATAGTGTCTCTGACCAGCGGCGAAAATAAAACAAAGGCAAACTTGAATCGCAAATGGAGACAACAAAGAAAGAGTTAATCTAAGTTACATGTTAATTTAGATGTTAGTCTAAATTAAATATTTATAAAAATAAATGTTGATGCGCGTTTTTTGTTAACATTTATTTATTTTGATTATCGAGGATTCAAGAAAACGTGCCTACCGTCAGGGTCCCCCGGGCGGCAAATCGCCTTTTTCGCTATTCCGCTCGCGTATAGAAATCAATAGGTTTAACTGTACATAGAAAATGCAGGTGACTATACTAGAGCGGTGTATGTCGAAACGTTTATCGCCTTTTCTAGCCGATTCCTCTCACCACTCCTTCCTCCCTAGTCGATAATACGATTCGTATCTCGAGAGGTGCTGTGTCGATCGCTGTGCTGACGGGCGATAAATCGAATAAGGTTGATAATTACATGCTTTCAGTTATTTAAATTTGTCGCATTTTGGAACTCTGTTGGTCATAATTTCATTCGTGGAATGGTCCTATTACATACCGCTCGTATCTTTGGAAATTCTCCGATAAATCCCCTCGCTTCGCGAGTCGGGGATTTTTTGACAATTTCCAATGCACTCGTGGTATCATCTATGACAATAGCTCCGTTCAGCAGGAATTCAAAGGATAATATAAAAACGCAATAGCAAAAGTACAGAAATGTCATTTATTTTATATTCAAGTTTCCGCATCTCTCTGTTGGATAGAATAGATTTATATTGATTGACTGATTGGTGATTCCGGGCACTTCAGCCGCTAAGGTAATTCGTCCCGTAAGTGCATTGCATGTTCACTCGCGGGAGATGGTGGTGGCGTTGCCCCGCAGGATGGGAAGACCCGCTGCTCCCCCGACATGCGTGGTAGAGCGGCGCATGCAAGATGTGCGTTGATCGGAGACACCACGGAGCAGAGCAGCCGGCCTCTACACCTTTCCTGCAGAGCGCGACTGCGTTCGACCTAGCTGAACAAGCGACTATCGAACATCCTGCCGCCGTCGGCAGTGGAACCCGGGGCCCTCGCGGTGAGAGGCCCTGCAGGGACATCAGTTGATGCCCTGAGCCACCTTTGCTGGTGGATTTATTTAGGATATCCAATAAAACAACATACAAAAATTGATATAATAATTTTATTGTAGTATATCCGGATTCTAAGATTCCGTTTTGAATACTTGCCTTATCATTGTATTGCATGCATACATTTACGTAATGAACCGACACATTTCATCTCCTTGATATATACCTCTGAAATGACAGAAAGAAACTAGACGTAGTGGTACCTGTCTATCCGGGACGCTCGGCCTTCGTGCTGTGGCCGCCTCCACAGATGCTGCTGCCTAAGGCCCAGCGTAGCGCGATGTAAAGTGTAGTTCTGAAGAAGGCCACAACACGATGACCGAAACGTCAGCTCCATCGACTGAGACGCGGTTCACCCGAACAGCCAGTCAAGCGCCTCCGGCCGCGGAAGCCTACGAAGCCACGTAAAAACGGACATTCATCTTGTCAACAGTTAAGGTAACAATTGATATTTAGACGTTTAAGTTCCATTCCATTTCAGACCAATTTCATATTTTATCAAATTTGGTCATCCTTCTCTATCATTTTTCTGCCCACTGCTTTAAACATTATTTCATTTGATTTATTTTACCAGTGAAGAGTAAACATTTATAGGACGTGTGGGGACGAAATACATCGAATTCAATGCCGGAAGCAAGAGCGGTTATGAAATAGTTTGTCAATGGATTCCGAGCAACCTATGGCTCTCGCACAGCCTGAACTCCCAAAGCAATGTGGGCCGTTTTCTACCATGCACTCGTAACAATTGTCTATATGATTTATAAAATCTCTAATGTATAAATTTGAATTTGATAATTTTGATTGTCATATGGTATAACAACTGTTATTGATATGTAAATTAATAGTGATTGGTAATGTTGGTTATTTGTTATAAAATGACCTAAAATAAATAATTTAAAACAACTGTCCACATAATCGAGAAGTGCTGCTAGCGAGCCTAACAGGAAACGAGGCATGATACACCTAAGGTCCCATGAAAATAGATTGACAGATAGTGTGAAGGAAGACTGGCAATCGGAATGTGTAAACGAAACTAATGAGACGCCTCCGAGTTGCCATTGATAAACAAGCGATCATCATGCAGCGAACCAGCTGCCATCTTTCCGGCACTCTGATGAGAGTCATATTTTATTTTATATCGTAAGACGTTTCGTTGAGTTGATCTTTCATGTATTGTTGATGTAATTAAACAACGATGTTCTTAAAACTCGATTAATAACCATAGAACGTCTCATGATGTGCCCAATTTCAAAGCAGTATCGTTAACTAACCTTTAATTGAGATTTAACTGAAAAAACAGTCAAAAATCATCAGAAAAGTATACGGAACTTGGATGGTCAGCTTCAATAATTTAAAAATAATATGGATTTATTTATTGACAAAAAATAGAGTTTATTTTTCACTTTTGGTTACTTTGGTCTGAAAAAATTCAATTTATGCGTATTTGATAATTAATATAGGATTTTATTATCATGGTCCTTTTTCACTAAACAAAAAATCAGGAATATAAAACACTGAAAACAAAACCTTCATAAAAAACGCTATTAAAAACGTAGATGCTTTTCTAAAAACATCCGTATTTTGAGAACTTCGATTGATTATTTAGTGTTTGCAGGCGCGTGAACGTCTAAGGTCACTAGTCTCGTAAGTATAGTGCATGCTTTTTCTAGGAAGGTGGTAGTGAACTCCTGCTCCTGGATGGCGAGATCCGGCGCACACCTACCGGGGTTTTCCCCAACCAGGTATCTCCCACCAGCGGGGCACCGCCTCAGTAGGGCCATGCCCCAAGTTCCCGACCGGCCTCCCGGCGTGTGCAGTAGTGTAGTGCGCCTTAGTGTGAGTGTGTGTAACGGGTGAGGAGAGGACAAGGAAGAGGAAGGAAATATGGCGCGCGGCCCCTGACCCGTTTCTGAGGGTACTGTTCCGGCATTCACCTGGTGTTGATCGGAGGAACCACGGAAAACTGCCGATCAGAGCAACAGGCCGCTAGTGTCCCCCTCCAGACAGCGACTGAATTCCACCGAGCTGTCTAGCTAGCGTCGAATATCCTGCCACTGTCGGGACTCGAATCTCGCACTGCAGTGACATCAACAATTCTGCGTTAAGGAGGCAAAATGTTACAAGTCACTTTTAAAATTTCCATGACAGGAATTTTATGCTTCAAGATGTCATGAAAACTACTCTGTGACTTATTTCAATTTGGCACCATTTTTGTGTCTACACAAACTACAAGAGAAATGCAACTTTTACCTCCTAAACATTAACGAACAAGAGTGACTTTTGTGATTTTAGCTTTTTGTCATAACAATGTGACTTATGCCATTTTGCCATCTAAGCCAGAGTTGGAGTCCTGAGCCACCCAAGCCCGTTTGAGAGCAGCCACATGGTGCAGTGGCGTGGAGTAGTGCGGGCGGCAGGGTCAGCAAAATTTCACAATAAATAATATTAACAATACCCTGTAAAATTTTAAACATTTCGCTTCATATGTTTGTCGCACCTACGATTCGGGCCAATTGAAATGAGCACGGAATCTTCCATTGCTTATTCTGTGACTTCTTCTTTAAATGACAACTTGTTCGTTGTAGCGAATGGCAACACTGCCTGTACTGAGCTGTAGGGATCCCTTGTATTTTATTTTGCTCTTGGATTGTTTACGACTAATATTCAGCGAGAATTACTTTTATCATAGAAAGAGTAGCGTTCAATATTGTGTAATAACCTGCAAGTTAGATGACAGTCGGAGAAGTCCTTCGTGTCCATGGGTGACGCTTTGGCAATTGAAAGAAAGTTTGTGATGGATCTTCTGTCATCCAATTCACATTAACTTAATTGTGTATATGTATGCGCTTTCCAAACTATGATGTTAGTGCTTACAAGTACACGTAGATATTGTTAAGTTATTAACCTTTGTTGAAATTTTTTATTGTCGTGTACGTATACATTTGATGCTGCTCGCATGCGGCGCCCGCAGCGGCGAGCACGAGTACTCACGAAGGCGTCCCAGGGGAGCCGGTTGAGGAACTCGGCCGTGACGTTCCAGCCGTAGATGGTGAACCACAGGGTGCCCTGGAAGTTGTCGCCCGCGTTCAGCAGCAGGGCGTTGGGCCGCTCGCTCAGCAGCTGGCGCGCCTTCGCCACCACGCGCGCGATCCCGCCCACACACGACGCCTCCTCGCCTGCGCACGCGCACACGCACGCAAGCACGCTACACTTTTCATTCGTTCAGCTACGTCAACAACAGTCAAAACTCTACGTGGCTTGCTACAGGGAGAAGTTCATTTGAAGTTACATTTATGCTCAGAAGCAAAACAAGGCACTATATCAGCATTTGCCCAAGGTTCAGGGAAAATGGACGAAAACATGATCGAAATAGAGGTCATTGACCAGAAGCTGAAGTAAAATACTTGTTACAGGTTCTTCATAGTTATACAGTCCACATGGTAAATAATACATTAAATGTCATTGTTAAAATTAATATTACTTGCCTTTTGGATGCTCGGAATAGTCTCCAATTGTATAGAAAGAGTTGGGCAGTACAAAAGATTTGACTTAGAACTAAAACTTTGTATCGATTTTAATCTTTTAACGACATCTCGCAAAGTGTATAAAATAATGTATTTGAATAATGTATATGTATTGTATGTGAATTTTTTGTAGTGAGCTATTGAAACTGTCACCTGAATATGATTAGTACATCGACTGTTTTACAGTTACAAATATCAGCGTTGACTGAAAATATGTACCCGTCCTTAAGTAAGTCGGTTTTGACAAAAACCACGGATTCGTAAAAAAAGAGACAAGGTAATGGTAAAATACCTAATTAATAGAGGCTTACCATAATCACGCGGGTGGAATTTGTTTATTATGAAATGTCCTATCACATTTTTGTATTAAATGTTTTTATCACATGTTCATTAAAAAACTAGTAGTGCTAAACAGCACGTTCTTTCTCGCTCGTACTTTCACGCAATATTACGCGAAAGTACTCAATGATTGATTGAATGTTAGTTACTCCGGGCGCAACTACTAGAGCCATTAGTCCCGTACGTGTGGTGCTGTTTTTTTGCTCGGCAGGTGGCGGTGGTCTTTCCCCCAACCAGGTATCTCCCACCAGCGGAGCACCGCGCCAGCCGGGACAAACGAGGCTCCAGACCGGCCTCCCGGCATGCGAGGCAGTGGAGCGCGTTAGGGCAAGGAAGAGAAAGGAGAGATCGCAAGCGGTTCGCGGCATGTAGGTTAGGCTACTGCTGCAGCAATTTGCCGTGATCGGAGAAACCACGGAAAACTACCGATCAGAGCAGCCGGCCTCTAGAATTCTCTTCCATACAGCGACTGAATTCGATATAGCTGACACGCTACAGTCGGAAACCCTGCCACTGTCGGCAGAGTAACTCTAAGTGTAACTAAGACCTCCCGGACAGTTGCTGCCCTGAGCCACCTCTTGCGGTGAAGAGTATTCAAATTTTCGTTACGTAGTGCGAGACCTTATTTCAAAATCTGTAATTAAGCAACTGATTTCATTAAGGGATAACACCTCGATCTTTAATATTTTAGTTGTAAGAAGAAGTTACACCTGAACATTTGAACATCGTCTTACTTTTAGCACTAGAGCTAAAAACTGAACTTTTAGCACGCTAAGCGTACCCTGAAGTAGCATATAACATTTTTCCTCACGTGACACGTTTAGCTGAACGTAGTAATAGCATGTTTACACTGATAATATTAGTAGTGGTACAGCAGCGCATACTTTCTCGTACTACTATACAACTATTAACGGTTACGAATCATAATATTAAAATATCATTTTTTAGAATACTTTTCTCATAACATTCCACTTATTAACAAATATTATGATATTGCGAAAAATTTAACTTCATATCTTATAATTAAAGTTAATAGCCTGAAGAAGGAAACAATGTTTGTCGAAATGTAATGTTTATTATAAATTCTGTATGTAACAATAAGATAAGAACAGTATGTGTAAAATTATTACTCAATTTTATAAAATTAAAGAAAATAATATAATTGTATAGTTGCCGACGTAAAAATTCAATGCTTGCCACGCAAGTATGCCTCTTATATCTGGACGCTTCCCGTCTTAAGTTTTCGAGGCCAATAACACGCAATATGCGCCGGGCGCCTGCATTTTGCAAAATGTTTCTCCTGAGTTTCTTCGGAAACCTCACTCGAACAATTGCAATATCTGTGTAACTGTCCCTCCTGCTCATAGTATTTTGCAGTATTTACAGTCGGCAATGTAGTCGTTCCTTACAATATGTGATTGCAATCTAGTTCGGGTAAGTCCGGACTCTGTATTTCTCTATTGCAAAACTTTCTTTCATTCTCTGAAAATAAAAGTTCATTTCCTCTGTGCCTTACCGCAAGGAAAGTAATGTTAGCATAGTCACAACATTGTCTTAAAAACATTAAAAATTAGATTCAATACAATTGTGAATATGTTTTTATTAATACCCAAAATATTAAGAATTGTCATTATAACGTAAATAACATTACTGTACACAATATCATGCGCACACAAATTACAAATATAATTTTCTATTTATATACAAATTATAAACGTTAATCTTACATTGTTTCATTATTGTGTAAATATATTGTTGTTCTACAATTTACATTGACATTGTACGTTGTGGTTATATATTTTTATACTGGAATATCTACACACCGTGAAACCCAAATTCAGAGCTGTTTTCGCTTCGGCGTCGCGTTCCTGGTTTGAGCTGAGTGACCTTGGGTGCGCGAGCGACCAAGGGTGGCGGCTGGCGGCTTCCAGGTAGAGCGCGCTGCCTGTGCTAATCCGCGTTGGGAAGAAAACTGGTGATTGCCTAGGCCCCTCCCCCTTTCCCCCTTTCCCCTTTTGACGGTCCCAACCAAAAGATACACGTCATGTGCAAATAATCTTCTGAAGGAGTTTCAGTTTAAAGGATACTAACTGAACAAATATACATCAAAGAAGCATGAAGAAAAAAATTCATTTGCAGCCAATGAATGCTGAGGAAAGACAACAATTCTACGTCACATTATTTCCTTTCTCTCGAACTACTTACGTAATATACAGAAATTATTGTAATAACGCGGCAAAAAAAATCTATCCGTCGTCAACGCTGGCACCTAAACTCTTCATAACATTGTCTCCAAAATTTATATTCTTCCAACGGTCTAACCTGTGAAGGACCCGTGAGTTTTAAAATAAGATGTTCCGATTACACGATTTCCTACAAAAGTGATTTTCATCGAGCAACATGAAGGGACTTGATATCATTGTAACTTTGAAACGGATATTTTTATTTTTTGAAGGTACTTTATATAGAGCTTCAATATTTTCTCAAAACTAGCTACAAATGTTTTGATTAAACGTTTTCATGAATGTTTATTTATTTATTTATTTATTTATTTATTTATTTATTTATTTATTTATTTATTTATTTATTTATTGGCATCCTACATCACAATCTTGAAATTATCAAAATCTCTCCGAGTGAAATTTGTTATTGAAAGGCAGATCTTGAAATAACGTCGTGTTTAACTTTTCAAAAACGTAAGTAGTGTTTGCATAATTTTGCGTAAAATATAAAAAGAAAAAATCAAAAACGGCTCCAATTTTTTCTTGAACTTTTGTTCTTAAAAAGAGCTCTTTAAACTGAATTTTTAAATAACGTGAATGGAAAGCATTGGCTCAGCTCTAAGTGTGGCAATGTGTGAAGTGAATGATAACGCGTTGGCGCTCGCAGGAAGAGCTGTTGATTCGAATGCAAGCGCGAAGAAAAATGTTCGCTCGTTAGAAACACTTTAATAAAATGTCATTTTATTCTTTTCACTTTAGAAAAATGCCGTTTAGTATATAAATTCATTTTATGTTATGACAAAAGGAAATGACCCATTTTTATACATTTTTTGCATTTTTCGTCGATTTCTACCAAGTTATTTTTTACTTTTTATAATAATTTTGAATTCAGTTTTTACCGATTAATATAATTTAATTAAATAACGATTCTATCGATTAATATAATATAATTAATATAATTTTAATGGTATTCAAATAATGTTTATGAGATGCAACAAATGTCCTGCACAGAATTCCAAAGGAAAGGCAGAGGTTTCCTGGTAAAGTACTGTCTAACCATATGTTGCAAGCTAAGTTTACTTCAACGAACAGAATAAGCCTTAATTACATCAGTAGGCAGCTTAAGTTGTTCATCCGAACTGTTTTTTACAACTTTATAACACTTAATGAGCATTTTCTTGATAATTTTTAGCGATGTTTTAAGTCATCAAAATCCGGTTCCCTAATATTAATACAGCAAAGCCGTTCGAAGTAATGCGAGAAAGTATGTATTATCGCAGTAGCACTAGTTAAACACATTCACTCGAATAATTCCGCTAAAATACTAAATATAAAATCTCTGAAATCAAAATTAGTCACCGACAACATTCACAAGAATTAGACACTTTAAACAACAGCAACCTCAGGCTTCCTATCAAAACAAGATGTCTGCCAGTGATTTTACTCGCGGAAGAGGCCGCCAGAAAGCAGCGTGTTACGTAGCGTCATGAAGGACACCGATTCGCCTTTCGCCTCTTTTTCTCTCGACACGAAGAGTTAAGGTGTCTGAGCCGGCAGTGACCGAAGGAAAACCAATTCAAAATGGTTACTACAGAAAGGGCTGACGAAGTAACGCGCTAGCGATCGCGGGTTCGAGTCCCGCCCCGGGCATGGTTGTATTGTTTTCGTCCCTTCACCGCCTATCATCATCATCATATTGTGTCATCCTCAGTTACCATTCCGTTACACACAACAGTAGTCGCTAATGACCTAGGAGTTGATGCGACTTTAAATAACAAAAAAAGTTACATCAGGCGTGTACTGTTTGAAAGATACCGAGAAACGCCGCAGTTGATTAATAACAGAGGCACACAAAATAAGAAATATTGTCAGGCTCAAGACTTAACACTCGTTTCTCTAAGTATATCAACGCGCTGAATCGGAAATTGAAGCCGCGTGTAACGAGTATTTTACTTCAGCTTCTGGGTCAACGACCCCATCTCTATCAGGTTTTCGTCCAGTTTCCCTGATCCTAGTGCAAATGCTGAGATGACCCCTTGTTTTGCTTCTGGACATAAATATAAATGCAACTTCAAATTAACTACTCCCCACAGCACGTCACACAGTTTTTAACATAGACATAAATAAGTAAATAAGCCAGAATTTCACCATCATCCTCCAGTTCTTTTTAAACCTCGAAAAAACACTATGAATTTGTATTATTTTTTGTTATCGGGGATCGTCAGACCCGAAGATAACACATGTTTCTCTGTGTGTCGACGCAGTGAATTCGAATCTGAAGCCAGGATTGTGTTACCACTCTCCATTTTTTAAATCGAAAAAAAAAACAACCACCCACCGTGAAATTGATGTTTTGTTGATGAATTTGGTTTGGTTTTCGGAGATTGTTGACAGACCCAAAGAATTGACACGCCATGTTCCACGTATGTCGACGCGCTGAATCCCAAATTGAAGCTGCACCAATGACCAACCGGCGACAAAAAGCGTCTTAATCATTAGAACCCGTTAACGCCCGTGATACACATGATTTAATTTTTTATGTAATTTTATTGATTCATATTTGCCTATTTACAAATTAATTAGACGTTAACTTGGTTCGGTTTGCCTTTTCATAATACCCTCCTTAAGAGAAAATGTAGCATCATTCTACTGTTTTCATATTTCCCTCGTCACCCCTCCTCTCGATCCAAGTAAGTTACGCAGTGAATATCGAGCTTCGTATCCAAGACTATAACAAGCAATTACGTAAAAATAAAATGTTTTTCGGGCGCGGGAATCATAATCTTAACGAAATGTCGAGACGAGTCCCCCGCGCCGCGTGATTCGATGGCAGTGGTGCGAACAGCGTTCACATGGACAATGTTGACTATGATTCATTATTTCATTCCGTAACGTGGCAAAAGGCTGAGCGTACCTGGCGCGCAGGCGGCCCCCGAGGGGTCCGTCTGCTCGAAGCGCGCGTGGAAGTCGTTGAGGTGCACCACAGACAGCGGGAACAGCTCGCCCTCGGCCTCGGTGTGGCCGGCGGGCGCCGCGCCCACCTGCACGCCCGCTCGCCCGCCGCTCAGCAGCGCCACCCCAAACGCACCAGCGCCCGGCGGACAGCATCGCGACGACTGCAGCACCGCGCCGCGCTCCGCCCACGCGCCGCGCGCACGGCGGGTGGAGGGGGACGGGAGGGGGAGGGAGAGGGGAGGGCGCAAGCCAACGCTCCCCCGCCGCACATCGCAAGCAAGTAGTAACAATGCATAATAATAATAATAATAATAATAATAATAATAATAATAATAATAATAATAATAAAATGTTCACCGGATTGGTCAGTATGGATAAAGAAACAATTAATAATGCCAACGTTTCGAAATATTTAATTTCTTCATCAGGGCTAGAGTATAAAGGCATCTAGTGGTGCTACAAAATGGCACAGACTTCCCCGTATTAGTTTTCTATTTCCTTTGGTTTCGGCTAGCTATTCGAGCTTGCTACATATTCTTGCCACATCGCCGCCTAAAATACATTTCTTTTAAAGTTTTCTTACTTTTTTGGTTTACTAATAATAGAACGGAAATATTAATTTAAAAATATTAAAAAAAATAGTAAAACTGCGTCCTAAATAGCAAATTTAATTGAAAAATTTGAAGCCGTTTTGAACAAAATTACGCTTATGAACGCCGAAATGAACTTTACGTCACATTAAAGAGTGCAATTAGCACTATGCGTTCGAAAAGTTTTAAGAAAAATATTGAAGCAATTTTTGAGAAAATGGAGTTTGAGCGTTTCTGAAATTGCGAAATTTTGAGCTATTTTTGACAGAAAACGGTTGAATTTTCTAGAAACTTTATGTGATATTATTTCACACATGTACTCATACATATAATAATGTGAGCAAATTACTGCTAATGTAAATATTAACGACGTGAGAGACAAGTCAAAAATTACATTTTCGTAATTTTTGAAAAGAAAACAAAAGAATAGAGCCATATGCCGTTTATGTCATCATATAGAGTGCATTTAGCACAATCCCTACCAAAAGTTGAAAGAAAAAAATTGGAGCCGGTTTTGAGAAAATCTTGTTTTTGTAATTTTTTAAAAATTGCACGCAAAATTGCGCGAAAGCTACTAAATGTTTTAAAAAAATCTACACCTTAATGAAAGCACAAGCTATGGCCCTCCACATCGCTCTGCACATCGACAAACCAATCTACTACGGCAGAAGGGATTAAGTTTACAATAGCGAACGAAAGAAGCAGGGGACAGGCATCATAAAAGACTGTTTTCTAAATCAGACGATAAAGGATTGGAACAGCTTACCCTCGAAAGTCTTCGAAAGCTTTCCTCGTCCGCGTAGCCCACATTGCAACGTGCAGTTAACTGCCGAGAGCCAAGACTGAGCCCCGCTGGGATGCATGTATCCCTCTGGGGACATGGGCCCATGCTGGCCAATTCTCAAAAACAAAATAGCTAATAATAATAATAATAATAATAATAATAATAATACAATATCATAATGTTACAATAATTATAACAATATACAATAAAACAAATAATGATTATTAAGGAATAAATAAAAACTCATGCGACACACAGTAATAGAATTATTGCATCAACTATGGCGCCGCCCGCCGCCCGGCTGCTGCTGGCATAACACGTGTATTTTGAGACTGACAAATAAACAATAATAATACCATACATGTCGCGCGACCGGTCGGGGGCTTAGAGCTGGTCTATAGAATGCGCGCCACAAGGAAAATGAGTTTAATCCACTGGAAGTTAAAACGCTAATTATTGAGAAAGTTGGGAAGGCATTACTGATTCTCGAGAGTGGCATTGCTTCATAAAATCTAGTGGCCGATTTCGTAGCTAATACCCCCGCTCTACCCGCATTTGCTTAATTGCCCGATGTCAAGAAACGTTGCGCGAGTAGCACCTGGTTGGGGAAAACCATCGCACCACACCGCCGGGCGTCGCCTGGGGAGAGGGGGGGGGGGGCTCAGAGGAAGAAGCAGAGGAAGGGAAAACCAACCGCCGAGGAAGCTTGTTCGTAAGATTCAGTAAATCCCCATTTACTATGAATTCATTTTTGCAGTATGGTTTAAGGTTAAACGTAAACGTTCCTTGTGCAATGAAATACTTTCCCGGGCGTGGACTGGATAGAAAGTTATGTGAGACATGTATACTTGAATCTGATAATCTCAAATATTAGTAAATGACAGGAAGCGAAATTATTAATATTGGAAAATATTTCAGTGGCATGATTAACAGTGCTAAGAATGTCATAGCAGACTCTTTAACGCACGAAGAAACAAAACATGACAGTGTGGTATCTATAATAAACAAGTCAAATAAAATTCTGCCGTTGTAACCGATCCCTGGCCCTTGTCCGCTCATGAACATACTAGTGGTGCTACAACATTACATACATTCTCGCATTATTTCTAAATTTGCAGATTTCGAAAATTCTGAGAGTTCAATGGTGAGACCTACGCCATTCTTTTAAGGTTCCTTGTCCTATTCAGGTGGAAATTGGAGCGGTTGTTGATAATTTTTTTATAAAGTTCATAGGTTTCAAGAACAAATTTTGAAGAAAAGTTACTCGTTCTTTTAAAAAAAATACATGATATTGTTTGAATAGCTACTTTCTTAAGACAAAAACTTCTATGTTCAATTCTGTCAATAAGATTTTTTCTGTCGAAAGTTCGCCGTTTTCCAGCGCATGATTACAATACGTTCTCTTCTTACGAATAGCGAGATATTAATATGACCATTTTTCTAAAAATTTACAAGTTTCCCTACATTTTAAAACCCTCAACATTTAGGGGACATTTCATTTAACGCGATTCGCTTCTCTTTGCTTCTAAAAAACGATAGTTTCAATTCTGTGATTGAAAAACATCTAGTTAGTATTTTTTTAAATGTTCACCCCCAATTAATATCCCAATCGATTTCAGTTTTACAGAATATTGTAGACAATTGATCTTTCTTAACATGGCTCTCTACCGGTCTCCCGGCTTGTGTGGTAGTGTAGCGCATGTTAGTGTGTGTTTAAGGGGTGAGGATAGGACAAGAAGTGAAAAAACGAAACCAAACAAGCAAACCATGGGACGACGACGAAAGATGAAGAGGAAGAGCGAAGGTGATGTGCACACGTAAGAGAAAGAGGAAGTGGGCAGATTATTGCCTTTGGGCGCGTCAGCGGCTAAGACCGTTCGTCTCGAAAGTGTAGTGCATGTTTTTCATCGCGGGAGGCGGCGGTGGCGAGGTTCGGCGCCGACCTAACGCCTGCTTGCGAGTTTTTTCAAGCCAGGTATTTCCCACCCGCGGGGCACCGCCCCATCCGGGAAAATCTCTGTGTTCCGGACCAGCCTCCTCTCATGTGTAGTAGTGAAATGCATGTAAGTGTGTGTGGAAGAGGAGAGAATAGGACAAGGAAGAGGAAGGAAAGATCGCGAGCGGTCCGCGGCCCATTTGTTAGGGTACTCCGGCATTCGCCTGGTGCTGATTGCAGAAACCACGAAAAAACTACCGATCAGAGCAGCCGGTCAACAGAATTTTCCTTCAGACAGAGGCAGAACAAGACCTAGCTATGTAATTAGTGTCGAAAATCTGTCGCTATCCGGACTCGAACCTAGGACCTCCCGGTCACAGGCACTGCAGAGAAATCAATTGTTGCCCTAAACCTTGGTGTCGAAACAGTGAATAAATCTTTTTCCCATACATAGTAAATTGCTTCTTCAAATAATTTCTCATGATATTCTCGAAATCTAAAAAGTTAACATTCGAGTATATATTTTTCTTTCATTCTAACTATAAGACATAAGTATTGGCGAACGTGCTGGGAGCAAGAGGTAGGCTGTTTGCTGTGGTGTCGTAATTTGCAAGCTGATTCCCATGACTTAAAATGTATAGAATACATATAACTTTTTTTTCGACAAATAGAGTGAATACGCTTATAATTATGTACTTGTCCAATTTTTAATAAAATCAGTGAAAAATCGAAAATTTGAATCTCCTGCGCTTCTTTTGCGGAATAGGGGTTTTCACGACATGACTAAAGAGTTTTTAGCAGCAAGTTGAAATATTGTATTTAGTTACTATTTTATCTAGTTTACTAGTTACGAGTTTACTAGTTACGAGTTTATCTACATTCCTTTCAACTCTTCAAGCCACGTTTATTGATATATCATATGTTATTGCGAAAACGTTTCTAATTTTTGTAAGTCAAAGAATAGATGCAGATATTGTATACAATACTACCAACAAAGATACTCCATTTCAGTGAGTTAAGCATTCGTTACAAAGGCATTTGTGCCTTGATGCCAATCATTTTGTTTAGCTACTTATATTTCTTCCGCCTATTTCGTCTATGACGCTGAAGTGTTTTTAAGAGATGAGCTGTTCGTTGCTCTCCGTGACTAAACAACTTTGATATTATCTGATGACATTTTTATCACAGAAACAATATCAAAGACATCCTCGTGTCTATCTGAAGGGCAAAAATCACCTCTAATTGATTTAACAAATATAAAATATTTCTACAAGTAATGTACTTCAGCTTCCGGAGCAATGACTCCATTTCGATCAGGTTTTTGCCCAGTTTCCCTGATCCATTGAGCAAATGCTGAGAGGACCCCTTCTTTTGCTCCTGAACGTAAATGTAGCTTCACTAAGCGCACGTTTTGTTTAACTATTCTTTTGCTTGTAGTGGTGGTAGTGGTGGTAGTGGTAGGAATAGAGCTGGGGGTGAGTTGCTATTTTGTTGATAATTCAGAAGAATCAAATCTGGAGTTCATTTGCCGTTGCAAATAAATTTTCTATAACTCGGGAATGAATATGTCTAGTTTCTATAAATGTTGCTAATCTTACGTTTTGTTCAATTTTATTGTTATTATTGTTTTATACTTTTATTCATTTTTCAACTATTTGTAGTTAAAATGTTGGGAATGGATTCAAGAAAACGTGAGATGATTTTCCTCCTCATAGAGTTTCTACTGTTTTTTGACGAAATAAAACTAAACTAAACTAATCGACCCGATAAAAAAGGAAAAGAAATAAATAAATGTAATTTCATACATTTTTTTGGAAAATGCCAATTTCATGTTCTCCAGTATCACTTTTACTATGTTGTGTAACACAATGAAAACCGAAGAGTAATTTTATGGAAATTCAAGGGAAAAATCGTAATGTGCATTATCTTAGGAATTCGTAAAGTAGTACAATACATGTGACCCTCACACGATACATTATTCAGAATGGCAATTGTTCGACGACATTGGATGGAAGTGAGCCTGATGGTGAAAGCGAAGAGATCTGTAAAGTCTGCGCAGGAAGGGCAAAATACTAGAAATTAATCTCAAACTTTGTCGCTTTTTTTGTTGCTAATTTGTTACCATACCAGAATACTTGCTGGCATCGAAACAATAGCAGTTTCAATTACCAACACCAACCCGAATTTTCTATCATAGCAGCCTATAAATCCTCCAACAACAAAAAATTATAGTTCTAAACATTTTTCTTCCACGCTTACCGTCTAACGCTCTTTTAGCAGATCTAAATGCTAAACGTGTGCACTGGGGCTGCCGAGTCTCGAATGCAGCAGGCGCTCAACTCTTACAATGTGTTGTCATAAACAAAATTAAATTGATATCACCCCCAACACCAACCCATTTCCCCAAGCTTCCTGATATACGTGGCATAGGAATAACAAACAATAAAAGCTAATTTTCACTCAACCCTGCATTTTGAACTGGACTCGAATCCTCTACCAATAATAATTTCCACATATCACATCCCCCCTCCCCACTCATCCACTCCAGTATTAATTACTTACAACCTAAATTGGACCAAATTCAAAAATATAATGCAAAACCAAATACTCTATTTTCAAATACTAAACTCTCCAGCCAAAACAGACCAGGCAATAACGCAACTAAATAATAAAACAATTAATAAAGTAGATAAACTCAATCCTGAACGGTCGATCACCCTTCGGAAACACACATCAAACAAACTACAGTGAAAGCATGATCAGAACCATAGAAGCTAAAACTAGAAGATTATGGAGGGCACTTAGAATTCCTTCACTTAAAACAGAACTAAATACTCTAAGCAAAATCTCTAGAACACTATAAACAATCAAAATACAATAACAGCAAACATTCATTAAACACAAGCAATAACTCACTTTGGATTTTCATTAAACTTAGGGAAAAAACCATAATCCCCACACTAGCTACTCCAAATAGAAATATACATGCAGCTGCCGGCAAAACGGAATTATTCCAACTTTCGCATCAACCTCACACCCCCGCCCCCAGATCACAGCCAAACTCAACTCGACCCGAATTCCCCTAATTTCAACGTTTCACAAAAAATTAAATATATCACTTCACATGAAACTCTAAAAATTATCAAATCCCTCTCAAATAAAAAAGCCCCTGGTCACGATAAAATAAATATAAATCTCAAATATAATTATATAAATATAATTATCAAAAACCTACCCAATATAGACATTGTCTTCATAGTAAACATATATAATTTATGTTTAAGAACTGGCTACTACCGTCCTACCTGGAAACATTCTATCATCCTCCCGATCCCCAAACCCAATAAGAATCATAGCATCCCTGATAAATACAGGCCCATAAGCCTCCTCCCCCCTTTAGAAAAACTTTTTGAGAAATTAATCCTAACAAGATTAAACAATTACCTTAAAAAATACAACTCATACTATTCTTCCAATTCGGATTCACTAATAAACTATCCACAGCGCATCAACGTTTGCATATCTCAGAACATCTCCACTCCTCCTTCCAAAAACAAACAAAACACAACACAATATTCATTAGCAGTTCCATGGCTATCGCTGAAGCGTTCGAAGGCTTAATTACGAAACTCTTATCAACAGGCACCTTTAAATATATATTCAAAACAAAAAAAAGCTTCCTCGCCAATAAAAAGTCACAATTCGAACCCCTGCCCAATCACAGCCGGTCTACCTCAAGAATCACGTCTCTCCCCATCACTTTATAACTTAGGTTAACTAACATAGCCCACTTTGCTAATGATACCGTTTTCTACATGCCCCACTCCTCTGTTAATTATATAGCTGAAGAAATGCAATCCCACTTAAATAAAATAGAAACATGGGCAACGAAATGGACTATCAAAATCAACCCCTTCAAACCTACAGCCAAAGTCTTCTCTTTCAGACCATATTCCCTTCTTAATGCGTTTTTGAGCAATGAGCAACACAACCCCTTGGACTCCTCGTCACAATGCCGTGGACACAACCCTCAACTGGAAAATACATAGAGATATCAAAGGCCAACACGGCAAAGCGAAAATAATGCCTTAAGTTAAAACCACTAATAAATGACAGTAAACTTTCACTAAATAAAATGGCATCACCTCACATAAGACCTCTTCTCCTGTACGCTTGTACAATTTGGAGAAACGCGGCTAAATATATCAACAAAATTCAGCTAATTCAGAACAATTACTTAAAAACCATCACCCAAACCCCTGGCTCATTTCCAATAAACAATTAAACCACGAACAACCTAAAACCCATCACACACCACATAGCCTTCTTGCCAATAATTTATAATCTAACCTCCCCCTCATTAATCAAGATAGACACATCAACATAGGCAAATTTAATGAAAACCAAACTAGAATAAAAACCTTATCCTATCCATTTTTTTCTGAACATTTTTATCAATCTGAATAATTTTTAGAGCTGCTCGATGAGTCCCCTCGTGAATTATAGTTTAGATTAATTTAGTTTATAAGTATTTAGATTTAAGCCAACAATACAAATGAAGAGTTTCATGTAAACTGAACTTTGTAAATCAATCCTAATATATATATGTGTATATATATATATATATATATATATATATATATATATATATATGTATATATATATAATTTCATCAACCAAACACTCTTGCCCGAGATTACCGCCATGCCCTTGTAATTCCTCTTTCTTCCTATTCATTTCAGAGATGTCAACAAATACACTGTGCTAGGGACTGCTCCTTCTTCTCGTACCTTTATCGGCGAATTGATATGATTGAAACGAACACTGTCAAATTAAATTTTTGTTCACAGGGATTTAATGTTAGAGGTTACTTTACGAGACTAAAAGCATCGATGGTTCTTAGTCGATGCCTTGATATCGATGTGGCATGGCTAGTGCGCAGGCTGCTCATGAGGTCTGGGCGGCAGCGTTGGCGTCACACATTAGGAAGTACCCACGGGGGAGAGCTTTGCAGAGAGGCGCGTTGCGAAGTGAAAGGAAGCAGCCAAAGGCAGCCTTTTGCGGGAAAGGATTAGGGGTGAGTCAAACCAACGCTCTGCTACGAGCCGCTTTGTTCGGAAGCGCGCTGCGGTGACGGCGTGTGAAGGGGCCCAAACGCAGCTGCCGAAGTATTGTTAATTAGGAAATTCACCTTTGGAACATATTTGAAGCTTTTGGTGCTGACTTCTCAGCACTGAGTCGTGGCTAACTGAAGAAGTATCAGGTTCAGAAATTTGTTAAAAAAATTACTACAAAATATTTCGGTGAGACCAAAAAATCAAAAGCGAGGTGGGGGAGATACTTATTTTCGTTAAATCGTCTGTAAACGCGCACTTGAAACGGAAAATCGTTGATCATGAAATTAAAGTAGGTATACGCACTGGTACTTTTCAGACAAGAGATCTTATTGCACGTCATAGGCCATCAAAAGGTAGATGTTCCATTCTTGAGAATATCTTCGAGTTTCTGGAAATTTTGGATAGGAACAGTAACTGGATTACTATCGGCGGTGAAGTAAATATACGCGATTTTAATTGGCAAGGCCGTGAGTGCGTTAGAGAAACAGTTAATTATAATTAAACTAAATTTTGGGACGCAAGATGCAGAATTTTGGGATGACACATGTTGTCACGACAAAAATATAAATTATATAATTTAACATATTATATTAGAAATTTAGGCATTGCATTAGACACCTCTTTGACATGAAGTAAACACAAAGTTTTATAAGTCTCGTTAAAAATTAAATCACTTCTAAATCTACATTGCATTAACAATGTTCACTCCTTTTATACAAATCAATAATCAGACCCACGTTTATATGGCTCTCCCATACGGTCTAATGCTGCTAAAACTCGCTTTAATAAATTACACTTTGTACAAAAGAAATATATCCGTAAAGCGCTACAAGCCCCGTGATTCATACCAAATAATCAATTACATCACGAACTAAACTTAGAAAGTATTTCAGATTTGATAAAATTACAGAGCCAAAAGTTTTCAAATAATTCACTATTTCACTCATAAAACTCCTTTTAATCTTGACCAATCGTACACAGTTCCTCGCAGAATTAAAGCCTTATTCCCTAAAGACCGACTCAGAGCTAAGATCTATTCTTTTCCCTTACTCTTACACCATACAACCAAACCCACTACTTCCTCTCCTTTCCACAATTTCACAACAATTAAAATAAAGACGTTCCGTCAAACATCATAACTAATAATACTTGTTATGCCCTTAGGGACAATGAACGTGCGAGAAACTAACTCTAACAAACCAATTAATTAAAATTTTGAAAACCTGTTAAAAGTCTTGTACAGTCGAACAAGCAAAAAATAAATTAAAAATAATATATTTTTCTTATGAGAGCGTTGGACATGTTATACTACTGCGATATCATTCAGAGAATAAGTGATCACAAGGCCGTAGTTTCATCATAATTACAAACAACATTAGAACAGGAATTCAAAGAACTGTCGTAGCAAATTCTTTGCAAGCCGAACAATAGTAGACTGTAAGTACTATTACGTACTCTCACGAATACTCAAGTCACTTAAGACAATGCCACGTCAAATCCACCCAGTTCCACGATGGGAGGAAATAAAATTTAAAATTGACAACACTCCTAACATTGTGTTACAAAAGCTTTTTCAGAGAATTATCGCATAATTACATAAACCACCCCCACAATTTGTATACAGATGGATCAGTGATAGAAGAAGAAAGGTTGTGCCATCATCCATGAAGACCAAGAAGGTCTTATCAAATTTCCAGATTCGTTTTCAACATTTTCCTGTGAAGCCTTCGCTATAGATCTAATCACCAATTCGAAACTAAAGAGAGTCATAATATTTACTGATTCCAAAGCAACTTGCATCTAGCAAAAATGGAACTTAATCTGGGAAAATTCAAGGTCAAAACTACAGTTAGTCCGTAACAATGAGTAGAAGCATCAACCATGCATCAAAAACATGAAGATTCAATGTATTTTGACCCCAGACTAAGAATAGGTCACTCCAACTTGACACACTCTCATCTCATGTCAAAAACACCAGTGAAAAAATGCCCTAAGTGTGGAACTACAATCACTATTTTCCTTATATTAACAGAGTGTAATGGAAAAAACTGGATTGCCTGAGAACATCAAAAACTTTTTGGACGACATTCAAAGAGTGCACGATGTTATGAACTTCTTAAAGCGAATTGGTGTACTAAACTCTCTATAAGCATGTAAATCATTTGTCATATTGTTAATCATTTTTTGAAGTTTGTAACTGTAAAATGTAACTAAAGTCGCAAATGACCCAGCAGCGACTATAAATAAACGAAAAAATAGTAGATAGGAACGAATTGCCTGCGACAGATTTTGTGCCCCTTGCTTGCTCGGTGCGGGGTTAACGTAATCAAATTAGCCAATAGGGAGAAGATGTGTTGTGAAATAAAGGCACGATAGTTGTGAAGTCTACGGATAAAATGTATTGAACAGTTAAAACTTACTTTAAGTTGGCTGTAGTGAAGTGGAAGTGATTTTTTTCTCCGTCTGTTAGTGCTATTCTAATATCCATTTTTTTGTATGGCTATTTTGATTTTCCTTCATAATTATTGATTTATGTTAACGAGAGTTTCTGTTAAAAATGTAATAATTGTAGGTATTCTATATTATTAAATATTGTAGTTATGTAAAAATATTTATCCTTAATTGTTTGAATATACTTATGAGTGAATAGGTGCTGCCCCTTACAATATATGTGCTGTATGTGAATTCATGTATGTGTATGTTGTAAGTTTATTTATGTCAACGTGAGTATACAAAATATGTATTTTCATAGGCACAAATAATATTTGTGCTCATTAGGGACATAGAATAATTTATTGGATTTTTTATTTGTAATAGTATATTCTTTCATGTTTCTATATTCTGTCACTGAGCAGCATCAGCCCAATTGTAGAATAAAGCTTCTCCCTTTTTTAACAGCTGAAGAAGCATGTTTTAGTTGTTTTTCCTAAGGGTAATTTAGAGTACATGTTATGTTGCCTTATCCATGAAATATTATCGTGAATTCTTGTTTCATTATCTTGACAAGTTAATTTACGAACTAAATGCAACTTAATGAGGAGTTTGAAAGTGAGTTTGTAGAGAAAGTGCTGAGATAAATTTACAGGAAAAGTCACGAGGGGCTGCCAAAATCACTTCGTGTGAAAAGCAATCGCTTTAAAAGAGTTGTCATTTTATTTGTTGGAAATATGATTGGGAAGTAAGCAAAAAAAGATATGCATAGTGTGAGGCAGTGTAAAACAATTTGAGTTGCAAAAAGTTTTTATGCATATGTTTTCGGTTTAAAATTTTGCATTCTTGTTAATTCTATTTTTTTTTTTTGTTAGTAGTTAAGGTAAGTTTATTGGTAGTTAAAAATATTTTCAATATTCAAAAACTATGAACGAATCTGATTGGTTTGCAAGGGACTTCCTTTGTCCGTCGAATAACAAGTAAAAATAATTTTCAATGTACAGAATGTGAAATTTAGTTACTTAGGACATTCTTTTAAAAAAACCTACAAGAGTAGCAGTTTTAATTCATTTTAATGGATATCCTCTAAATTATCTTGTGACAAATATTTTACTAGTGTATTCTGCAGGTATATATTTATGTCGGTCTATTTAAAAATATCGTGTGTTTTTTTTCAGGGTACATTTAAATGAAAGTTATAACACACTCGTTCTCAGAAAGACCTAACTCCATTACGATGGGCGAACATTTTACATTTTTAGAGCTTAGTTTGTTCAGGTCTGGTTCGAGGAAGTGCCACTTGATTTGCGATTGGGTGTTTTGTAGTTTTTAGTTTAGTTAGATCTGAACACATTAGCCAACTCACTCACATCTTCAATAATACAGCTTCCAAATGACCGTCGTGTACCAAATATGTCCATGAACGATATAATTGTCCTACAGACACAACATTTGATATATTTAATAATCTTGTGTTTTTCAGGAAAATTATATATTTTATAATCTGTTTTTCATTAAAATTATATAAAATACTAAAACTGTATAATGAGTTATAAGCTTGACTGTCAATTGTAAATTAATGTTCTAATACTTGTTTAAATTGTGTGTGTCAAGTAATTTAAATCTTATATTGATTATAGTATATCATGTATAGTTGCTGTCAATAATAACCTTGATGTTGATGCGTCTTTAAATAAAATATTTTTTCAAACAATTAGAGCAAACTATGATTATGTGTCAAGATACCCGTGTCAAGATACTTCTCAAATATTCAGTGTTTTATCGAGTGCTAATTTGGAGGTGTTCTTTACACAAAGAGAAGTCGGAGCAATGACACGCGCCCAATCTGCCTGAGAAGAGGCAATTGATCGTTTATGGGCGCCTCAACCGCTGTGGTCATTGGTCTCGTAAGTGTAGTGCATGTGTTCTGTTCGGAAGGTGGCGGTGATCTTCGCCCGCTGGAGGGCGAGATCCGGCGCCAACTTACGTCATCGAGCGGGGTTTTCCCCATCCAGGTATCTCCCACCAGCGGGGCGCGGCCTCAGCCGAAATCTGCTCGATGTGTGTGGCAGCGCAGTAAGTGTAAGTGCGTGTGCGGATAGGGCAAGAAAGAGGAAGGAAAGATCGCGCGCAGTCCATGGCTCACTTGTTAGCGTACTGCTCCGGCACTCGCCTGGAGGTAATCGGAGAAACCATGGTAAAGTGCCGATAAGAGCCTCCAGCCGCTATAATTCTCCTCCAGACAGTGACTATATTCGATCTAGCTAGTGACGAAAATTCTACCACTTCCTGAATGGCTAGGGCCTCCCGGTCTGAGGCAATGCAGTGGCATCAGCAGATGCCCTGAGACACTTCAGCAGCTGTGAAGAAGATAGTTATTTGTAAGGGAAGAGTCGATATGGACACAAAAGACGCCAAGCACTTGTCACGCCAGCCCACTTCTCTCCCAAAAAAGAAAACTAATGAATCCTGCAACTGAACAGAAGAATCACTCCAAGAATGACACATTCTCAAGTGATGAGTGGCTCATTTGTTTGGATATGTCTTTAAAGGAAAATCCAATAGCTACAAAAAAGGGGCGAGTTGTTTACTTCACGCCAATCAGTATCTTATTGTGAAATGTCTGTTGCGTTGATAGTGATTCGCAGATACGAAATCTTATCGCTAAGTCACCACAAAAGGTAAAGTACTGTCGGCAATTGACCAACGTCCAGCACTGATTGCTCCTGAACATACTTTTATCTCCTCGCATTCAGGCCTCACGCAAATCCACTTTTGTCGAGCCCCTCTTCACAATGTGGTCAGATTCTAGCTCGAGCGAGAAGTGAATGACAACACAGACTTGATAGGAGCCTTGCAAAGTTCATATCGATTATCTTCTTCCAAAACCTGTATACCAGTAAAAAACAGTCTACAGTATTTTTTCAGAAGAGACAAAAAACTGATTTGTGACTCCATAAGTCAATGAAACGTTGAGTACTTTCAATCGCCGATAGAGAGCACTACAATGCGGTTTTGCCTTCCGAGGGCTCGTCAGTGTGTGCCAGGCAGCTAAATGAATCCGAGGGTACTAAAACTATATTTTCGTTAATTATCAAACGTACGAGGTTTTGCAAGTAAACCATATTGCTTTAAAAATACGTATATTACTTTGATCCATTATTCGATGAAAATAAAATCTTCATTGCAAAAATTGATTTCCTTTTCATCATTCATTTCAATACAGCTCCAACAGCACATACTTTCTCGTAATATTATTTATATTGACGGACAGTCACACTTTTGCTGTCAATCGATTTTTAAGTATCAAGGACTTACAAAATATGGATTCTGACTACACAACGAATTATAGGAAGTAATTTTTTATATTCAGTAGCAACTTTTCTTTAACAATTTTCTGATGCAAATGGCTGTTTTCCGGGGCTCGATTTTCCTCTTAAGACATAATGGCGAGAAAAGAAAAATTGTCTCGCAACAGAATGGCGCAGACTTTTTCTTACTATTCGAATATTCTCTTGAACTTGGCGGTTAGGGGCCACCCTCTTTCCAGCTGCCATCTATCGGCGCCTAAAAGACCTACCAGGGCACACGGTTGTCCTGAGGACAATGCCCAGTGAACAGTTTCTTTGCTCTCCCCAAATGTCACGTGGACGAATCCCTTAACGCATTTCGTCCCTGCGCTTTTGGTTGGTCCATTGACTGATTAGTGTTTCCAGTCGCGTCACTGCTAACGGCATTGGTCCCGTAAGTGTAGTGCATGTCTTTGCAGGAGGAGGTGACGGTGATATCCCCCCCACCGCTGTATGACGTGCTCTAACGCCGACATACCGTCGACTAGAGAGGTTTTCAACAACCAGGTATCTCCCACCAGCGGAGCACCGCCCCAGCTATTCTAAGCCCTCGACTGACCTCCCGGCATGTGTGGCGGTGTAGTGGATGTTAGCATAAGTGAGTGTAGAGCGAGAGTAGAAGAGGTGAGGATATAACTATTAAGAGGAAGGAAAGATCGCGCGCGGTCCGTGGCCCGTTTGTTAGGGTACCGCTCGTGCAGGGGCTGGTACTGATCAAATTAGCCGGCCGCTAGATGTCTCCCCCAGACTCCGCTGTCGCCAACTGTGCGACGAGTGGGGCGCGCGTTCGCGGAAGCTCCTTCGTGGCTTCGAGCTTCTCTTTCGGGCCGCCAGGTCTCGCGCCAAGCGATGCGGCAAAGAGTGTGGCTGCCTTGGGGGTCCAGAAATTACGGATTGCTGTCGAGGGGGGGGGGGTGACGCAGCGTTACGCTGCGTTACATAGGGGTACGGGGTTTGTAGTTGAGCGATTCGTAATACTCATATTTAGTTTTAGAATGTTTCATCTTTGCTGAAATAATTTCTTTTATTCAGTCTTACACTAAAACATTTTCATATTAACAAATGCAATTAAAACTATAATAAATGAACGAAGATATAATCCATAAATGGTTACAATAAATGAAAATATTGATTGAATCCTCTAGATATGAAGAACTTATTCATAATTTATCTAAAGTATATTCTAGAATCCAATTAGTTGGCGCAGTAGATTCGTTGCCTATGCATCATCCACGACGGCAGGTGCACGGCTCGTCAGAAAGCCTCTCGCCTGCGCGCCCTTCTTTCATTAAAAAAATTATAATAAACATTAATGTATAACGAAAAATACAATTAATACAAGTCGTTTCTGCTTTATAATTCAGTTTCACTTTTTGGAATTGGAGGGGGGGGTGGCTTGTCACAAGCATTACGTAATTATTAGGGAGGGGTTCAAGCGCGCGTTACAGCGGGGAGAGAGGGTATTCAAAATACTCCAAATTTGCGTTACGTAATTTGTGGACGGTCCCTAAAGCCTGGGTTTGCTCGCAATTGGCTGGTGCATGAAGCCCAATACACAAGTTCTCACCCTACGATAATAGTGCAAGACTTTTCAAGGCCAGTCTCATCGTGATTAGTTTTTTTAATTATAATATAATTATAATAATTATTATTATAATATAATTATAATAATTATTATTATAATATAATTATAATAATTAAAAATAGATATTTTGAGAATTCCGAGTGTTTTTGTGTCAGAGTTTTGCTTATTTCGTTCTACGTCAACTTTAAACACTTATCTGTTTTATTGAGAACGTGTTGATTGTCAGTGATTTCTTTCTATGTACCTCCAAGAAGCTCTCGTGATGTGTACGAGTCGTATTCCGAAGCTTCAACTGATACTAGTATTTTAATGTCATTATTCTTGTTGGTGGTTTTAATTCTCCTGGAATTCAACGGAATAATTATGAATATGGTTCAATGCTTGTTCTCAGGGATTTGAGGGAACTACAGTGAGTTTTAAGAGTATTGTAACACCCAAAAATATTGCAAATCGCAAACTCTCAAACATTGTAACGGTTTCCTGGCAGTCACCACGGCCGCAGCCGTCTGTGCATTGACCTTCAACACGTTCTCAGTCAGAATCACCTCGTAACCCTTAGCTGTAACGGTTTTCGAATCAATTTCTTTTCTGGCATTCACCAGTCGGTGATTGAGAAGTGTACGATACTGAAGTATATGCTCATCAACTGTTACTACTGGAGGTAAAGAAAAGGGTACAAGAAAAGAAGAGAGACAAATAATAATTTGCTTGCGTAATGAATGCAGATCTTTGAGAGAAAAGGTAAAGGTTGTGCAAAGATGTGATAATGTAATTGATAGAATCTGTGCTCGGAAAACAAACGCAGGAGTGGACAGCCACAGTTGCTAAATGAACGTGACACATCCGTGCAACTTTTTCGCGACTTTAAAGTGTATACCAAAAACCTAGTGCTCCAAAACGTGCCTCTGGAATAGACATTTTTTCAAGTACAGTTCTCATAATACTAAGAAACAGTGAGTGCCATGGACGTGGGGCGCTTAGGGAATTGTGGATCAATGACATTAAGAGAAAAAAGCGCTTAGAATATACTAAATAATTTTGATACAGTTCCCAATAAATGTAGAACCCATTATCTTTTACTGATGAAAGTAAATTTATATTCTTGGCACAGTACTCGCCTGACCGCTGTGGTGTGCGGATCGTGCCCGCAGCTCCGTAGTGCCCGCGAGGGCGCCAAGATAAGGAAAAGTCTAGCGATAATAACCAGTGCGCACTAGCTCTAATGAACCAGTTATATTTGTAAAGTATAACAGTGGTTCATTCTCTCATATTCAAATCAACCTAACAAAAGACAACCTATACTAAAACTCGTCGATTACGAAGTACTTTCGGGTAGGATCAGTAGCATGTAGTGCGATTGCATGCTACTGACACCGGGAAGCTGTTTACTTCAAGAAATGTCATCCGAAGAATCAACAGGCAGCGACAGCAACGGCATGGATCATGATTCATCTTGCTCCCGTCAACCTGACGCAGAATGTTATGGCAAATATACACACCAGCTCGGTCAAAAAGGCCGAACCCTGACGTCCTCGACCCTGATGCTAATAGAAGGGTAAGGCAAAAGACAAGCGTCTTGCGATAGTAATACTAGTGTATATACAGTTCCCACCAGAATCAATTCAGTGCTCTTGATATAGAAGGCACAACAGAAAACAATGAGGAAACCTTTTCCAAAAACCACTGTACTCCCAACTTTCGTGCCAAATGTGAATATGTTCCAGCTATGATCAAATTTTATAAAGTAAGCCTTAAAAACAGAAGATTTCGAATAAAACTCTAGCAACGACAAAAATTAAAATAACGCCGAAACTCCAAATACCTACAGGGAAATAATAAAACATTTATCAGCCAACAGTCACGTATACTATACATACCAGTTGAACAAGAACGTGCGTATAGAGTTGTCTTGCGACACATACATACGGTAGACGTAAAAGATACCAAGGCTGCGCTTCTGGAAAAGGTCACAAAGTTAGAAACATTATAAATGTCCGCCACATGCTAACTAAATACACTCTGCCTCTATTTTTTGTAGACCTTGAGCCCAAACCTAACAACAAAGAAGTGTTCAAAATTAACCGACTGTTAAATTGTGTTGTTGCTTTCGAACCACCACGCTGAACGCGAGATAGTACAATGCAAAAAACTATCAGAGATATGAACATACCATGTCGTACTGTGCATACCGTACAGGTGTGTTAAATGTGGAAAAGAACACGACCCAGATAAGTGTTTAAAAGAAAGGAAAGTCAACCAACTTGTGCTCTGTGTGAAGGCAACCATCCCGCCAACTACAAAGGTTGCAAGTATACCAAGAAATACTAAAAAGGAAAGGGTACAACAACTCAAGTACACCCAGAATGTTTTCAACAAGAGATGCATGTGCAAACACAAAACAGGAACATTGAAACTACTTATTCTCACGAAAACTCAAGAAGTGGACATATAAATGCAGGAACATGGGCCGATGTTGCGCGATCAAAGCCTTGTAGAAAAGACATCAACACAAACGACGATAGCAATTCCATTATGAAAATTACACGCACTCCTTTGAGAGGTTTTGAAAACATACTAATGCAGCAAAGTCAACAAATAAACTCTCTCATTAACCTCATAACGTCGCTTGTCTCCAAACTATCTAATGCCTAAATCCTTCGCATTGCAGCTTGGAACGCCAACGGCTTGGCAATCATGCCAAGAAATCGAAATATTTCTCAACGAAACAAAATAGACATGCTACTCATCTCTGAATCTCACATCACAGAAAAGCTACTTTAAACTGAAGAACTACACTTTATACGATACTAAACACCCCTAGTGGCAATGCCCATGGTGGCACAGCAAAATTAATAAAAAGCACTATAAAACATCAAGAACAGGAAGCTGTACAGGGACAGGAATTCAAGCCAACGACTGTACAAATTATGGACTGGAGTGGACAATTACCATCAGTGCCATTTACTGCCCTCCAAGATTCAAATAGACAACGATTTGAAACCTATTTATAGTCTCTAGTAAATAGGTACATGGTAGGAGAAGACTACAATGCCAAACACACGCAATGGGGATCCAGGCTCATCACTCCAAAGAGGGAGAGAACTGCTGAAGTTGGTACCTCACTTCAGCTAGAAACCATTTCTACAGGAGAACCTACCTACTGGCCTACCGATCTAACCAAAACTCCAGATGTAATTGATATATTCAAACAAAAGGAATCCCATCCACTAACTGTATCATAGAATCTTCGCACGAACTGTCCTCAGACCACACTCCAATAATTATCACAGTCGGCAACAAAATTATTCTACAATCCTCTCCCGCGTCACTACGAACAGAAAGACAAACTGGAAACTTGTATAGAAAACAGATATCTATGAAAGCAAACATCCGATTACCACTAAAATCAGCTGACCACATAGACGAAGCGACTGAGTATTAATATACAAAATATTCAAGAAGCAGCTTGACGCTACACCGCAACTTCGCTACACTCAAGGCTGCGTGAATATCCAAAAGTTCTTTTGAACAAAATAGCCGAGAAAAGAGACTAAGGAGAATCTGTCATACTTCAAAATATCCTGAAGACCGTACCAACTACAACAGAGCAACTAGGCAACTAAAACGCCTCCTAAACGAAGTTCAACAACAACAGGTTTGAAGATTTCATAACCAACCTTACCCAACAGAAGATACCAATTACTCCTTATTTAAAGCCACAGGGAAGCTAAAAAAACCGCCCCAAATCAAATCCCAATCAGGGACGAAAACAAGAGTTGGGCAAGAAACCCCACAGAGAAAGCGTCTACCTTTGCCAAATCTTTGCTAATGTATTCCAGACTCATCCTATATAAATACTAACCAAGAGCAACAAATCAGAGATTATCTTAACTCCCAAACCAGATGACTCTTCCAATCCCGCACTTCACTCCCAGAGAAATTACCAAAACATAAACTCCTTATCAAACAAAAAGCTCCTGGCTATGACTTAATCACAACACCTCTTCTCAAAGAACTATCACGAAAAGGCAAACTGTAATTACTGCATTGTTCACAGTATTATAAGAACAGGGCACTACCCGGCAATGGAAAGTAGCCCAAATTCAAGTTTTTCTCAAGCCTGGGAACCTGACCATCATGAACCTCCTCCTACCGTCCCATCAGTATACTTCCTATTCTATCCAAAGTATTTGAGAAACTTCTTCTATCAAGAATACGTCCTCACATAGCCAAACCAATAACCTAGTCCCTGATCATCAATTTGGTGTTTAGACAACAGCATCTTACCGTCGAACAAGTTAATAGAATCACCAACTACATTGAGAATTGCTTCCAGAAAAAGAAAAACTGTTCAGCCGCATTTCTATACATTGCCCAAGCCTTTGACAAAGTCTGGCACGATGTACTCTTATTTAAACTCAAGAATTTCTACCGTATCCCGTCTTCAACATCATCAGATCTTTTCTATCCCACCGCACCTTCCAATCAAATATCAAAATGAATTATCTGAATTCCATCCAATCAAGGCCGGAGTACCACAAGTAGTATGTACTCGGCCCTATCCTATACCAGCTCTATACTACTATATACATAAATCAGATAAACAACCATAGCCACTTTTGCAGATGATACGGCCATATAGCTTCGGATGACGACCTAATGTCGCATCAAGACATTACAAAAACATCTCATAATGATTGAAGATTTGGGCCAAAAAGTGAAAATAAAAATACAACGAAAATAAATCAGTCACATATAACTTTTACCCTGAGAAAAAACAAAATGCCCTACTGTCCACATCAACAACAATCCAATAGTACAGGTGGAAAGTGTAAAATACTTGGTAATACATCTAGACAAACGGCTAACATGGAAGCATCACATCTTAGCCACAAAAAAAGCACCAAGTTCAAACAAGAAAACTATACTGGATACTAGTATACCACTCAAAACTATCACTGGAATATAAACTGTTGATATATAAAGCTATCATAATCCCAATATGGACCTACGGCATCCAAATCTGGGGCACAGCAAGCAAGAGTAATCTCTCGATCATACAGAGATTTCAATCCAAGACCTTAAGAATGATCGCGGCAGCACCATGGTTCATCACAAATGCAGCACTGCACAAGGACTTAAAAATGCCCACTGTCTTGGAAAGAATAGAATTTATCAGCTCAAACTATCTCCAGCGCCTTGAAAACCATCCAAACCACTTAGCCCTCAACATCCTAGACAATAGTGCATACATCCATCGACTAACCAGAACCTCACCCCTACAACTCCCATATAGATTCTCAACTAATAACTGAAACATTACCCTCAGCTACTAAACTATCCCACTTGCAGCCAACCCAAAATAATATTTGTTTTTTGTTATAGTATGAAGAAGTAGATGAAGAGTACCGATGGGATACCTTCACTGGAAATCAATCAATGTCAGAATAATTCTACAACATCATATTTACTTATTATTTAAAAAAAATAGATTGTAAATTTTTTGTTATAAATAAAAAAAGTAAAAAAATATTCTTGGCACAGATAGGAAATGTTTAGCACGATGAGAACCTCCAGCCCACAGTAAAATAAATAAGTCGTTTTGTACTCGGCTGGGGGTGTATGTATGCTTCTGGTGTGAGGAATCTTTACTTTATAAATGGTACAATGGACCATGCAATGTACATCAATATTGCGCAAAGTAAACTACACAAAAGTGCTGAAAAAATGGGCGTAAAAGACGATTTCATTTTTCAGCACGACAATGATTTAAAGAAAAGGGCTTGAAACACAGGAATGTGGATCCTTTTTAATGATATATGGAACACCATGATATATGGAAACGTCACCACAGTGTCCAGACATTAATCCCATTGAATAATTATAGTATATTTTGGAGCAAAAAAAAAGGGACAGTCCGATTTTGTGTAAACATTTTCTTAAGCGCGCACTCTAGGAGGATTAGGACAGTATCTTGCCAACTAGGACGACAAAGCTCGTAAAATTAATGTCCAAACGCGCAGAAGCCATTATAAATGCCAGTGGACATCACACCAAATATTAATTTGTTTACATCTTACACTTTTATTTAATTTTTAAATTTATGTTTTTTTCCAATACTTTTGACTCCTGTTTTCGCGACCTAATATTTGTAAACTTCGTTTTAAATGTTCCAGTAAGTTATGTTATGTTTTTGCTAGCTGATATCAGTTATAAATTATAAACTGTTTTCAATGCGACCTAACATTTTTAATTTGTCTTATTTTAGACCTGAAATTTATTCATTATCAGAAATTTGCGAGGTATTCCAATGCTTTTGACACTCAATGTACATGAAACTTAGATCTACTAAAACTGTAGTTGAATGTATGGGCTGCAACATTTTATATAAATTAAATGGGGTTTTGTTACTCCAGCAACTTGCTATTATATCTCGTTATTCAAATTATCTTAATCTTTATGTAATCTTATCTAATGTGATGATGTATTGTTTAACCTATATTGAGATACCAATAAAGCATTATTTTTCTTTTGGACGAAGTAAATTTTTTAAAAAGAAAATGTTTTCATATGTTCTGAATCACGACGTTTTGCATAATAATTTTAAGCATCATCAGGTCTCGTTGTTTGCAATTTTATTTTTAATACTTTCACACCAAACTTGACATTAACATTTTATTTCATTTTCAGACACAAGTGAATTTATATGAATTTTGTGCCAATCTGATTATGCGTAGAAAATGTAACGCGAAGCACCATGTTCCAGAATATATAAAAAAATAATAACTTTTTGAAACAATTTAGTATTTTCTTCAAAAAGAAAAAAAAGTATACTCGAGTTTTAAAATATTAATAAAAGAAATCCTACTCGAATCTGATTAGACTAAATCAAATATATTGAAAATTATATAAGAACTCATTTTAACCAAAGAACAAAACAAGATTTTGTTCTATTCGTCTGCAAACCAGAAATTATCATACCAAGAAGTACTTGACAGCAATTTTCACGGCATGAACAATAAGCAAAAAACCATTTGATAATTGGTTGCCGATAATTTGAACAATAAGCAAAAAACCATTTGATAATTGGTTGCCGATAATTGAGAACTCCGCAAATACGAAGTGTTAATGAATGGACAGAGACACGAGTACAACAGTCAGATCGCAGTAGTTCTAGAGAACAACAAGCATAGCACGAAGCGCCACTGCGTAGATTTAGTTCTGAGTATCGGCCACTAGGTAACGCCCGTGTGCCAATTGCCTTCATCCTGGTTAATGGTTGCCAACTGTCAGTGGATTATTACTTATAGATTTGTAGTAATTTTTGCATTTTTGCAGTAACATAAACAACCTATGAAAAATATTTCTTCGACTTAGCGCTCAGAATAAATAAGTTGTCATTTACATGCTTTGCCTGAACGTTTTGGACTAACCCAGCATCACAATATGTATGACCTGCGAATAAGTTGTGGACCTTCATTCCTCTATTTGTGTAAAAGCTAATATTGAGAAGCTCACAAAATCAGCTGATCACATCTGACTGCAGGTTTATGAAGTTGTATGTGCTAATTATGCGCGCAACAAATAGGACCAAATTTTTATTAAAAGCAAAAGGTATTTGAAAAAAAAGTGTCCAAAAATGTCCTCCTCTTCGCCTTCTTCGTCTCCGTCTTCTTCTCCTACTTATTCGACTTCTTCTCCTACTTCTTCGACTTCTCCTACTTCTACTTCTTCTCCCACTTCTTCGACTTCTCCTACTTCTTCGACTTCTCCTATTTCTTCGACTTCTTCTCCTACTTCTTCGACTTCTTCTCCTACTTCTTCGACTTCTTCTCCTACTTCTTCAACTTCTTCTCCTACTTCTTCGACTTCTTCTCCTACTTCTTCGACTTCTCCTACTTCTTCGACTTCTTCTCCTACTTCTTCGACTTCTTCTTCGTCTTCTTCAACTTCTTTTTCTTCTCCTCTTCTTCCTCCTCTTCTTCGTCATCTCTTCCTCCTCTTCTTCTTCTTCGCCTTCTTCTTCTTCGCCTTCTTCTTCTTCTTCGCCTTCTTATTCTTCTTCTTCTTCGCCTTCTTCTTCGCCTTCTCATTCTTCTTCTTCTTCTTCGCCTTCTTCTTATCGCCTTCTTCTTCTTCGCCTTCTTCTTCTTCGCCTTCTTCTTCTTCGCCTTCTTCTTCTTCTTCGCCTACTTATCCTTCTTCTTCGCCTTCTTATTCTTCTTCTTCGCCTTCTTCTTCGCCTTCTTATTCTTCTTCTTTGCCTTCTTATTCTTATTCTTCGCCTTCTTCTTCGCCTACTTATTCTTCTTCTTCTTCGCCTTCTTATTCTTCTTCTTCTTCGCCTTCTTCTTCTTCTTTTTCTTCTTCTTCGTCTTCTTCTTCTTTTTCTTCTTCTTCTTCTTCTTCTTCGCCTTCTTATTCTTCTTCTTCGCCTTCTTCTTCTTATTCGCCTTCTTCTTCTTCGCCTTTTTCTTCTTCGCCTTCTTCGCCTTCTTCTTCTTCGCCTTCTTCTTCTTCGCCTTCTTCTTCTTCTTCGCCTTCTTCTTCTTCTTCGCCTTCTTATTCTTCTTCTTCTTTTTCTTCTTCTTCGCCTTCTTATTCTTCTTCTTATTCTTCTTCTTCGCCTTCTTATTCTTATTCTTCTTCTTCGCCTTCTTATTCTTCTTCTTCTTCGCCTTCTTATTCTTATTCTTATTCTTCTTCGCCTTCTTCTTCTTCGCCTTCTTCTTCGTCTCCTTCGTCTTCTTCTTCTTCGTTCTCTCCTTTTCGTCTTCGTCTTCTACTTTTCCTTCGTCTTCTACTCTTCTTCGCCTTCTTCATCTTCTTCTGCTTCTTCTTCGCCTTCTTCCTCTTTGTCTTCTTCTCTTCCTCCTCCTCTTCGTCTTATTCTCCATCTTCGCTTTATTCTTCTTCGTCTTCTTCTTCTGCGTCTTCTTTTTCGTCATCTTCTGCGTCTTCTTCTTCTTCATCTTCTCCTTTGTCTCTTTTTCGTCTTCGTCGTCTTCTTTTTCTTGCGTATAAGCCCAATAGGGACTACGCAAAGTACTCTGATGTTTCTTAACCTTTCTTTGTGCTCATGTTTCTTTCATCCTTTGGCTGTGCACCTTTTTTCTCTCGTCGGTCCAAGCTTTTCCTGTTCCACACTTTGCTACTTCTTCCAAATGAATCCGCAATGACTGCAGTTTAGATAAAAATGTGTTCGTATTTTGAATGTCTTCTTATTGATCTTTCGGCGTAAATGACAAAAAAATTTACCTCTACCATTTCATCGCAACTTTAGTTGTTGGATATGTTTCTGATGTAATCTATGCTTCTTTCTTTCGTTGAAGTGAACTCAGCTTGGAACCTTTTGGTTTGGAATGTTCTTTACCGGGAAATATTTGTTTTTAGTTATATCGAAATAGGTCGAAGCAAAAATGGCTCTGATAGGCGTCACGGGAGCCTTAGATTACGTACTCAAATGGCTGACATGACAATTTCTGAGCGAAGAAATCGAGTAGGCCACTCTGGAATTCTGTGCAGAACGTTTGTGTGCAGCTTGTAAATATTGTTTGAAGCAAGTACCATTAAAATGGTATTAAAATCGATTAAATCAGCTGAAAATTCTTTTAATGACAGGAAAAGGTAAAAAATGACTTATTAGTAGAAATGGGCGAAAAATGCAATAAAAAAGCAGTATAAAAATGGGTCATTAGCTTTTGTGAAAACAAAATGAATGTCTGTACTAAAAGGCATTGTACTAAAGAGAAAGAAAAAATGACGTTTCATTGAAATCGTGGCGATCTCGCATCGAAGGATTGCGAGTTCGAATCTCGCCTCGGATATGGATGTATTTGTGATCGTCCCTTCACCCTTCATCATCCTAACACTTCATTAAAGCAGAAGGTCCTTGATGGGCCCTTAATGGGATGTAAAGTTAGCTAATAAAAAAAATATGCATTCTTGGCTATCTTGCTGTGGCCTTCTTCAGAGCTATACTTCTGATAGAGCAGTATAGCTCTGAAGAAGGCCACAGCAAGATGGCCGAAACGTCTGCACAGTTGACCAAGACGCGTCTCATCCCGGATAGCCAAGAATGTATTGACTCCGGCCGCGGGACCCTACGCACCCAATCAAAAAAAATAATAATGACTAGCAGGTGTGAAAGCCAGGTCCATCGAGTAAAGACCGAGTAAGGCCTCATTCATAATGTAAACTTAAACGTGTCTTAACAGCAACATTTACATGTAAAAACTCGTAAGTTTCTCCTCAGCCAATCCGATTTCAACGTTTTGAAGCTTGATCGATTGTCGATTCGTTTCTAGCAGGCTGAAAAGATTTTTTCACCATGGTTTCAAGCTTTTTCTTCTATTTTCCCGTCGATTTGTCTTTATATATAATTGCGAGTAGCTGTTGTATTAGTGTTCGCATTTTCTTTATTTTATAAACAAGAATTCTCTTGTACCAAATTCATGAGTAATTCGTCGAACGTAATTAATTCTCCATGTCGAGTTAAAGTCATAAAAAATGGCGCAAATTCTTACTTTGAATTCACTAAATGCTTCAAAACCATTCGCAAACTAGATCAGTACATAACAGTAATGAAATGACAACCACAAACTACCTGAACACAATCCATGTTTGAGGTTGAAGAAAAGGAGCCCCAAGATGATTTATAGACAGACACGACTCTTCTCAATTTAGTTTTATTACATCTCTATATTACGATTACTCGAATGCGCAACAGTTTCGGGGACATCGAGTAATCGTAACATAGAGATGTAATAAAACTAAATTGAGAAGTGTCGTGTCTGTCTATAAATCATCTTGGGGCTCCTTTTCTTCAACCTCAAATTAACAAGAGACAGGCGTACTCCTACCTTTGCAAGAATCCGTGTTTGTTTCGTTCCTGCTGCTCCCTGATTGCTTTCGGTAGAATTCGGACGTAAACTTGAGGTAAGAGTTTGCTGCTTGTGAACTTACGTCAAGGCATTGTGAATGGTCCTGCTTGATAACTCATTCCTAGGTTTTGGGCAGCCGAGGCGGGGGAGTCTGGCGGTTGCAAGGTCAGAGACTGGCGGCCGAGGCTGCAACTGCCGGGGCCAATGTTATCGAAACGAAACTGTCATTGCCAAATGCGCTCACGTGGCCTTCAGGTGGCGGCCAGGTGATAAATGCAGCAATGTCAAGCGATGACGCGGCAGCCATGACACCTCGGCTTCCTACATTTTCTTCTAGCGAAATGCATTTGCGCCAGTGTACGTGGAAGCCGCTGGGCAGAGTGTGCAAGCTTTTACTTCTGAAATATGAACGCAAATAAGCCACAAAAATGTTGAATTATGCACAGAAATTGTTAAGATATGCAGCGTTTGGTCACACAAGCGTACTTTACAATAACATTACTATTTTTGCCGCCTAGACAGGGAATATACAAATTAAAAACACAGTATCTACTTCATATTTTATTTTGCATTAAGAACACAGAAAGCCACACAAATTGTATTAAGGTTATTTTTTGTTAGGGAGTGTCTCCTATCAGGCAGTATAATTTTGTACGTAAAAAAGTATATTTCGACATCACATGACGTAATGGGAGACAATGTTTATGCTCAATTCATTGTGTGGAAGACGAACACTATTTCCTTGCACGAAATTACCCATTGTAAAGTATGAAGCCCGGATTCTTTCCGAAAAACGTTCATTTGCTTTCCCGATCTCATCTGGAACTGCCACTAATTCCTTGCTTCCTGAATAATTCAAAGTGCATCTTCGAAGATCGTCCTTGATTTCTTTATCTTCTTTGTAAACCGATGACAGCAGAAATTAGTTCGGCGGCGTTGACCGTAGTAGCCTGAAACGCGTTGCACTAACATATTTGAAGCAACAAGAAAATTCACGATTTGCATTAATAATTATTTTACGTGGAAATTTAGGCAAAAAGTCGAAAAATATGCTAAAACTTTATGCAAAACAGATCTGAATATGTAAAATATGTCGTATATGCAAAACATGTCTTACCGTATTTTCAATATTGCGTCCTGAAACTTACGCATTTGAACTTTCAGAAAAATATGAGTTAACAAAAAAACATGCTTTTGCATGAACCTCGCAGCTCTACTTATAAGCGAATACAGGGCATCAGCCGGATGTCGCTGTAGTGCCTCTGACCGGGAGGTCCTAGATTAGAGCCCTGATGGCGGAGGATTTCCCGCACTAGCTACATGGCTAGGTCAAGTTCAGCCGCTGCCTGGAGAAAACAGGCGGCTCGCTGCTCTGATCAGTACTTTTCTGCGGTTTCCCCATTCAACACCAGGCGAATGCCGGAGCAGGGCCGTAACAAACGGGCCACGGATCGCGCGCGATCTTTTCTTTCTCTTCCTTGTCCTTTCCTTCCTCATCCTTTACTGACACACACACACTTACATACACTGCACTACGACACATGTCGGGGGCTTAGAACTCGCCCCGGCGGGGGCGGGGGCCGGCTGGTGGGAGGTACCTAATTCGAAGGCCTAGTTTGGTTCTCATCATTTTGCCACCAAGGGGTATTGGAATTAAGTACTTTTCACATTCAATTTGGGTCACCTTATTTTATTTTGTAGCATTTTAAATAATATTTTTAGGTAAAGTAAAAAATACGATTTAACCAAACAGGGGTCTTCCTAATATTCAATCTACCAAGGTAGAGTCGCGTGTGCCAAGCACTAGCAGTCGAAGCGGTGAGTTATGAACATGAAAACAATGCTGTGATTCTCTAATGAGGGGTAAACACACTATAGAAGAATCCGCCTAAGAATGAGCCAAAATGACAGTTCGCTAAACAAGGGAACATCACAGGAAATTCAGAGAAGTATGTCTCCACCGCGACAGCTGTTCAGCCACGCCTCTTCGTAAAGTGTTAATGTTTGTCCATGGCTCCCGTTTATACATCACTACCTCTCATGGTTCACAACCGTGTAATTACATCAAAAATAAATGAACAAAACGCAAGCACGGAACAGCTCACCACCTCACCGCACCGGTCCAGGAAACACGTGCACCAGTACGCATGTGACATTGAAGACTTTCAAGTAAACAAAATACTTATCACGCAAAAAGTAAGTTCAATCTAATGTGCGTAAAAAAATAATTTTTACAGAGGAGCACATAGCACTGCACTTCCTAATATCAATTATTTCTCGGGGCGAACCATATTTTCGGCGGACGAGGAAGTCACAAAAGGAAGAGTCCAAGTCATTTACATGTTAGCCAACTGCAAACGAACGAATGAAGGGAGGAGTCAAATGAGCTGACAAAACGGCCCTCTCTTATAGAAATCTCTCTATACCATAGAGACGCCACCCACAGTGCCTGCGATGGAACAATCATGGGCGACACCCCCCCCCGATAGACAGTCATCGGGCGAGTGTGTGTGTGTGTGTGTGTGTGTGTGTGTGTGTGTGTGTGTGTGTGTGTGCTCGTGTGCGTGTGCGGGGAAAACTTGTAACCTCAACTGTGACTCTCAAGAGCCAGTGCGCGTTTCACTGGCAAACCTCAAACACCTCCGTGTTAAGCTTAGATTGCAAGTGCAAGTGCATGCAAATAAGTAGCGCCTAATGTACGGTTAGTTTGTAAGAATGTAAGTGTTAGTATGTAGATTATAAGTGCAACAGTGTCTAAATAATGTAAACAAGTAGCGTAAAACGTAAATAGGAGTTTGTAAAGTTAGTGTAACTTTAGGTTTAATATCTATGTTAGCGCTTCCCACCCACACACGTTAAGTTGACGGTAACAACACGCACTCGCAACTGGCTACACAAGACCTTCTGGGTTCCACGTTTGTGAATCATCACGCACGATTCACACGATTCATGAGCGCAACAGAACTGAAATCGCTATCACTGTTTGCAAGACCCAGTTACAGAACGACCACTCCCACTGACCTGCAGTTCACCGCTCGTGTTAAATCTACTTGGTTTGCTTCGCGCCGCCATGTTTGCTTTTGCAGTTGAGGCGGCGGCGCCTGGCAGCATTTTGCCAGGCCATCAGCAACGCTGCTTTCTTTAGATATGGCATTGCAACGAAAGAATGAAGATAGTGACTGCCATGCACAATACAAGAAATGCGAACACCAACACATTAAATTATTGCGTATGGTACATTTACCTTAAAACAAATTTTAACTATTTGAGTCCCACGCAATGAAAATTCCACCGCCCCTCATTTACTACGTATAGAAGCACCAATTATCACCTTCTTTGGTATCAGGTTCCTGGAATACGAGTTGTCTGTTGAATAAATACCACTTACCACTGCACCTTACACAATACTTTCTCTTTACTACACAAGTACACAATATAAGGGATGGTAAAAATCCAGAACAAAAATAATAGATGTGAATTCTTACACTCAAAAGTTCCCATTACTTTATTCCGTGAATCTTGCCTTCAAAAAGAGAACGCATATCTTCCGAGTCACGCATTCAGCGATAATTCAAAAGTCACCGCCGCCTTGATGCACTTGCACTCTAATGCTAGATAACAAAACGGGTTCACTGGGGCACGGCCCCTACTTTTCAAAGCAAACATTGCTATCGCGGGAGATTTCTGCGAACTGCTTTTCAGTGGCGCTATCTTCATCTCTTAGGCTAATTTGCTAAACGGGTTGCCTTTACTGATAGATATATTTTTGGATTATATGATGTTTCTGATTCCATTACCTTCATAACTCGCTCGAGTTTTGCAAATCAGGTGGTGTAGTTTCTGAATTTTATTGCAGATTGCCACTGTAAGAAAGATGATCTGTTTTTTAGCACTATGTATATGTATTCCTCGAGCAAATACTGAGATGGCACCTTGTTTTGTTTCTGGACATAAACGTAACTTAAAATTAACTTCTCCCTATAGCAAGTCACACACAGTTTTAACTGTTTTTGACGTAAATAAATATGTACGTATTTGTACTTTAATAATAATAATAATAATAATAATAATAATAATAATAATAATAATGCCGGAAAGCCTACTTATCCGTCTAACCACGAGATATTTACATTTATTTAATTACAATTGAGGTGCTCTGGCAGTGGCCTACAATGGCAACGAACATTTCACGCTAAATTTATATCTGGGATGCAAGGCTAGGGACCATCCCGGCAGCGCCTTAAGCGATAGAGTAAACCTCAATCACGAAACACGGCTTAGGGTCGTAGTATATGGGAAGAAAGTAGAAAACACGTTTAGGGTCGGATGAACCCGACTTAACCCGGCTAGCGGAGGGCCCAATGTTCGTTTGTTATTCACGCCTGGGGATGAGGGAAACTTGTGGCGACCATTACGTACTCCCATCACCGCACCATAACCATACATTCCCATAGCGTACTTGGCCTACTTGTGTTTCGACACAAAGCAATAGAAACTGAGACTCGTGTGTATGTTTATACAATATGTGTGCAAGGAGCCGTTCACGAATCACAAAACCCAAATTCGGAGTATTTCCAACGCCCCCTCTCCCCTTGCAACGCACCCGTAACGCGATAACACCCCCTTTGCTAATGCAAGAAGTGAAAATGAATTATAGCGCAGTAAAAACAATTTGTATTTATTTTACTTGTGTTGAATATTGAAATCCGTGAACCTAGTTGCACCTACAATGAGGTGAGGGAAGGAAGGAGGCTTGGGCGCGCAGCGGTTGATCGCAAGCTGTGCGCACGCGCCACAAAGTGCACTTCATGTTAATTTTTTTAAAGAGCAGGTAATTACATTGCTTCAATTCACATTACGAAAAACATTTCTTGCATGGTAGCGAAACGTGAGTACACGAGTTTTCCTAATTCCTAAACATGCTAATAAATAATGATGATGGCGTAAAGAAGGGGAGCGAATTTGTAATAAATTATTAAATGTTTTGTGGCATTATATCAGAAAACCATACATTACTATTAGGGAGAGGACTTTTATGCCCTAAAAATCTTGAAATGTGCTTTTAAAAATATGCATTTATGACCTAAAAATCTGTTATGTGCACTTTGTTGTTCAATTAAAATAAACAATACTTCATTACCTCTAAAAAACGTTCTTACTAAAATTCATGACAAGCACGCTTGGAATGAAAAGGTACATATTTGTACAAATATAATATAATCTACCTTACTTTGCGGGAGAATAATTGAAGAAAATATTCACCTTGTGTGTCTTGTTGCATTTCTTCTGCCTGGTTTAAAAAATATATTAAGAAGTATCATACATTTGTAAGTATTTTATCATCTATAGGGGAAAAAAACTGTGACAAGCGCTTTCGAATCAATGAATGTTCATAAATAAATAGATTCTATGAAAAGATGAAACGTTTTAGACCTTTTTTTAAGAAAAGATGAAACGTTTTAGAGATTTTAACGGAATATGCAAAATATGCGCCTATAATTACAAGAATATGAAGCAACAGGAAAAATCGGCCAAATATGCACTAACATATTAATCTGCATACTCAATCATCATATTCTAACCTAATCTCAAGAAATTTTATTTAGCCATACTCTGAAGCAACGGTCAAAAATATGCAAAGTCATAGAAATCCGCTCCCTAATTATTATCAACTTAACTAATACTCTTTCGTAATCAACACTATTTTGAGCTTAATTTTATCGGTCAGTCGCTGTTGACCTTTAGTCCTGACCTTAAGTCTGGCCTGAGCTGTTTTGTTGCTCTTTAAAATTCCATCGATCAGCGAGGGTTGGGATCCGCTCCTCTCGACCGACGCCCGGACGCTCAGCGCAGAATCCTCCGGCCACTTGCAGCCTGAGACTTGTTGCGGTGAGGCTGGCTAGTCGAGACTTCCAAGACAAGCTCTTAGCACAATGTTAAGCATATTTGGTCCAATAAACTGTTTGGATATTCCAAATGGCTGAGCCGCAATAAGCACTCACAATTTGGATTGATAAAATGCTTTCTAGGCAAACATTTGTATTGCAGAAGCATATAAACATATAAATTGTTTATTATTTATAAAAGATTAATATTTTTGTTCAGAAAAAAAAGTTAACCCAGAAATAAAAAAGCAGTCGAGTGGTGTAATGTGTTAATGCACGTGGAAGTATGTTTGGTTATTGGAAATCCTCTTGCAGGTTGTTGTAGTATAATCATATTGCGTAGTCGTTATAATAATGCAAGACTGTTAATGCAGTTGTAGCACCTGCAGTTTATAAGGACCCGCACGCTTTTCCTTACAGACTGACACCGCCGTCACGCCACCGCCGTCGTATAATTTTTCTTTTACGATGCTTATTAACAGTCACACTATTTCAACATTTGCTTCCAGCTTGTTGCCCGGTCATATGTTTTCAAGGAAGGTTGTTTTACTTCGAAGGTCTGAAATAGCAATTATGTAGAACACTACTCATTTACCATTCACGACTCAAAACGAGTCAGCGCGTAACATATTTTAAGAATGAATAAATAAAGCTTCCTAACACAGATGAGCTTTTTAAAATACACTAATTATGGAAAATTGACTATGCAGCGAAGCCCATGAATAGAACGCGTTTAAAGGAGAATGCTTAAGAGTAAACAAAAGGACAATTACTCAGTGGGAGGCAGACCCCATTCACAACGCCGAGATCCCACCCCGTGTCCTTGACAGAAACGCACTGCCTGGAAATTTCCGAAGGTCATGTGCAAATGGCGACCTTCCGTAGTTCAAGCTACTGTCATTTAAAACAGTTCATTATGAAACGATGATGTAATGATGGTATTAAACCATAAGTGTGATATTACGATACGAGCGAGGAACGAGCGTATATTGTGAACTCACGAATCTAAAACATCGAGTTTCATACGGTAATTTTCTCCGACTTATGGTAGCTTTTATAAGTCAAACTTTTATATTGAGTCGTTTCGTAGCAGTTGTCATGCAGGGTTCAGCCGAGGCCACCTAGCGAACTGCTCCCTACCCTGCCGCAGGTGGGTTTAGATACCACTGCCACAGTCAAACGCGATAACAAGTGAAATTACGACTCAATTTATTTTAAATTATGTTCCATGTTAAAATGACTAATAATAAAATAAATTAAAACTGACAAGCATAATGTAATATTAAATGCAATTCTAATGTGCACAATCGAACGAAGCATTTACTAGAACGATCGCCAATGATACTAGATCAATTCCTGGTATGTCTGGTAATGTATATATAATAGTAAATAGTAATATTTTTATAAATATTCATTAGTAAATGAATAAATGATTGAGAACAATTAATACGAAGTGATACCAACATTTTTGGCGCTTGTAAGGGGACCGTAGAGACTCGCAGAGGCGAGCACTGCAGGGCGGAACCTTAGGCCCAAGGCCGTCGCGTGGCCGCCAGAGCTCCTTGCGGGGGGGGGGGGGGGCGCTGCCAGTGCACGAGGGCGCGGCCTCTCCGCCGCCCGCCCTCGCCCCGCCCTTATCGCCCCGCGCCTTCGCCCGCGGGGCGCGGCGGGCGGCCCATGTCGGAATTCTCCCCGTGTAGGCTCCGGCCCCCAGGAAACGAGGTGCCCGTGATACTCGGCCTTCTGTTTCCTCACTGGGGCCGAAAATGTGTCGCCCGCGGAAGAGATGCTGGGAGGGGCGGCCTCTAGCGATACGATACCAATGTTTTCAAAACACTACGGTTCTATAAAAACATCCATGTTGCAACCTTCTGTGTACTGAAGCGGATGGTTTTTGAACATCGAAGTTTTGCGATCGATGTTTTGTTAGGGGATGAAATATTTCTACAATCGCAATTGTGGACAAGTTTAAATATGGAATACTGACTTATGTTACCACGTCTTCCGACCGACGTAACTTGGTTTGGATAATGTGAAGTTCTCGTGAGCGGAAGGCCGCACAAGTGTTCGTTCGCTTGTCTCCGTGGCGCCTTTGAAAGCGACTAATGGGCGGCCGCGGGGCCCCGTGACATAAGGCGCTGCACCGGCTGAACTAGACCCAGAAACCGTCTGCGCCGCCGCGCCGGCCGCTTTCCCTCCGCGCGCTGACGCAACGGCCGAGCAGTGGGCCACGTGGGCAGGCGGGCCCGGGCGCTCACGGGGGCAGATGCGCCTGCAGCACATGGTAAATGAACTGTCTGTGAACGAAAGCCATCTAGTCTGTGATTTGTCCAAACCACCACGTTGCACAGGACGGCGGTTAATTTGAATGGGAGAAAACCAGAACGGTATAACAGATTTTATAAATTCTGAGAAAAACGTATATATAATATAGAAAATCAGTGACTCATAATGTATAATTGTACAACTCAGACTACCAACCACTGTCGCCTGGAATTTTAATCTAGCTGGCGTGGGTAACTAGCTGCGTTCGGAAGGAGGCCTTTTCCCTACTAGGGATGATTAGGCTAGTAATAAATAAATAAATAAATAAATAAATAAATAAATAAATAAATAAATAAATAAATAAATAAAAAATAAATAAATATAAATTATGCCAGTGACAATGTATTTTCGTCATTTAAATGAACAACTAAAAAACCGTGGTTTTAATGATGAAACAAACCACCACGATTTTACAGTAATATTGACTTGAATAAACAGTTTTCTCAGAATTTTGAAATGTCACTCCTACCGGTCTGGTTTTCACCCATTCATTTATAATCAAGCAAACTTAGGCACGCGCCTAAACTTCGATTTATTTATGGTGTCACACTTGCGGGTTCGATAGTGTAGAGAAGGGACTTTGACAGGTCGGAAAACAAGTGAACGCCATTCAGGGCGAAGACATTACGAGAGATAGTGATGAAGCCATTTACAAATGAGCTAATTGTAAACGAATGCACTGACAAAATGAGTGCGTGGACGTAACTTGCAGTGATATTGCTAGCAATGGCCAAGCAGTAACGGTCAAAGGTGTCCCTTGTTATAGTAATATCTCTATATAACGGTTAGCGTTTCGAGCTGTTGTATCCAACTTTGCGAGTTCAAAGCCGATCGCAGCCGTGGATTTTTAAGGACGAAAAAAAAGGATTCCCTCGGGGTGGAAGTAACGCTTGCTGTCCCATATAGATTAAAATTCCAGGTGACAGTGGTAGCTTTACTGCATGAAAAAGACCCTCAAGCCTAAAAGAAGTCTCTGTTCTAAGTTCAAATCGCCTGTTTCTCGCCCAAGAAATACCTCATTTCTCTGCTGGTTAATGAAAGGAGCGTAGCGAAATTTGCGTGGTCAGACGGAAGAGCGGGCCTGATGGCCCGGGTCTCGCCCCGTAAAATAAGGCATTAACTGACTAACAGTTAATCAGCTATTACTGTGTGATCTAATCGGGAGCTACAGTGACGTCACTGTGATGACGTTCAACCCGCGTTTGGATATCACAGTAACGGTTGATTTATGTCAACAGACAGTTTAAATCAAAGTATAGGGCGGCATATTTTCGGTGCAATTTTTAAGATGTTTATTGAATGTAAAATTAAATTTAAAAATATTTTATATACAATTGTACGACTTTTTATAATATTAGTAAAGCTTTGGAATTTTTTTACTGATTCGTTATTGCTAATTTTTTGCCTTGGGATATCGATATACTCTTCTCCATAACGGATCGTATCGAAACGTTAACGGATCGAAAACATCGTGGTTACGAGGGTAATACGAAAACAGTTGATTGATACTACATGCTCTCTTATGAAGTGAATTATGGGACGGAAATATTAAAAGAGGAAACGAGCCAAGTTAACATCCGGTTAATTAGTAAAGAAGTAAATATGAATAATTAAATTAGGTTAAAAAAATTTGAATTAAGTTCGCGAAGTTATTATTTTTTTCTAAAAGTGATTATTTCTCTTTTAATTCCCTCCATGAGAGAACATGTAGCATCATTCAATTGTTCTCATATTTCTTTCGTAAGCACGATCTTTCGATCCAGGTAAGTGATGCCGTGTATTTCGAAGGCAATTGCATGCTATAACGTAGTAGTAAAAAAATTAAGTATTTTCTCGAGACGTTTTCCCGATATTTTAAGAAAAGACTAACCTCTCGCACGCGTAGCAGTGCGTAGAAACGCACATTTTTACACGATCATAGAAAAATAAAATCTTTAATGCGCGACGGGTGTTAACTGGTTCTAATGATCTGGGGCATAGTTTGTAGTTAAGCGGCTAATTCTAAACATCGTTGTTTTTGTTGATGTTTTCATCGACATCGAAAACCTTTTGGTTAAGTATCGAGATATCGATATTATGCTAAAATTTGTCATCACTAATCATTAGAGCTCCTACAACAACGCTCTTGGTGCATTAATCCCTCTTGTAGTTCAACGTCGTGTTTTACACAAGTAAATTGCAGGATTCTTGGATGATCACCTGACGTTACAATATATAATTTTAAAAACAAGCAGTGACCTGTTAGAGGCAGGTTATTTAACCTTTAACCTTCAACACCCAGAACAAACTGACAGTCGTAAAGCGCTTCTACAGTTAGAAACAGCACCTTTCCTCGCAAAGGACAGCAATACTTATGACTGTTTTATGGCTCGATACGTCTTCACACGTACAATGTGTTAAGCACGGCACCTCTCACTCACATACATCTCAGCTCATACATGCGTATCTGGATCGCGACAAAAGCCGCTGGAGCGCAATGAAAACTTCGCTGGTGCGGGGCCGTTTGTGCCCTTGCCCCAGTAACCTGTTGTCAAATCGGTTGTTGGTAGCGATTCCGGTCAACTACGGAAGTCCCGTTAGTGTAGTTCATGCTTTTACCGCTCTGGAAGGCGAGATCCAGCGACGATCTACCGTCGGCTTGCGATGTTTTCCCCAACCAGGTATCTCCCACCAGCGAGGCACCGCCCCAGCCGGGACGAGCTCTGAGCTCCCGACCAGTCTCCCGGCATGTGTGGCAGTGTAGTGCAGGTTAGTGTGTGTGTGTGTAAGGAAATTGTGAGGATAGAAGGAAAGATCGCGCGCGGTCCGTGACCCGTTTGTTAGAGTACTGCTCCGGCATACGCCTGATGTTGATGAGAGAACCCACAGAAAACGACCAATCAGAGCAGCCGGCCGGTAGTATTGTCCTCTAGACTGCGATTGAATTCGACCTAGCTGGCAAGCTAGTATGGAAAATCCTGCCACTATCGACTTTCTAACCTAGGACATCGCTGTCGATAGTGATGCGTCATTGATGTAAGTAAACACCCATTTTCAAAATACATCCGACTAAAACCATCGATGTTTTTGGACGGGATTAGTATCCTCTAGCATTAAATTTGTGTGCATTAAAATTTAATTTGATGGTGTTCCTGCTTATCACTTCACCGAATAAGGATACGAGAAGAAGGGGCAGACCCTACGTTCCCAGCGATTTTGTTGACCATTTCTCAACGTGCGAAATGAATATGAAGAAAGAGGAAACAGTGCAAGGGCGTGGAGGAGATAGTTTGGTTGATGAAGGATGTGCAAGTAGCGATCCTTCGGTTCCAACGCATGAATAACAGAGTTATTATTTCATACTTTAACTTTTACAGTATTTTGATCGTGGACATTTTTCATTGAGAAACCAAACATCGGAATAGAAAAACATCAATGGTTAAAAAACCTCGATGGTAATACACGGCTGTTTTGAGAGGCTGTCATGTGGGAGAGTGGGTGGCCGTGCGGGCCGCCGCGCTGGGGCCCAGTGGAGGGGGAATGTAAACACGGGGGCGGCGCGTGTATATATGCGCCGCGCGCGCGCCGCCGCACACACACACACCATGAGGGCCAGCGCGCGCTGCGGGCGGCCGCTGCGGGCGCTAGCGGCGCTGCTGGCGGTGGCGGCCACGGCGGCGGCCGAGCGACGCCACAACCGTGAGCTCACGCACTTCTTCCAGGCTCGCGTTGCCCTGCAGTGGCCGGCGACATCAGCTCATTGCTACCCCTCCTGCCTTTCATTCGCATTCGAACGTCCTTCTCAACGGGGCTCGTGGCCTCACAAATGTGCATACCGCCGATTCAAAGACTCATTTCCTAAGGCAGGAGCTGTAAAAATGACCTGTCATCGCCCACTGCAGAAAACGTACCTCACAGCGAGTTTGTGCTCATAGAAGCGTTACAGAAATCGACAGCACTTTCGATCTCATGCGCACGCGCAGGTCGAGTTTCGCTTCACATTTGTTCGTTAGAGCAGCGCACAAGAGCGAGCTTGCAGTCGGTTCTTGAACGCTCTGCCGTGGTACAGCTTCCTAATAGCGAGTTTTTTCGCAGAGAAGCGATACTCAGACATCGGCAGCACTATCGATCAGCAGCGCATGCGCTGTTCGAGTTCTGCATCGCTTTCGTGCGTTTGCGCAGGCGCAGAAGGGACAGATTGCAGTCAATCGCTGTCCGCTCTGCTGTGCAAAATCTGCCTAATATCTATGGTTCATATACATGTCTTTGACTACTCGAGAGGCGATATCGATATAGTGATGCGACATCGATAACAAAAACATCGATGTTGCCAAACCGATGTTCAAAATTTAAAAATCGTTTTAATTATACATTGTCCCCAAGACATCAATGATTTTAAATATCGATGTTTTAAATTTGGTTTCGTAGCCTCAAACAAATTCGTACGCAACACAATTTAATCTTACTGATCGTGTGGGCTATATTCATTTATAATGAAAATTTAACTCAAAACAAAGTTGAAGTCAGTTTGTACTTCGTTGCATTGGCTCTGCAACCTCTTTTGATTTTTTTTAAATATAGGGTTTGCCGTTGCCGTGTTTAATTTCTGAATTCGTTTATATGTTTTATATGTTTTTTTAAAAATTCGTTTGAAGTGTTTGATTTTATTTGTTTGACTTCTTTGATTTGTAAATTAGTTGGAGATGTATTTACTTATGTCATTAGTTTTTACCTGGTAATGTGACTGGTCCACGAAACGATGTAGTTGCCTATATTCCATTTTAAACTGGCTATTTAACGTGAAAATATTAAGATGTTTGATTGCTTATAATGGAATTAAATTAATATATAATAGAATATCATTGGAATCTAATGCTTATTTTAAAGTATTAAAACAATCATTAGGAATAATATTTAAAGTTAACAACCTCTCTCCATGTACGAAATATAAGGAAAGACGAAGGATATACCAGGGCATAAGTATTTCGGGCGAGACATAGTCAGCTCAATGAATGTAGTACCAATTGTGCTCATTTGGTTGGGGAACATTAATGATTACTAGAGCCTGGACTTTTATAATATTACTTTTTTGTCTTTCTGTATTAAATTCTCAAAAGTATGATCTTTGGAAATCACTCTTCACACAATAACCAAATTTTTCGTTAGATATTTTGTACTTTGTTTCATATTTTGCAAAACTGTTTATATTATTCTACCAATTTTCTTGTTCTTTTCTAATTTTTATTTCCCAAATCAACTTTTTGTTGTAACACAAATTCAGAGTTGCATTGTGAGCACGCGCCCTGTTCCGCGTAAAGTTACCGACAGAAGCTCTCCGTCTGGGTCTGTCTGGGTGCGCTGTCCGTCTGCACCACCTATTCGTAGTGATAAGTGCATGTGAGCATCGTGATTGCCTCGATCTAGAAAGTAAGAGGGACGTGGTGTTTCTTGATCTTTAATCCTAATTACTGTCAAAAATTCGTTCAAGACGAGTACCACTTCAAAGACAATACTATAAATGTTTTTCGGGCATTGAGTTCCCTCATTTAAACGATGGCTGTCGTTCTCAAATAAAAATGTACTCTTAAAACTATAATCGAAGAGGTAAGCAAATTTATTTTTATAATCCCTCTCGGTTTAAAAAATATTTTATCGATGTAGTGCAAATTGTGTAAACTTACATTATGTGGTAAAAAAACGAAATGATAGTGAAGTCTGCAGTCAGCCAGCCAACAACATACTTTAAGGAGGAAGAGGAGCCGAAGAAGAAGGAAGAAATTCAAGCATCAGTGTGTGTGTGTGTGTGTGTGTGTGTGTGTGTGTCTTTTTTACGTCCTATTAGGGACTAAAAAACGTCCTGTCTGGGAATAAAAGAACAAAGGGGAAAAAGATGGATTATGACAATGAGGAAGACGACAATGGCGAAGAATGTGACGAAAGGAAATGAAAATGAAGATGAACGCAGGCTGATAAGAGGATCAAGTATGTATCATATTTTGAAGGACTGAAAAAGCAACACTTAAAACGGCCAACCTCTTTGCGTCGTCTTCTAAACACGAACTACGAACCTCATATAACGTTTCATTGTTTGTTCATTGTTTGGAAAAAACTACACATCATTGAACGTGGCGATCTGCGATTGATTGTAATGAAGTTAGAATCCTTCATTGACGAATTGTTAAAACTTCACCACGCTCAACCACATCATTAGCTTTTTTAATTATTATTAATTTTGTGTTTATCTCATTATTTAATTTCTTACTGATTTTGTTCATATTTTTAAAATTTTAAAAATTTGATTGCACACTTAATTGCCAATTTATCAACTTCTACTTTATTTTATTTTAATAGATAAATAAACAAGTAATTAGATTCAGATATTATGCAAAAATATTTTGATATTTCATATAAATTTAACTCTTATAGACTCCAGTGCACAGAATTTTCTTCCTCTTCAGGGTGTTAGAAATCTCTGCTCTAAAACAAAAGTTCTGAAAGTGTTCTGTGAACCTAACAAAGTTTTAAAAACAGCATTTTCCCAGCAACTCACATATGGTGGAGATTTTCTTTTACGTCCTTTATTTAATAGGATATGCTTTAAGTTGTTAATTACTATATGTCTTATGAAATATACTGCTGCTTAATCAAATTCAGCCTAACATTCAGTTCAGGGTACTCTAACTTCACGCTCAGTAACAAGATGATACTGTCTATAATTTTGTAACGTGTGAAGCCGAAGTATTGTAAGTATTGTATCTTTTTCCCTCACATGCTTTTCAATTGGTTCACTATTACGCTCGCTCACGTGTTCATAAGAAAGCTTATGCCCTTTGACCAGACTGTGCATTTCTTCTGCTCGTCGAAATCTACGTTTCTGGGCTACGTCAACAGATTCGTGTTCGCGAGCAACATTCGTTTCGCATGCGCTATTAGTGTTTCTTCCAAATCCCAAAACACTTCCCGCTCTTATCTTTCGTATGCCTAACGCAATTCACAGAGGCGGCTGCAGAGACAATTCCACTTATAGTGCTAATCCGTTTCTAACAATTTCCGCTGTTTGCCATTAAGGTTTGTTCATTATTTTCTCGTATGTTCTCTAGTTCTAAGCGCTTCTTTGACCGGCTGCTTCGATCGGCGGTTATCTTTCGTTTCTCTCATCAACACGAGGCGAACGACGGAGCAGCACCCAAACAAACGAGCACAGTCCGCGCGCGATCTTTCCTTCCTTCCTTTCACACACTTACACTACATTCGCTAGTCTGCCTCACGTGCCGGGAGCCCGGTGGGGAGCTCAGAGCTTCTCCCGACTGGGGCGGTGCCCCGCTGGTGGGAGATGCCTGGTTGGGGAAAACCTCGCAAGCCGACTCGCCAGCCTCCATTAACACTTGCACTACGCTTACGAAATTCATGGCCACAGCAGTTGACGCGTCCCGAAAACCACGAAATATTCAGTGAATCCATTCGCCTGTGAGCCAGCATTTGCCTCGAGGAAGAGGAAAACGAGCAGGAGGAGAAGCAATAAAGTCAAGCACCGATTGTGTGTTGTTTTTTATTGCCAACGTCCGTATTTGGGTCAGGAGAAGGAAAAAAAAATATGAAGATGATAAAAATTGTTAAGGTGAAATGGAGTAGAACATGATCGAAATAATAGATGAAGACAAAGTTGATGATAAAGATGATCAAGATGAAAAAGGAAGAAAAATAAGAGAGATGATGATTGGAGTATTCTGGCGTATATCGCAGGGTGCGCAACTTATAATACCGTGCTACCTGATGGTGCACACAAAACAGAGTTTTCTTGCTCCTTATCGTGAATTTGAGCGGAGATTTTGGGAATCGTTTCCCTTACCGTAACGAATGTTCGGAGTCGCGAGATCTGTGAACCGAAGTAAAGAACGAGTGGCGGGAAAGAAGGCGTTGTGTTCCTCGTTGAAAGGAGAACGGCCTGATGTAACTAATAGTTATTTAAATAAATAATCATTTGCTTAACATTAAGAGTTGACTTTTATTAAAATGATTAACGAAATTATTAAAAAAATTACGGTCATTTTACAAAAGCGTGTTGCGTAGGGCTGACGAGACCCTGCATATGCATTCACGTAGCTTCGTAGGTCCTCGCATCTTAGGTTATGTGAAGAATTTTGGCTAAAAATGCTTTGGACGGCACCCAGAATGTTTTGTTGGTAATTTGTACATAAAGTACTTGCATTAAGATAGGTTTTTTTTATTCAATGAAGGTGGAACTACTTTTACGGGTGAGGCTCGTCGCTGGCTTGGACTCGCGTAGGGAAGCGTAGAGGCGATTCGCCCCAGAAGTCTCACGCGTCAAACACTTCGCCCCCCGCTCGCGGGTCTGGTTTCGTTTCCCAACTTCCCACGGAAGTGAAGCACTCCATTTCTTAGTGTTCCTTACGGCAATGAAGAATATGATAATAAAAAAAGGAGCACATGTCAATTCTGTTTCGTCTAGCAGAGCTTAAGTTGATGGCAGTGAACAAAAATGAACAACGGTTCTCCTATAGATCGACTTTACGATAAACGATGATCGAGTTGCGAAAGGGAGTTGATGAAGATAAAGGGCAGTGCCAAACAACGAGCTACAACATACTACGCAGAGTGGCTGAAGCGCCTCCATCTTGGCAGCAAAAGGGAGTCAAAGCACCACCCTCTGAAGAAACGAGAGTATTGTAGTATTCCGTTTGGCGCTGGTTAGAGCCAGGTGGGCGTGGGCCGCGCGTTCGTATAAATCCTCTTACTCTGTGTTTTCACGAACAAAAACCAACCATTCAAAAACGAAACCACAATATGTAAGGAGAATGAGTGAATGAGAAACTAAAAACACGTTGCTTCCTGCATCGAGTGTTGTCATAAGAATGAAAGCTGTTGAAATATCATTGTAGTTAGCCAAAAACCTTAATGTGAATGTTATTGCAATAAGAGGCAAACAAATAGATCACAAATAACGTGGCAAATTTTAAAAATTATATATAATTATGGTTTGATGACTTCACTTAAATGCCGAACATACTGATGTGATATTGAATATTACTATTGTAACCACCAATATAATTTAAATACAGATAAACGGAAAGATAAAAATATAGAAATAAGATCTGATACAAACAACACGCCGATTCAGTACAACAGTTGCCACCATCAGGAGCCTTTCATTTTTTAGACTGCAAAACAACATGGCGGCTCCTAGTTCGCGGAGCGTCCACCAAGAGCGCTGAAGCCAAGAGCGGTCAGCCGCTCTATGTTGTGTGTATATTCTAGCTCGTTGGACAGAGCAATGCGTGCCCTGTTACATCGCGCGTGAGCCAGGAAGTCTGTAAGCAGATCCAATTCGGGAGTTCGAGGCTTGGTGGGGTATGGACAAAAGACTTGTTAATGGGCACACTTGTAGTTCAGCGACATCGCGCGCTGAAAGAAACTTACACTCGGCTTTTCTCCAATATTGGCTTTTCAGCCAATAACAACGCAAACACGCGTACATTACCTACCTAATCTGTGTTTATACGTGGAGCGATGTTGTCGTGCTGAGCTCACCCCACAGCTGGTCGGCCAAGGCCCTTCGCGGGCTGCAGAGCATTAGGACACCAAAACCAAGGTTCTTCCGTTGACCGAGTGATGTCGCTGAACTTCGGGCGGCTTCTCGGGAGTTGAGTCCTCCACTTGCCATCGTCAGTGGCAGACGCCCCAAAGTACAGACTGCACATATCATCTCATTGGCTGATTAGCGATTCCGGGCGCGTCAACTACTGTGGTCATTGGCCCCGAAAGTGTAGTGCATGCCTTTTCATCGGGAGGTAACGGTGGTTTTAATCCGCTTAGTGTGGAAATCCGCTTCGGCTAGCGGTGGTATTCCCCATCTAGGCATCTCCCGCCAGCGGGGCACCTCCCCACCGCTTCTCGAGAGAGAGACACTGAATTCCACCTGGCTGTCTAGCTACTAGTTCCGAGAAAGCTGCCACCGCCGGCAGCGCAAGCGCCGGAGCTCCCGGGCAGAGGCGACGTCGGTGGTGCCCTGAGCCACCTGTGCCGGCCGCTTCTGCTTCATCTGGATCGCGAGGGCTGCGCGCTGCGCTGCGCTGCGCTGCGCGTGTCTGCCGGCTGCCGCAGGGGGGCGGGGGGCGGGGGGCGCGTGGGGAGTTCCGCCCACTTTCGCTGCGCGAGACGCTGCGTCAGCGCTGGCGCGATCTCTCTGCAAACAGCGCCCGAAAGCGGCCTTCCCATGGCCACTTCGTCCTGCTCGCTTTACAAAATGGTTTTATTTATTTACTTATTTATTTTCCCCTCCCCGGTGGCTCCTGCACAGCGTGCTAATTTTGCGTGTTGCGCTGCTCGGCTCGATTTGTGATGGGGGCAAAAATAGAGCTGTAGCTTTTCGTTACGATCGTCGTGGTTTCTGCAGCTGTCTGCCAAAAGGAAGATTCGCTGAAGGGAACAAGTTGATCTCCCCCGGGTCTCCCTTACCGCCAGGTGGGGAGAGCTTAGGACTGTGAACACAGCTAGTTGGTAAAAGTCCGATTAACCCGACCCTAAAATGCCAAAATGTTCATTTTTTTGTTTATTTGCCAAAAATATAAAAACTATTAGATTCAAAGTGGGAGTTCACTCTGCGTACGATTGCTTTGAGCTTCAAATTTGCAAACATTTGCCGTTCGAAATAAAAGACTTCTTAAAACCGCGAGTGAGTGTTCAGTTGTCGTCTGAGCTCGTTCGCAGCAGAACAAACGGGCCACTTTCGTCTCGACTGACCCGCAGCGACGCAACGCCAGGCGGAACTCGTTTCGGCGCTGTTCGAGATCTCGCCGCTCTTTTTCTGCTTTCGATTGCTCAGGAGTGGCCGTTCGCGAGCCAGGAATTCTATCTGAGCACTTCTCTGGTATCGAAACGGAACACATGAAGGAAAGAAGGCGTCACAAGTCCTAGACATGCTTTTGACACCTCACAGAGTTTAGGTTATCAAGGGAGGCTTTAAAGTAGGTATGAATATAGATAGCTACGCACAGCCTCAAACAGAAGGATGGGACTACATTTGGGCCTTCCTTTTCCTTTGATACCGGGCGCGGCGACTGCTACGGTCAGTAGCCAGTGCATGATTTTATCAAGCAACGCGACGATGATATTGTCCCGCTGGAGGGAAGACCCAGCCCTGACCTCCCCGTCAGCTTGCGGCCAGGCACCTCCAAACAGCAGCGCACCACCGCAAGCTCTAAGCTCCCGACCGGTCGCCCGGCATGGGCGGCAGTGTAGTGCGTGTAAGTGTGAGTGTAAGAAAGCAGTGTAGTGCGTGTAAGGAAGAGGAAGGAAAGATCGTGCGCGGTTCCTAGCCCGTTTGTTAGAGAACTGTTCCAGCATTCGCCCGATAGGCTACTGATCTAAAAAACCACGGAAAACTACCGATCAGAGTAGCCGGCCGCTAGAATTCCCCTGCAGACAACGACTGAATTCGACCGAGCTAACAAGCTAGTATCCAAAATCCTGCCTCCGTCCGCGAACCCTGGAACTTCCAGTCAGAGGCACTGCTGCGCATCAATCGTTACTCTGAGCCTTTTCGTTTGACCCTTTTCTATTTAAATTTGACTTATTTTACTAATGAATGCGTGAAATCGAGTACAAGGTGAATGATCTTATAATTTTAATGATCCAATTGATAAATACAATTGCTTTTACATTGAACCATTTACACGGTGACCAGACAGCCTAGGGTAACCTCTTCCTGTGAACGTTTAACAATTTTCCAAAATGTCAGGTTAGAAAGAGAAAATGAAGACGGGACATATTTAAGAAGAAAGAGAATATATAAATGGCTTTATTTCGTTTGGCTATGTGGTCTATTCAAATTGATCGGCCGGGGGGGGGGGCACGGCGAATAAGTGCAGGACCGCTGGCTTCACAAAATGTGTTGGGAGCAGTGTGAAGAAGCTTCAGTCGAGGTACAATCAAATTTTAGAAATGCACTAGATAAAAAGGTATTAGAAATCGAAAAAGTTTCGTGAACTCTTTTGCAAAATTTACAAAAAAATCTCGAAATAGGGATAACAAAGATTCCTTATTCATATTATATATCAATTAATTCCAGAATACGATTACACTTTTGCTTCTGGCGAGGAGAAAGATGACCCGTCAATGACGCAGATGACCTCATAAACGGTTACGATAAGACATAATAACCATTAAAAATTACAAATAGCAGAAAATAACCCGAAAATGCAATAAACAACGCCACAACAAGAAGCTTGTTAGAATTCAAATAAGAAGCATCAAGGAACAATTGATGCCCAATGTTTTTTGTGATTAACAAAATCTGCCAAAAAGCATATTTCTCCACTAATCAAACCGGCGGTGGTGGTTCAGGCCATCAACTGATGTCACTGCAGCGCCTCTGACCGGGAGGCCCTAGATTCAAGACCCGACGGTGACAGGATTTTCAACACTAACTGGATAGCTAAGTTGAATTCAGTCGCTGTATGGAAGAGAATTCCGGAGACCGGCTGCTCTGATCGGTAGTTTTCCGTGGTTTCTCCGATCAACGCCAGGCGAGGGCTGGAAAAGGGCCGTAACAAATGGACTCCTCTTCTAGTCCTATCTTCATCCCTCACTTATTACACACACACACACACAGTCGCATGCACTTCACTGCCACTGGCGAGTCTAATGGCCTTAGCCATTGACGCGGCTAATACAAGAAATAATTGTGTCGTTCGTGACTTGAACCAGCGCTCTGCAACATGACACATCCGCCCACCCAGCTCGCTGGATAGGACTACCAACTGAACCGAATTAATACGTTGTTTATTTACTTACTAGCCTAATGCCTAATAGCAGTAGTCGACAAAAAATAAATTGAATAAATAAGCGGCCACATCGCCATTACGAAGATTCGGGAGCGGTCAGAATTTCCAAAGCATGCCTCTACCTACCAATTTAAATATATTAAAAAGTCGACTTACAAATAAATATTTCGACATATTTTCTCTCTTTTCAAAGCAGGAGAAAATACGGAATCATCAATGATTGGTTTAAAGGATCAAGAATTACAGGATTCAAAATTGGCCAAACGTCGCTGATTCGAAAATAAGCTGAATCATTTATTTTCTTTTTTGACTAATAAATTCATAGTTTGTTAACGTATGAATCTTAACTTGTTTTGCAGGTGTGCGGTCAATTACGTGACATACTTTTTTTAATAAGTTTGTTTTGTAAAATCTCTTCACAATTTTTTTTTTCGTTTTTCTACTTCGTTCTTGGACATTTACAATTGAAATTAAGAAGTAACTGCACCCGCAAACTCTAGTAACCTTGTTACCTAACCCGCCACATTGACATGCCTGGTTTACAGTTTCCCAACGGACAACGTCAGTGTCTTCGGTATGAAAGTTATAAGCGGTCGATTGGATTTAAGGTTATGATCAAGGGGTCGATTGGAAGTCAATAACAGAATATAAATCAGTGTAATATTAATTTTTTGTTTTCCTTTTTATGTAGGATAATATGAATTTACTTGATCATTAATTGTTTTATGATACAAAGCAACAGAACATACATAAATTACAATTTTTCTCTTCTTTCTTAACCATTGTTATACTTCAGGAGCAAGGATATTTACAAAATTCAAGCAATTATAACTAGGAATTAGTATTGATCCTTCATTGCGTAAGAAAATACTCTCGGCAGCAGGCACTGGAGAAATGTTATGACTAGTTCTTAAAAAACCTCCACATCTTTTTATCATTCCACTATGTTGCAGAATAGAAACTTAGCGAATCAAAAGCGAGAGTGTTTTCGATTATTGAAAAACGATATATTTACTAATTTAATAGTTGATGTTAGAAAGAGTTATCTTTAAGGCAGTTATGTGCAAATACGAGTCATGATTTGGATGCTGTGTATTATAGAGAAAGCATACGAGAGGAGGCAATGAAACCGACAATTGTCTCAAGACGTCAATGAAAGGACATCTCATTCAAATGCTGGTATTGTGTGTAATGCTGTTTTCTATTAATGCTTTCAGTTCGGCGCGTGGTGCAAGTTGATTCATATCCCGCGTAAAATCCTCGAGCACTTTCTCGTGCCCCGATCTCTACCTGAAGGGAGTTCCCATCACGTGGCCCCGCGCCCCAATCAACCCCCTCAAGGCCCTCAGAACTCGCACGGATGACCTTCGCCCATATTTTGGGTCCTTGATACCGAAAAATCGATTGACGACAAAACGTCTGTCCGTCTGAGGTCAACGCCTGTGCCTGAACCGATCAGCCCATTTTTTCTAAAATTGATATTTCCCAATCGATTTGGGTGTTTCATCCAGGTTCGTTGATTTTTGAGGGTTCTTTACATGGAGCCATAAAATCGTTTTCAAGATTTTCTCAAAAATGGCACCAATTTTTTTGATGAAGTCTGCTCTCGGATAGCATGACGGATGGTAAGAGAGTGGCGCAGATTTCATGTTCGTAAAAATCTCTAACTTCTTGAAAATTATTAAACTGTGATTTTTTTGAACGTTTTCCTATAACTACAATATTGAATATAGAGATTTGTTCCGTAATGAAATATATTCCGTAACGATAGATTTTCAAATAAGTTCATGTTCAATGTTTTCATAATACGAATTTTTTATGTAATTTTTGGCAAAATGTAGGCAATTTAAACAAATTGTTTAACAATTGTTTCTCAAAAACCTCTATTTGTCTTCTTTAAACTCATATGTAATAAGGGACTAAATTACTGCCCATTTTTGGAACGCTAGTCCAATTTTCGGAGAACCCCCAGTTTTTTTTTCTTTTCGAAAATTGTAACAAATTAACATTTTAAAACTACGAAACTGAAATAAAGTTCTGTCTCAGACACAGTCTGTTGGAGAAAATCAGCTCTTTAAAAAAAGATGTACAATAGTTTTTAAATGAGTACTTTTCTCGTAATTTACGCTTGAAATTTATATAATTTCTAAATAAAATATTTTGTCAAAAATCACTCCATTTTTTTCCACGGATACAAGAGGAGACCCTTGAAAGAATGACGCGGGTCTCATTTTCATTGAAATATCTGTATTTCCTGCAAATTTAGAAATAATACAAGGAAGTATGTGCGTTTTTACACCCACTAGTTTAATTTTTTCCTCAGATAGAACACAGTTCATATACAAAATGAGCACATGCTCAATTTCCATTGAAGAGTTTGAATTTTCCAAAATTTCAAGAGTCTTAAATAATGCGTAGGCTTGTGAAGGAATTACAAATGATGTCTTTAATGAAAATAACACTAATTTGGTGAAAGTTTCAATTATTATGTGAAATCCTTTGTTATTAGTTTAGATATTTTCAAATATTATACCAATTATAAATCAACAACTTTTTTAACATTCCCATTATAATGTGAATGACCAGAAAACGAAGTATGAACGAATTAAAAACTGTAACTAACTACGAACGTGAAAACAAACTTTTTCTAGACACTCGGTTCAGTGACGGGATGTTGGAGTCCTTCCAGTTCAACTTGTAAATTGCACAACTGACCCGTTGAGATGGGCCACGTCTAGTATCAAGACAAAGTGCGCGACTAGCATCCCGTCCCAACCACCAGCACGCAATCGAACGTAATATCGACTTTCCCAACCACCAGCTGACACAGCCAGAGTACATTGTGGTAGAGCATTGCGTTACAGCAGCGCAATATCAGAACCGCTGGTGGACAATCAAGGCCACCGCTTCTATTGCCTACTAGTACTCCGTCTTCCAACCGACGGCCCGCGAAAGGCTTTTAGTCGAAAGTTAAAAGTCCCTTGCATCCATGCCGGGCGAGAACATTGCGCCTAGCCCACGTGCCCTGTCGGGATCAACACCCCCGTAATATAAAAATAGATCAAGTTTAGATTTAGTTTTTTTAGTAAATTCAGAAATTCACGATCATCCCAATGTGTTTCACTGCGCTAAGTGGCGCCCTGATGTCACGCAAAGTGCCGAGACCAACAATATACCGGAACGTCAGGCGTGGAGCGCCCGAGTAATGGGCATGCGGCCCGCTAGGCCTTGAAAGTTGGACACCCCTGTGCTAGAAGACGTGCGTGCTGCGAAATATTCCGCGCACCCGGCCTCCCGTGCCCTTGGCCGTGGGCCCTCATTCGCGGCAAAGTCACGACCGTCATAAATCGCGGGCCCGTCGCCCCGCCCCCTCGAACCCCTCGTGCACCGGCACGGGGTTCGACGCCCCGCGGGGTGCATTTCCCGTGCTGGCTTCGTAGCCAGGGAGGAGAATTCCAGCGGCCGGCTGCTCTGATCGGAAGCTTTCCGTGGTTTCTACGATCAACACCAAGCGAATGCCGGAGCAGTACTCCAACAAACGAGCCCCGGACCGCGCGTGCGCCATCTTTCCTTCCCCTTCTTCACCTCTTACACACACCCTTACATGCACCACACTACCACACATATCGGGAGAGCAGTCGGAGGCTTAGAGCTTGTCCCTTCTGGAGTGGAGCCCCGCTGGTGGGAGATACCTGGTTGGGGAAAACTCCGCAAGCTGACGTGTAGGTTGGTGCCGGATCTTACCATCTTTGATTATGTATTTTATTTCATTAAAAGGGTTTACTATTCTTTCGTCAACGTGTCCAGCGGTTATACATATTATTCTATGATCAGAGCAACTCTCCTCATCGCAAATATTCTATTCGAAAATTGACTTTATGAGGAGGTTGTTAGTCATTGTCAAATCTATCCAGCTTCTCCCTCGACTTTTCTCAAAAGTGGGTATTCCAGTATCTCGTGGTCAGAAAATCTTCTAATTTTCCCCACGTGCATTGTATAAATACATCATGCCAGACTTTGCTACGAGGATTAGTATCTGCCGAAATGAATAAACCATATTGTCATGTATATTCAATATTTTTCCATTGTAGGAATGTCTTCAATATATTTTCTTTGTGGATCAAAATACACATGATTGCGCTAAACAATTTTATCTCAACATATTTGATTTCAACATCTACGCAATCTTCATCTGGAATTTGCATTATAAGGCAATATCTATAGTTTTATTATTAACTAATATCGTCACCTCTTTCGGTCGGCAGCTGCGATCTCTCTGTTGTCAGACGCACCCGGATCCTCGTATTTTACCAGGATTTTAATGAAGAAGCTATGTACCACAATGGAGCCATAATAATGTTTTCTTTCCCTTATACATATGTATATACAGAGTAATATACAGGGAAAGTTATATAATGCTGCCGAAAATCGATTTCCAGCAATTTGTAAAAATTATTGCATTTAAGACTGAATGTGCTTGAAATTACTTCAAATTAATTTTTTCGAAAACTTCTATGAAAAGAGGTTCAAATTTCGAATTTACAGTAGCGCTTAAAGAGAATTTTCTTAGGAAACGTCTCCAATTTTTTCGAAGAAAGTTGCCATTTAGGACAAAGTTTCACTGTTCTTTAAAATACTTAAAATAATATTTCCTTACTACTATTAAAAAACCGCAAAAGGTTTAAAAAAATACTTTGGGCGGCGAGTGTAGGTGGCAAGCTCGAATAGCTAGCCGACACCAAAGGAAATAGAAAACGAATACGGAAAAGTCTGTGCTATCCTGTAGCACCACTAGTAATGGAATGTCACATCCTAATCTGGACACAGCAAAAAGACCCAAAGAGACGGTAAAAGTGAAGGAGATGGAGGAGGAAGCTACCCAGAGTTTTGGTGTTAACAGTATTTCTTTCTCTCCTCTATTCCTTGCAAATTTCGTATTCTTTACGGTATGTATCTTCAGATTTACTGAGTAGTAAATTTTCCACAGGTTGCACTTTTAATACTTCCAGGAATATCTTTCATTTTTTGCAACAGACAGCATTTGTCAACTCAAATATACCCTCCAAGACCTCCAACATACCGCCGAAATCAACAATATATGTCTCGTTACGTCTATTTGTAGAAGAGAATAAGCTCACAATATTGCAAAGGTGATGGAATAGATAATATATTTTATATTATCCGTCTCAAATATCATTAAGTGCTCGTTGGTAATTATACACTCGCGTTTACGCACTAGAGAATAACTAATTTTCACATAATGATCTAATACAAACACTTATAAAATAAAATACTACTTTCAAAACTAGTTCAAAAATGAAATGTTTGTACGAAATAGAAGGTTTACCTCAGCAATTGGAGCTTGTTGCGATTAAACATAAAATATGGTATGAATTTCAAAAATATTTTAATATTTTAATTCTTACTGAATACAATTTATTAATTAATCTGAGGAAAAAGAACGTAAATGGGAACTGTTATGTGTAACACTTTTAGAAAGAAAAAAATCCAAAATGGCATCTTGAGTATAAACGATAATAATTAATAATGTGTTTTGAAATTATTATTAAATGTTTAATAAATTTTTTTTAAAAACTGAAATCCGCATCGTCTGCCTGCTACAGCAGAGAATTCGAGAAGAAGAGGAAGGAAAAGAACAAGAACAAGAAAATTATAGAAAAAAATAAAAGAAGGACAAAGAGAAATATCAAAAAGAGGAGGGAGGACAGGAATGAAAATAAGACGGAGATAAATAAAAACAAGACGAGGAAGAAGAGGAATCAAAAAAGAGGAAGAAAAAGAAGAGAAGAAATATGAAATAGAAAATAAAGAAACGGAGGGTAGGAGGGGAACGAGAAGAGGATTAGAAAGGGCAAGTCAAAAGAAAAAGAAGAGGAGGAAGAAGAAAAAGAAAAGGATAAAAAGTTAGAGGAGAGAGAAGAGGAGATATAGGAGGAGAGGTCGAAGAAGAAGAAGGAGAGGAAGAAAAGGAGGACGATTAAGCGGATAAGCCGAGGCGTAAGAGGAGGGGAGAGGTGGTGAAAGGATTAGCCAGGAGAAGGGAGGGGCCCGCGTGGGGGCGGGAGGGGGGAGCGTGTGCCAACGCATGTGGGTCAAGGCTCCTCTCGTCACCGCCCCCCCCTCCCACTCCGCGCCCCGCCGCTTGCATTCCGATGCACACAGCCCCTCGCAGGCGCTCGCTCTGCTGCCGAATATCCTACATTGATTGATTGGCTGGTGTTTGCAGGCACGCCAACGACTCCCATCATTAATCCCGTAAGTACAGTTCACATTCTCGCCGCTGGTAAACATACGAAAACGAAAGCGACATGTTGCATCACAGCCATAATTGTGTGAGAAGAAATGTGGTCTCATTCGTGAGCGCATCAGACGATATTCACTCGCCGTCACGAGCGCATGAACAGACAGCTGGTCCTACTAGCTCAACAGATTTTGTTGTGATTTGTTTAATATTAGATTTAGGGCATTGACTTGAAAATAGCCCCAACATCAAGAAAGAAGACCAGGTTACTGGTGATCGACGCGATTCTGCGGGCGTTTACTAAACGTGGGCAGCGCGGGCTCCGAGGAGGACATCAAGCCACGATCTGCAAGCGCCGCGGAAAACGTCTTGCAAGGTAGCCAGAGCATGCTTGCAAGGAAATAATTAGACTTTTTTATGGAAGTAAGGACCTTTGATTAACAAAATCCATATTCAATTAGATGGTATGCCGAATAATTTATAAGGAAAATATTGTAAATAAGGCAGGAAAATGGATGATTTTTATTAATAGACACCCAGGAACTCAATCATCTTGTGTTCTTATTAACAATAAATTTTCAGCATTTATACTTAGCCCGTATAGGATGAGAGTGATTTTTAATTTTAAAGAACATGGGAGTCGGGCATCCATACATAAGATCAATAGTTTCAAGCAATTATAAGTTCAAACTTGCAAAAACATTTCAGATTGATTTGAGCAAAGTCGGACAAATAGTGTTAATAAATCCGTGAAATTTTAAAATCGTTTCAGTACCTGTGGAAACACCAGTTCAGGATGAGTTGCATACCAATCTGGTGTGGCTTCTGTGATGTGCAACTTAGATTTCCTACCACAAGTCCATTGGCAAAACCTGATCGTCTCCTTCTACATGCATAAACGTTCTGAACTATTCTGAGTATGTAAAACGACAAAGAAATATAACGGTTTCGTACCAGATACTTAAAATCGCCTAAGTTTTTCCAGATATTATTAGTTTTTATGATTTTTATTTTAAAATAACTTTGATCTTCACTCGAAATTGTACTAAAAGTCGCTGCCCCTAAAATTTTATAGGAATATTTTAATTTTTGGGTGTTCTTTACGAGAAGCCCTAATGACATTTTCGAATTTTCCTTGTAGATACTCGAACTGATCCCTCTAGAATTTCGAAATTATCCATTATTATTTTATGACTGTCGATAAATTCGAAAGAACATAATAAATAAATTTGTTCAAAGAATTGTTGCCCGGTGGATCCCAGCTCTACGCACGAAGCCTCCGAGACAATGCGGTGTGTCTGTTGTGTTGGCAGTGGCGGACGTGCCGTGCGGGGCGGGGGCGGGGCCGGGGGCGGGGCCGGGCGGGGCCGGCGCGCGATGGGCGCGCTCGGCGGCGGCGCCTGGGAGTTTCCCTGGCTGTCTCATCAAGCAGACGAGGAGGCCAGTGTTGCGGCGCTCCCTGCTTGGCGCCGGCGCTGGGTGTCACAGCAGCCCCATGCCCATGTGCAGGTCAGACCGCGCCCTCGCCCTCGCCCCCGCCCCCGCCCTCGTTCTTTCTCTTATTCTATCGTCCTCTCTCTCTCTCTCTTGTGCGATCTGCCTCCCTCTTTCTAGTCTCTCTCTCCCTCTATTTATTCCAAGTACCCGCTTTCCAAAATGCATGGTCCACACGCTTCCTTTAAACAGTGATTGCATATTCCTACGAGGCGTGACTCAAATTATATTACAGCTCTTGCTGAACACCAGCCGTGTGCTGTTGGCAGTGGCATATCTCGTTCTTCCTGAGCCAGAAACAAAGAAATGCTAACTGCTCCCCCTCTCATACATGCAGTTACTAAAGTAGTTTAAACAATTACATACAAATCTGTTTCAATGATTGTTATTAATTAAAATTACATCTCTCTAAATTAATAATAAATAAAATTGAAAAGAAAGACTTAAATTTCACTTCTAAAAATATATGTCATGTGATTTTTATTTATTTTGTCAGTCATAAAAAGTCTGAGTTCCCGGTTATCTCCCTCCGCAGGCAATCGGCGGCATCTGATGACAAACACGCATTTTCTAGAATGAAACGGCTCGACAGATGTCAGATGTGGTTGGTGTTATAAATCTCGCAACCTTCAAGAGCTTAAATGGGCAAATTTTTAGCGCATGTACTCAACAAGAATTTGTGTGCTCTGCATGTCGTCATCAGATCAGACTCAGACCCTTCCAGACAGGCATACACGCGTTAAGAAAAACATATAGGCCATCTCTGCAATAATTAAGCATTGTAGCAACGTTGCGTCTGTGAACGAAAGCGAAATTGCGCAGCGCTTCTCAAAGAACTTCCGTGAAACAACCAGGTATAGAGCGGCCTTTACGTCTTTGTCATTGTAATCAAAAAACTCTCGATCAAAATTAGTTCAAGTTCAACCCACCACACATGTCCACACTGTGGGAGTGAACATAACTCCCCGTCGTTGAACATAAAAGACGAACGAAGAGCGAAAACGAACAACACAATAATGAGGGAATGAACGAGTTAAAATAATTGATGAATCAGAGAGTCAGCAGAAGAATGAACATATTCGATGAGTTCCCATGATAGCATCGAAATGCAAAGCAAACGAGGGAATTCTCTTAATTGCTCGACGTATTTTGATTTACATTTTGCAGTAAATATTTTATCCTGTTATTGTCATGTATGTAATTGTTGTGTAAATTAGAATGTACTAATTAATAAATGAAGAAATAAATAAACAGACAAAGAAAGGAACGCACAAAAGAAAGAATGATTGACGGAAATATGTATGTATGTACGAATTGAGTAATTAATTAAATAAAGATGTTTACAAAATACGTAAGAAATAATGAAAACGCGTAAATGAAAAATATACTCTTATGAATTGATAATTAAATACATGGAAAATTGTGGCCCCCAAGCTCTTGTGTTTCATATACTAAAGAGCTAAAGAATAAAGGGGGTTGGTTAAGTACGTGGGCGCGCCTTATTTGTCTACAACGACGAGACAGCTTCCTTCATTCACCGTGCGATGTCGCTAAAACTGAGACCGATTTTTCTTTCATATCCACACTGTGCCTTCCAACTCTGGTGATCATTGATAATTTTTTCCTTCTTGCGGTCATTCGTTTGCTTCGCTCATTTACTCATTGAGTGCTTGGTGCGTTGCAGCGGGTCGACGCAGCTGGGCACGGGCCACGTGCTGGTGACGCCCGGCACGCTGCACCTGCGGCCGGGGGCGGCGTCGGGGGCGGCGTCGGTGGCGGTGGCGGCGCTGCGGCCGCACCCCGACTTCCGGTGCGCGCGCTTCTCCCACGACGTGGCGCTGCTGCAGTTGGCGGCACCGGGCGTCGCGTGGAGCGCCGGCGCCGTGGCGCCCGCCTGCCTGCCCGCGCCGCCCCACGAGCCCGCCTTCTACTCGCGCTTCGAGGGCCGCCAGGTGCGTCCACCTCCCACGGCAGCACTCACTGGCCTCCTCTCCGCTCGCCAGGCTTCACTTCAGAATGGGAAACTAGCGTTTTCATGTGGGGAGCTGAGACCTGGGGATGGAAGGATGGCAAGAATGGAGACAAATAGAGGAGAAATGAGGGAGGCTGGGAATAGAGAGATGAGATTTCATGAGGTTGTAGATGAGTACGGTGGAGGGGGATTTCAGGGTGGTTAAGAAGAAGAGCGAAGGTAAAAAGTGGTCAGTCTGGGAATAATAATACCAGATTTCTTTAGAGAAAAGGGGTATGCGATAGGAGGGAGCGAATCAGGGATGCGAAGAAAATCTGAAGGGAAAGAGATTGGGAGAGAGGGCAGCAGGTGTTTGAGGAAATTCGTAACTGTAGATAGAAAGGGAAGTGCAAAGAAATAAAGTCTGGAATACATCAGCATATCTGAATGGATAAGGAAGGGAAAATGGGAGGACAAGCTAGATTTAGACTGGGTAATGCAGTTGGATGCACGAAGAACCAGACGAACTGTGCGGAGGAAGGGACCTGGGAGCACGTGTTGAGAGAGTGTAGCAAGTAGCGCCAGACTTGGCAGATCGCCCGGGGCCCGACGAAGAGACTGGCGAGAGAAAATTAGCAACAGAAATTCAAAAACGAATTAGAACTCGAGAAAATCGTTGTCGTAATTTTATAAGTCGCGCAACAGTAGTCTGATATTTCACAGAACTTTCAATTAACTTTTTACCTTAAATATTTATTTATAGTCATAGAAGGTAAGACTATGAAATGAATTAAATGCCGCTAACATTAAAATAAGTTCTGCTAAAATTCGTATTAGTATTTCATGAATTTAACATGTGATTTTATTAAAAAATAACTAAACACAAGTTTTAGAGTTTTAAGGTCACCGTGGAAATTGAATTATTTGATTACTAAATACTTTTACATAAAATTATTATTTAAAATATATTTCCGAAACTTTTTCTAGGTTAAACGTATTTTTTTATTTGTTGAAATAAAATAACTCAAATTCTTTTTTAATAAAACTCCCACCTTTTTAATTTTCCGGGGGCGGGCGGGGGAGATAGAGCCCGGGGCCCAAAATTGCCTAACTCTGGCACTGGTGGAAGAGATATTTGAGAGAGTGAAGCAAGAGTGAAACTCGCTGACGAGAGGGACAGAGAGGAAAGAAGAAAAGGGCAAGGAAGGGTAAGAAGGGGGGAAAGCGCTAACAGCGGAGAAGAAAGTTGGAAATGAACTTCAATCTTCTCTGTTATAGATATTTGCTCAGATTCTCCCGAATAATGAAAGATTTTCAACTAAAAATCCATCTTGTAAGGGATAAATCAGCTAAAATCAGTTTAACCGATATTGACAGGCAATAATGTAGAGCAGAGAAATATTAATAAGACATACACACCCTCCGAGAAGTTTATTAGATCAAAATAAGCAATTTATGGTAAATTCATGTTGCGTGTGCAACACACCTTGTTCCTCCCCTTGTTTCTCACAGTCTTCGTAATTGCCCAACATTTGGGGGTGAAATGGGAAGATCTCAGAATATTCCCCATCTTAAACGGGTTTACAGATGAAACCAAAATCCACTCTCTTCACGTACGCTCAGATTTTCAATCTCTACCAAGTCAGATCTCTTCGGAATTGCCTCACACTATAATCCACCAAGAATGTGAGTAAATGCTGAGATGGCTCCTTGTTTTGCTTCTGGTCGTAAATGTAGCGTCACTGTGCGCACGTTTTGTTGAACTCTCCTTTTGCTTCTAGTGGTATGAGTAGAGGTAATGGCGAGTTACTGTTTTGCTAGCGATGCAGAAAAATCATACTTGCAATTCGGTTTCCTTTGCAAATAAGTTTTCTATAACTCAGAAACGAAAATGACTATTTTCAAATATTGCTAATCTTGCGATTTTTAAATTTATTTTTATTTATTTATGTTTATCTTTTACTCATCTATCAATTATTTATAGTTAAAATGACGGGAAGGGATTCTATAACTCAAAAAAACGTGCACAGATAATTCCCCCCCCCAAATCAGATACAGTTTTTACTGCTTTTTTTTGACTGAATAAATCTAAATGTTGACGATAACCCTAAAAATTGCGTCATCATTATCAACATCAGGGAAATTCTAAAAAGAAGTTTTAACAGTTTAGTAGCCAGTGCATGTGTGGTGTATAACAATCTTTTTGTTGTTTTATTTTATTTTTACATTGTGGCGCCATGGTCATCTGAAATATTTGACGATTGCCATCAGGACCCTAATTGCATTGAATGAACAATGCCAAAATCCACTCGGGGCCATCATGTGCACCGTGTTCAAGAACAGCTCAGTGCTGTCAGAAGTCGGCAGTTACAGTTTGCTAGTATTCAAACTATCGTTTTGTCATATAATCTATCAATCAATCTTTTTGTCATAATGTTATTTTCCTGAAAATGTAATTTCTATTCAGATTCTGCAATTTTTAATAAGCTATTAACTCGGACCTATCCGGACCCGGACCAACCCGCTATTGACCCGAAAGCTGAAGCACCGGCATATTAAGACTTTTTTAAATTATATAATACAAGTGTAAATTAAGGCATTTTATATCATTGTTCTCTTGGAATAAATATTATTATTTTTAATTTTGATGTTCCGTATAGTCTCTTATTGTATAAAAAATTTGCCGCAGAAAAGATTTTACTTTTAACTGTACCGACTCCAATTGTTTGATGTCATCTGGCAGTGCGTAGTAAAGTAACGTACATGTATTGTATGTGGATTTCTGGTAGTGATCTGTTGATACAGATACTTGATGTACGTGATTTATACGACATGTGTTGTAATTATAAACATCAGTATTGCTTGAAAAATTCTCACCGTTCTCACCGTTAAGCAAGTCAGTTTTGACACAAATGACACGTTCGTAAATAAATAGGCATGGCAATGGCAAGGTTTCAAGCTCAATGAAGAGATGCTGGCAGGGTTCACATGGATAGCCGTTGTTTGAATAATTTTCTTTCGAAATCTAAAGGTCTGGGTACTACAGGCTGAGCTTCCGTGGAATATTATGCCATATCTCATGCGGGAATGCACATTTGCAAAATACACGCAACGATGTGCATGAAGGCTGACAGAATTTGGAAGAAATCTGAATGCGTAACCTAATGAACTTCACTTCGTGTTTGATTCTGTTCTACGAGGTTGAATTGTGGGTGATTTGCAGGCCACCGCCGCGGGCTGGGGCTGGCTGCACGAGGACACCGACAAGGCGAAGCGCGCGGACGTGCTGCAGAAGGTGAGGTTCGCCAAAAGCTCTTATGCCAGGGCCCTGGCAACCAAAAAGTGGATAAATACAGACGCTACATTTACAAGCAAGAAAGCAACTCCTCTAACTCGTGGTGAAGCCAGAATCCATGTTTTGTGGGTCCTTCGCACCGAAAAATCAAATTACGGCGAAACGCCTGTTCGTCTGAGAACTAGGTTAGCGGTTAAACAGTTCAGCCAATTTTCTCCAAAATTGATGTTCCCCAATCGATCTAGGTGGTGTCGCGAACCCTTTAATTTGAAACCGACATTTTAATTATTGGGAGTTCTTTACATGACGACCTTGGAATATTTTCCAAATTTAAAAAAAGGCTACATCGTTTTTGAATAAATTTTGTTGTTTCATGGTCTGGAGGACGTTTAAGAGAATGGGGCAGGTCTCATATTCGTTAAATACCCTAATTTTTCGAAAATTGTAAAAGTTCAGAATTTGTTCAGTCAGAAATATGTTTCTTAAAGATAGATTTTGAAATGAGGTCATGTACAATTTTTCGATAATTTGAGTATTTTCGCGTAATTTTGATTGAAAATACGAGAGTGAGAAGTACGCGCTGTTTTATATTTTACTAGTGGAACCCGCTAGACGTTCTTCTGCCCTTCATGTCCTTTTCTCTCTCCCTCTCTTACTTTCTCATTCACATTTAGTTGCGGATTCTGCATGTCTCTGAGCAGGTGGGGTAATATCCAAAAGCGCTCTTTGTGTCTCTTGTCTGTCTCTATATGCGTGTGTGAGGCACACGCATCGGTCATTTAAAACGGAAAATACCTTCCCTAATCACAAACTTTTACCTACGAAAGATTTACAATGGAACTCGAAACACAGCTTCATCGTAGGAAGCTGTCACGATACACATTTATCAACCACTTATGCCTTAGCGGTTGCTCTGTAGGAAATTTAAATGCCTACGAAGATACGAGACCCTTTGTAATATTTTCTTTTGCAACCAAAAACACCAAACGAACCCCCTTTCAGTTATAAAACGATCCCGAATAAATAGTCTCTCGAAATAAGTCACTACGTAAGTAGTAAACGAGGACAAATGCACCATACTACATTATTCATTTAATATTCCACACAACTTACATACAGTACATTGCATCTCTGAAATTTTATCTTCAATAGTCGCTATGTTCATATATTTTTATCTCGTCAATATAAATTTATTATTTATCTAAACTTCTTACTGTGGTAATGTTTTCCCTTGTAGTTCACCTGCCAAATTTTAAGCGTGGGAAGACACAAAAATGCACATTTTCGTTAATATTTACAATTATTTGAATTTTTTTTTCTTCTTTTTTTCCCCCTCCTCATTTCCTGTAAGGAGATTTAGGTTTTCACTGCCGCTCCTCCAGAATCATTCTCTCAGCATCTTTTCATAAGACCAATCATTTTGCTAACTGCAAAATTGTTATTGATATTTGTTTTCAAAATTAATTTTGGTTATTTTATTAATTTACTATCCTGTTATTCAAAACAGTAATTTATGCAACTTGTTTATAATGTTGCTTAATAGTAACTTCTATATACTGTTATTCTATCATTCAGCCAACTTGCACTGATTGTTATTAAAACTTGCATTAATAAAATTTATTTCCTTCTCAAAGAAAAATTCATTATTCTTGTATTACTTGCAACACGAATACCATTATTATTACAACATGCAAACAATAAAGTGATCTAAAGATAGTATTTGAAAAAGTCATTTATTTTATTAAACAAAGTTATTTCCACTTATTAGCAACAAATGGAATTTAAAATACCTCAGAAACCCAAATTACTCAATGAGAACTCAAGTAATCAGAAAAGGAAGATGTAGGTTAATGTCCCAAAGTCATCATTTAAATAACTTTCACAGAATTATGATTACCAAGTTGTGTTTCTTCAAACTTTACATAAATTAACTATAAGTAATATTGACTCCAGATTTGTTTCCGCCAAAAATTAATAAACCTACTTTACAAAAGGAGATAGCTACACTGGAACGGAAAAATAAAATGTAAAGGAAACTATATCTCTTTTAGATGACTATGTAAATGAATTAACTTGCAATGTCCATAGCATAACGATATCTTTACAACCTGCATCACTTGCACATGTGATGGGACGAGAGGGAAGGTCGAACAAAAGAACTAGGACAGTGCATACTTCGCATACAAAGCCATGCCCTTATTCTGTATGCGCTACTCATCCTTGGAACATAATGACTTGTACAAGTAGGGCAGGACAACCATCTAAGATCAGAACTCGCAGTCTCATTGACTGTGCCAAAATATGATGCCTCTATTTTTGTGTCAAGGTACCAAGCCAAAGGGGAAAAAACATTCAGCAAGGTCGTGTTTAAAGTAGATGTAAGTGTACATGCATGATTGTGCAAGAATTCGAAAGGAACCACAATGAAGATGAAAATAAAGTTAGCAAATAAATAAGATTACTTGACCACTAAGGGAGAATACTCCAAAAATATTCATATTTTTTTGCCTCTAGGATTTTATGAAGTACCAATTTGATACTCAAGAAATAAAAATGAGAAGTATTCTATGTTAAATTGAACTTTTTTAAGATAAGACTGTAATTAAATTCTAATATTTAACAAAAATCCACTGAAATGCTATTTCTCTAAAAAATATAGTATCTTCACGAATATATTTTTTGACAAATGCTTTACTAGAACATACAAGTTCATACAAATTCTGGTAACAGAGAATGAAGAAAAAACATTTACGACAATTAAGGAATATCTTAAATAATTTAATGCAAGCATTTTGTAAAATATAAATATAATAGTTAAATACCAAAATCATGATGCACACATGATGTAATCCTTATTCTAATTACAGGTAACTTTAGAAGTTGTGGAAAATCAACAGTGCCGAGACTGGTATAAATCCCAAGAGAAGAAAATGAAGATTCTGGATTCGCAAATTTGTGCTGGGTATGAAAAAGGGGGTCGAGATTCTTGCTGGGTAAGTCATAAGAACATTGCACATAAATTTCTTCAATTATCATTCCTTAGCCATGCGATGCTTTGTAAAATGTTGTACAACAGTTTGATAGAAATGTTAACAAAATGAAATTGAAGTACTAAGTCCAATAATACTTTATGTTTTAGTAATATCTTAGTAATTTCACCTGAGATCTTATGGTAATTCATATAATGCTTAATTTTGATATCAGCATATGTAACATATTCATTATACTAATAAAATAATTTAGTTTAATTTAGATTTGCAAACAGTTCTGATAAAGTGAAGTTTTTAATAAATAAATGAAACTTTACATGTACAATGAAAAGAATAGTGATAATAATAGTAAATATCAATAATAATTATTTTAATAAACAACAACAATAATAATAATAATAATAATAATAATAATAATAATCAGTCCAATTGATAATAATAATAAATAATATTATTATTATTATTATTATTAGCATGAATAATAATGTGATCCAAATCTTTTATTAACATTTGCATCATAACTTACAACACAATTGTCCCTTTTTATCCAGTAAGCCGTGTGATTTATTTCATTTTTATTTTCGCAGGCTGATAGTGGAGGGCCTTTGATGATTGGAGAAGGAGACTACACTGTGGTAGTAGGTGTGGTTTCTGCAGGAATTGGCTGCGGGCGCTACCGTCTGCCTGGGCTCTACACAAGACTTTCTGAGTATGTTACTTGGATTGAAGACACAGTACGAGAACATGAAGACTGACTGCACAATCAAAAGAAAACAAATGAATTAGAAACTAAGTAATGTATACTATTCCTTTAGTAATGAGAGTAGAAGACAAACTGATCATATGCAAAAATACCTGACTACTTGATGCTCATGAGAATCTGTGGAGAAGTTTTGATTTCAAATTGATATACAAGTTGTTTTAAAGACAAATTGAACAATTTTTTTGTCAATATCAAGAAAAAAGGAGTAAATTCACAAAAAGATTTTCCCCTAAAAAATGTCACTGTGTACCTTGAACAACAATGCATCAAAGTTATGAGTTGGTAAAATAATAATTATTTATTATTAGTTCATACATTTTTATATAGTTTCATTAATTTACCATACCAAATATTTTTCGTGAAGTCTTTATAAGATATATTTTTTGAATAAGTTTATTATACACTACAAATGAATCTTTCAAATAGTAAATTATACACAGCTAATTGCAGACTGATGTATGGTTTATTAGTATTATAGGAGACCATCTACATTTTCTTTAAGTCAGTTGATTTTTGACAACGTTACCATTAGAAAAGTGTTTGTGTATAACACATTCATTAATGTAATTCCAAGATTGATGTCTATAGTCTCTCAGAACTGCGTTTCTGTACCAATAGCTTAGATATTAGTAAGACCAAATTATAAGAATACCAGATGAAGGGTTTGGGTGTAAATTGTGAGGTGATATCCCAGGTAGAAATGCTTACGAGTTATGAGGTGACCGTGTTAGTTTCAGACGTTCAAGTGGGCTTCATAAAATTGATGAGCATCAATGAGCTCTAAATTGAGCTATTGAGTATAAAAGAGCATGGACAACTGATGCAGGATCGAAAAATTACAATAGCACAGAAGCCACAACATTGAAGGTTATCGTCTTTTATGCCCAAGTACTTAATTTAAAACACAATTTAGTGTTACTAAATATATTGAAATAATAGAAGTCATTTAGGTTAAGAAAGAAAAACTAAATACAGTTTTCTCAATTATCTAAAGTTCTGAGTTCTTCGAAAAATTGTTTTGTTCCCCTGTAGAGAGCAAGCTCAGCTGTAAAGAAATGAAACAACAACAGATTGTAAAGCCCAATGATTCATACAGGGACCCATGAAAAAATTTATTTGCAGAATCTAGTTATATCTTATCCTCTTGTAAAACCTATGAGACTCATAAACATCCCTCTGGACAAATATTTGATTCCACCACTCGCTTTTCTCAACTTTTATTAAGAGTTTATTCTAAGCAAAACACATTAACACAAAACAAGAAATACAAAAAAAAAATTTGAGACATTTATTTCTCATTTTCCCCTGCCCCCTAGTAAATTTTTTGAATCAGATATGGGAACCCCTTTTCATAATAAAAGGAAATTTCTTTTTTGAAATCCTTAAAGTGAATATTTCCATAACTTATATCATGAAATATGCATTATTAATATTGCTTCTTCTTAAAATTTAATGAACATGTTTAATTAAGTGTGGTCTTGATCTGAAGTGATTTGGTTTTTTTATTTTATTGATCGTACTGAGGAATTTATGCCATGATGACTTTTTTCTTAATAATCCTTCTGTATAAACAAGTTTTTCTACATCTGAAAATTCTTGGATAATTGAGTCTTATCTGAATGTAGATAATTGAGAAAAATGTAAATAAAAAATAAATGTAAAACATCAAAATGTATGAAACAATGAGTGTAGTTATTGATGTAAATAGTGTTTGCAAATTATGTTTTGTGAAGAGAATGCTATGGTAGGTTACCATCTGAAATCAAAATAACATTTTAATTATTTATAGATATAATTTTCTGTTGATGAAGTATCAATGAATTCTAGTCATAATGTGCCAGTGTGAGGAAATAAGTATGTAATGAGACTGCTTTGGAGAAGTGTGCAAAATAAAGTTACCATTTAGCTTTTGCTTGCTACGAATTTATTTATTGTTCATTCTTTATTAACTTTTCAACACAATACTATTTTTATGTTAGCATGTTATCCAATCACAAAATCTTTATGGATTACAGATTATTTGAAAATATATGTTTTAGTCAATAACTGCACAAAAAGTCAGCAACATTAGAAGAACATGTTCTTGAATCAAAGAATATTATTACTACATTTGAGTCCTCAATAGTCAAAGATGGTTCGTAAAAACTATTTACTGACTGTCCCTTTACTATGCACACAGTTACAGTCAAAAGGTCTTCATGTTTTTTATATACTTTTCATGCATGGGATTCATGATAGTTTAATAGAACCTGCTCAAATAACAAAACACAAGAGTATTCAAAGAATTATTGTCATCCTATTTGATAATGACCGAGTGTACAATAGCTACAAAAAAAATCAAGTAAGCTAATCTCTCTACAATAATTTCATCTTCAAAACAAATGTATTTGATGTTTGTTCTGTATTGCAATTTAAATAATTTTCCAATATTTCAATATACCCATTTTCTCTTTCAATCCCCACAAATTGTCTTGTATCTGGCTACAATCATGTTTCGAACACTCCAATAACATAAGAATAACAGAATTCACAACATGAACAAGAGTGTGTGAACAAACCCCAGGTTAAGGAAATGACAACTACAGACCTATTTCACAGAATTTAGCCTTCATGAATTACAACTTTAAAAGGAATATTTTGCAACAAAGTAACTTTTCCTGCATTTATGTCTAATTCTATGTGCAACATTTACAAGATAAACCATTACTTCCCAAATGTGGAGAATGTGATAGAACTGATTATATGCTTGACTAAAGAACTCTTATAGATATTAATATCTGTTTAATGTATTAGCATGATGTAATTAAATAATTTAATATGCGTATTTACTTTTCTATGAAATAGTAATACATGTATGCTAACATTACTCCACTTTTACCTAAGATTCACAAGTGATTGTCAGATAAAGGAGAAATGTCACCTCAAACTTGGAGGTCATTTTCACAATGACACATTTTCAAGAACAATTTTGTTATAAAAATGAAAAAAACAACAACCAATAACTTCTTAAAATAAAAAATTCTCCAAATCCTATAAAGCATGTAGATTGAATAAACATATCTATCTTAATTTAAGGCATCTGTGATTATTTAGAAAAAGTGGTTGTAGATATTCTATGCAATGTTTAAACACAATCCTCACAACAGATTACGAATCATTGAGGATCTATTATTTACATAAAATTTATTGCTCTCAAAAGTAAGAATTGGTGTTAAAATTAGTGCTTAAAATAAGTTGTAACTGGTAGGAGAAAGTATTTTTATGCAGTCATAGACTTCATGGTCAAATATCTACTACCTTGTTAATCTACATAGCATCCAATTCTAACCAAATCAAGAAATTTCACTTAGCTGTGCCCTGAGGCACCGGATAAAAAGATGCAAATCACAGAAATCCTCTCCCCAGGTATGAGAATCTCCTGACAGCCAGATGACGCTGTATAAAAGACAATGTTGCCAATATTTGTGGCAAAGGTTGATGTGTCAAACACATTTCGGCCCTTATTAAATCCATAATATTATACTGAATAATAAAACTAATAATACTGAAATACTAACACCTTTGATATGGTGTCACTGAGATGGCAGACTGCACTCTAAGCCTTTTTATGTAGTCCATTACAGAAGAAATGAAAATCATACCTTATGAAAGCTATATAAAGATAAATCTGTTTGCAAATTAAATACATAATCCCAAACATTTTAATATAATAAGAAATCTGATCAAAATGGAGTTAACTGTTCCCAGATTTATTATAATTTCAGTAGACCTTTTTATTTGATTTTAAAGCCAATCTTAAATCAAGTAGACACACAAAACAGCTTTTGGAAGTTATTCACAGAAAACAATTTTAGCAAATATCATTTAATAGTAATATTATGTTATACAAATGTCATTATTATAATTAATAAATAGTTTTGAGCTAAAACAATATTATCAGTCAAACTGGAAATCACATCAATTGAACTATAAAATTACATTTCTAAATTTGAATTTGTATCATCTTCACAGATAATTCAAATGCACGACATACATTATATTGAAAGAAAATCGTCCAGAAGTACATAATTCAAATGAAGTCAAAATCTACAGTTTCATTACAGAGCAAGAAATAAGCTTGTTCATCACTTCATGCTTTCAACAAAAAGGCATCAATCAAAAACCTATCAGGGCAGAAGGAAGAGAATGATGAGAAGTTGACAGCAGTGTTTGTTGATTTCCCCTCACTTAGTGCCGGTGCTAGGCGAGGACAGACCGAACGATCGCCTGTCACTCCTCCAGTCAAGGGGCCCGATGGGAAGAAAATAGTTAAAAATTGAAAAATAAATTAGAACTCGAGAAAATTGTTATCACAATTTTGTAATTTGCCCTACAGTAGTCTAACATTTCATAAAATTTTCAATTAATTTTTACCTTAAATATTTCATTATAGTCATATAAGGTAGGACTCTCTGAAATAAATCATATGATGCTAGCATTCAAATAGGTTCCACTGAAATACATATTATAATTTCATGTGCTTAACATGTTATTTCATTAAACACTAACTAAAACAGAATTATTTAGCATTTTATCATCATCGTAGAAGTTGTATTATTTGATCAGTAAAAATGTTCCATACTATTATTTAAAACATATTTACAAAAAGTTTTTCTAGCTTTAACATTGTAATTTTTGTTATTTGTTGGAATAAAATAACTCAACAGTTTCTTTATACGAATTTTTTTCAGGGGGAGGGCCTTAGCAGGGCAACGCCTTAGCGTTGGCCCAGGCGAAGAACTGTCTAGCTCCGGCACTAACACTTACTTCACAGATTTACTCACTAAACTGAGGAATTTGTTATGGAGAACAGAACACTAGGGTGTATGTTGAAAGATTTTTTTTGAAGAAAATATGAATGTAGTATCAATGCTACTTACAAATAACTTCTATTGGTTGGTTTCAGTACGTCACAGTTCACTGAAACTATTGAACTACTTGCATGCAGTATTTCAGGCATCAGCCCTTTATCACTCCAACTCATACACTATTTTTGCTGCAGCTACTAACTCATAAAACACAGTCCATCCATATGGAATTTAAGGAGGGCAAATGGTTAGCAGTGCATTTACACAGGCAACACATTTTCCATGCCTTTCATTCAATTATTTAAAGCTCAATATGTTATCTTATTTCTCCCTTATCATACCTCACTGAACCTACAGGGCTGGAGTAACCCAAAAAGCAACCAAATTATTTGATTAGGTGTGAGGTAGCCATGGAATCTCCTCAGCAAATTAAGCCACATAAATAGGACCATCTGCACTCCCCAATAACATACAATGTAGATTTGAAATGGATGATTATTCAGGACAATGTCCCCCTGTATCCTCCACTTCTCATAATTGGACACTATTGGACCAATGAACCAATGTTCGACATAGATGAGAGTTCACTAAATATATTTTATCTATGATGATTTTATAATATTTAGAACACTCCTATAATTATAAGAAACTTCCTTATAGCACTTGTGCTCTTGTGGATTTATTATAGCAGTGGTTGCCTAATAAAGTCACAATAACATATAATAACAAAAGAAAGGCAGTGTTGTCACGGCACAAAAATACTTTATTGCACAGTGACATTACAATGCTAAATCAGAATTCTGTAAGACCTCACAGACCATCGGTGGACTTCTGTCATTCAATCATTCATAAAGATAGCACTAAGTTTAGATGAAATCATGAGGATATAATGCAGTTGTAATGAAAGAAATTAGAAGCCATTATAAGCATTTTTAAACATCCTTGAAAAATAACTATTGGAACCCTCATAGATAAAAGTGTGAATGATTCACATTTATTTTAATGTCATGTTGAAAATTATGACATATTACTAGTTTCATTAAGGTATCCATATCAAACGTGTTTCTTTAGTAACTATTATTTATACCCAAGATCAATAGCATTATGAATCCTCCTTGAGCCAACAATTTTTGTAAGTCAATTTGGGCGTTAAAAATCACATATTACGGAAATATCATTTTATGACATGAATAGAGGACATGACATGAATATCACATGTTACAAAATTTTAATTTACATTTTATATTATTTAATGATACATAAAACAGATTTGCAAGACATGCTGAGGGAACATTCAGTGCTATTTAACAAATCAAATTTTTAAAAAATTTATAGTTTCACTTTCTTCAATACAACTTAAATGAAATTCATACTTTTTAAAGAGAAATATTGTAGAAAAATAATACAATCAACAAATATAAAATTTGAAGCAGTATTATAAGATAGTTTTCCAGGCTCGCCTCCTAAAATAAGGCATTAATTCAATTCAATAAACAATGTATTCTTTAATAATTACAATTAATAGGAAATTAATGTACTAGTCACAGTGTTTCTTGATACTGGCCTTTTCTTTCTGAGAGCATGTGTATGTGGGTGTACAGAGGGAGGATAGGTGACCATTATCTTGGTTCATTTGTAATTGCAGATTTCAGAATCATAAGAGCAAATCGTCCAAGCGATCACACATTTTATTGTTCCCCTTATACTCTGCATTGCGAACTTTAAGATTGTTTTTTCTAAACAACCATTTTTGGTTTTACTCTTGGTTTTATAATTCACTCTTGGAATAAAGTTCACAGGACAAGAAACTTTGCATGTACTTACGCAGTTAGCTACAACAGTGAAAATTACAAAATATCCGGGAGTAGGTTTGCATGAGCTTTGTTATGGGCCAAATCTTCCCTGCCCTATCAAGAAAAAGTGTGAGATAGCATATGGGTCAGGAATTTTTAACCCCCATTACCTCCCAAGGAGAGATGCAAAGCATTCAGTGGGGCAGTGCGACTCTCCTTCATAGCGTTCTCTTTTCTTCTTTTGAGTAATGGTTCTCAAGTCAATTTAGATCAAGTAAAGCAAGTTTTATCCCAATAAAAAAAATATATATCACAGACATTTGCACAATATTTAAGAAGAATAAAAATTAATATATATTCATTAAAATGAAAACTTATTGTCCTTCATAATTCTTCATGCATTGAAATCTCCTTCATTCATTGAAATAAATTTCTGTATCAGATTATGAATTTTTAACACTAATGACCATTCATGAAAATATACCAAAGGGCAAAAAACACTAACTACATGAAAAAATCATGATTATTTAATTGCAAAACAGCCAAGACTGTGCCAATTAATTTTCCCTAAAAGATAGAATTTCATGAATTTTAAAGCATCACCTACATTTTAAAGGGATAAAGAGTGAATGGTATATTAATTTTCAGGGAAAGTGGGAGACAAAAATGGTTAAGAATCCTTGACTCATGTTTTAGTCTATTCAGAGCACATGAATGGAAAATTGACCATGAATAACAACACATAAATAGATTGTAATTATTCTAATTGTATACTTATTTAAAAACTGGTAAAGGGTAAGAAATAAAACAGCAATTACTGTGGTTACATGTTATTTTTAGCTTCCATTACATATATGAAAGGCACTTTCACAATTTCCATACATCAACACAGCAAAATGCTGTGAACAATAAAATCCTCACACACCTGCCTGTAACAAACCTCCAATGCTGACCATATTTGGCAACCCAGACAACAGCTAAATAAACTGCAAGGCCATACATCGTTTGCTCCTTCTCTTAACAACAACAACAAGGCACTGTGCAAATGTACCCTGTGATGAAGGATGTTGAAACATGAACACACAAATTGCAAAACAGCTGCATTTAAGCAGAGTTTGAATTAGAAGCCTTAAAAACATCACAAAAACATTGAGATTAAATGGACAGATGTAATACACATTGGAGGGGTCTGTGTTACCAATTCTGCATTATGGACAGATGCGATATTTATGAAATTTATGCTCAGTGTAAGGTACCGCATTCAACCAATAAATCCAGATGCCACTGCCACAAAAGTGTAGTCAAAAGTCATTAGACCAAATGAAGGCATGATTAAATATATTCGTTGTTGCTGAAAGACCCTTGCTTTCTAAAAAGACATCACCTACACATATCTTTCCCAATTTCTGAATAAAACAATGAAACTCCAAAATGACGTGCTTGAAGTGAATTGCTGGCCTTGTAAATTAGTGTTCACAGCTGTTGGCACCCTACACTGAAGGCAGGCTGAGGGACGAGATTCAGTCTTACAGAGTCCAGACACGACAAATAAGTGCCTTTGGACTGGTATATTAGACCATATAAATCTACCATATCACATCACATTCTTGTAAGAAGAAAACATAACCTGCATTATATGTAGCAGCTACAAACTGATAATTCAGAGCTTTTTGTATAAATAACATCTACATGGCTATGCACCTCATCAATATTTGGTACATTCGAGGTGGTTCCTTAGCTTGTGGTGGAAGTTTTATGCAAACTCCTCTTTTTTTTCCACATCACACGATGCAAGTTACACATACCGGTCCTCCCCAAATTTCAGGGTGAAAGGAGGAGCCTCGACACAAGTATAAGTTGGCAACAGTGCCTCCGCCTCGCAGGGTTCCGCGTCTGAGCGGAACGCCCCCTGTGGGCGTGAGGCGTGTCCCTATGTCCCTGCATCGAATTCTTGATATCCTTCTGCTCCAGTGAAGATCACATCCACCCAAATGCGCATTGCTTCTGCACTGGGAGCCATCAGGTGATACGTGCGTTCAACCGTCTTCACCACAAACGTAAGCTGCGGGTTGGGAGACTTCACCGAGTTGAGGTGATCAACGTACACCTCTTCAATGGACTGAAACACGGCATGTAATTTATTTTAATTATAATGACATACAATTTCAAAAGAAGATCAAATGAAACACTCTCAAAACACAAAATCAATAAGTACTTATAGTTGCACTAGCATAGTTCTATATTTTAAGAATTTTATTTTTATTTAGTGACAATATTTATTTTGATTATCTAAACTTTAATTGCTGCATACAAATAAATACTTTTAAATAATATCTATACACAGACTAGTGTGTTTGAACAATGTTACTGTTAAATTAATTAATATACTATATTAAATTAATTTAAATAATTAAAATGATATTTCTCAAGGGTATCAAAACAACTTCATAAAAGATTGTTATGATAAATAAAAAAAATATATATATAACCAAAAGCAATAGTGCTAATTGCATTCAAAGTTTTAAGATTATACATTACTGGAGACCGCCTAATTTTGCACAGAGAAGAAGCAAAATAATATTCCCAGTTTATTTGGATGAGATTATCTGCAATATTTTTGCATTTTGTAGAAAACTATTCCAAAAAGGTCATTCAAACCAAAACTTGCCTATTTTTTAGACAATTATCTTGGTGAAAAATATTGCTCTAAGTCCCTGGGATCTAGGATTCCATTGGAATATTCTTCTTCCAATGAATACATCTTTAAAACTTGCACAGAAAAGAGAAGGGAGGAGAGGTTACAACGGAATGTGATTGATATTGTTTAATGTTATATGCCCCAGATTCACAACAGAACAATTTCTTGAGACGAGTTTTGGCTAGAGCCGGGACTTGTATGTATATTTTTAGTCATAAATGTTACTTGAAAAATGATAAAAGAAATTGTCACAACAGCCCCATTTAAAGCTTCCCTGGCATATTTAATTTTGTTACTTTAGAATATTCGAAGGTTTCTGCTCATTTCTGCATATCTAAGAATTTTTTGTAATAAATACAGGAACAATTAGTAATAATATGGAATGATTTGCTTACATAATGAATTATGTAGGAGTCGTATATAGAATTTAAAAAATAAAAATTGTGAACAACAGAAAAAATAGAAACGGTTTCAAAGTATAAATTCAAATGCTCCTTTGGAATTGGGGGTACTCTAATTTTTAAATTCAACGGACGCCTTTCATTATCAATCTAGAGGTGAGAAATGTATTTTATTTAATTCTAAAAGTTTTCATGGGATGCAAAAGTGCCCAACATCACTGGAGTTGAGGCGACCATTTATGCTTTGTCAATGCTTGTTGGAAGCTTGCTTGGTGTAAAATAAAATTCTACATTTTTTGGTACAGTCTAACAAATAGATGAGTTAACTTCAATTATATACTATTATTTTTTTTATTCCCAATTAAAGGCAATACTATTTTAAAGACTAATTTACTAAAAATGAATGGCTAGGTACCAGTAATTCACCAAAAACTTGCGAGGTAGAGTATATTGAACCTTGCCTGTCATCCTCAAATTATTGGGACATGATGAACCAAAAGTCGGCATTTAATGTACAGTTAACGAAATTATTTCATTTAATATTTGTGTTTAACAAAACAAATACACGACGAAACTAAGATTGTTTTCAAAATGTATATTTTCACTAGAATACTTTTGGGGTCATGTTTCAGTCATATAATACATACTAACACAACCAAACATTTTAAAGCTTTTAACTTGTTTTGTTGTCGGGTACATTTTTAACAGCTTATTCCTAGAATATTTATGAAGATTTTTTAACTTTATCCAGGGTCTTTTAAGTGCGTGTACTGCTGGCTGTTGTGTTCTGAGAAGCAGTGATCTGAAGGGCCCACCTGGAAGAAGGCGCCGCCGCGGGGCTTCTTCTCGGCGCGGTCGGCGAAGTACATGAGCGTGCGCTTGGAGCGGTCGAAGACGAACCAGCGCTTGTTCCAGTGGTGGAAGCGCGAGCCCAGCTTGTGCAGCGCGCCCCGGCACGACGCCGCGTCCAGCGCCACGTGCGGGCACAGCTCCACCTGGTGGCCGGCCGACTCCACGTGCGCGCGCAGGTCCAGCCCGGCGCCGCGGATCGGCAGGTAGCGCGTCAGCGGCCGCTGCGCACACGCACACGCGCACACACCTCTTTTAGCGCTCCGAGCAAAATCAAACGCAATCAAATCAAATCAAATCAAATCAAACGCAATCAAATCAAATCAAATCAAATAATATCAATACGTAATCTAAATCAAATCAAATCAAACGAATCAATCAATCAAATCAATCAACATCAAACTCAAATCAAATAAATAACACGTCAATCAATCAAATAAAGTAACAAAGCTCAATCAAATTCAATAATCAAAGCATAATATCAACAATAACGTAATCAATCAAATCAAACTAATCAAACGATCAAATAATCAAGCACAGCTCAATCAAATCAAATAAACGTATATCAAATCAAATCAAAAACGTAATCAAATCAAGTAAATCAAACGTAATCAAATCAAAGTATCAAGCGTTAATCAATCTAATCAAACGTAATCAAATCAAATATTCAAAGTAATCAAATGCAAATCCAACGAATAAATCAAATCAAACGTATCAGTCAAATAATACGTAACATAACGTAGATCAAATCAAATCAAACGCTAACTCAATCAAATCAAACGAATCAAATCAACGATCAAACGTAATCAATATCAATCCAAACGTAATCAAATCAAATCAAACGTAATCAATCAAATACTAAACCAATCAAACGTAATCAAATCAAATCAAACGTATCATCAAATCGATCAAGTAAATAACGTAATCAATCAATCACGTAATCAAATCAAATAAACGTATATCAAATCAAATAAACGTAATCAGAATCACACGTATCATCTCAAAGATAAATAACGGTAACAATCAAAAAGTACATAACGTCTCATCGATCGATAGCAAAGTCAGAGCGGAAGGCAACATCGGACTTCAATCGGGAGCTCAGTACCAAAAATTGTGGTGTAACGAAAGCTCCTGATTGAATGACAGTTCCTCCTCCCGTCCTAGTCGTGACATTTGAAAGTTTGCAATTCTGTCTACAAGCTGAGTAGTGTTGTGGGCAGAGCAGAGCGAGGGTATGGTTTCATTTTCTTGTAAATCTCATTACTTGAATTCCGTGTTTCGATAAGCGATCAACAAGTTTTCTATACGAAAATCATTGTTCTCGGGCTTGAAGGCCGTGGTCCAATGGAGACTTGTCCATAAGTTTCTTGCCTGCAACTGTGGCAGGCATCATCAGGTGGACGTTGCTGGCGGGGGCGAAGTTGTCTTGTTGGCAAGGGCGTCGCGTTGGACTGACGCTCCCGCGGCTCTGGGGCTGTATTCATAGTGAAAAGGCGGGTTCGCGGCACTCGGTCTGATTTGGTCGCGCCGCTGTTCTCGGTGCGCTGATTGGGCCCGGTCAGGGTACTGGTTTACTGGCCCAGAGTTTTTTGGTCGTACGCACAGTCGGACGGTACCGTGTATGTTAATTTTCTCCTTCGTTCTGTTAATTGGTTCTTATGTTTGTAAATCTGATGGCTTCATTTGGAGTCTCTTGATAGTAGTGTGTGGTGGTGGAGAGAATATCCGTGCTCTCGAAGCGCATGTCGTGTCCGCGGTCCGCAGCTGCGTGATCGGGCGACTGCTGATATGTCGTATTGTCCTACGACGGCAGTTCTTTTGTGTTATTTTATCCTAGTTAACATAAACTTCTTCTAGTAGTACCTATGTATACGGACCCACAAGAAGAAGGGAATTCTGTATATCACTAAGACATACCCGACGATCCTGGGGGTCTTTGGCCTAGAATTCGTAAAATGTTTCGTGAGTTGTTGGGTGGGTTTAAATACAGTTTTAAATCTGTGTCTTTGCTAGCGTTTTTCTATGCGGTGTCGTTACGCTTTTTCACATAGGGCAGGAAGCGTACCGAAGTGGAGTACATCTGTGTGGTTTTGTAGTTTTCGTTGTCTTCCTCTTCGGGTGAAGAGTCTCTTACTTCGTGGCTTTGTCCGTTGGTTGTAAGGCCTTTCGAGGTGTTGTAGTTGCTTCGGGTAGGTGATCGGGTTCCAAATGCGTTTAGCAGCGGACTTGTAAAGTGTTTTGATTCATAGCGTTTTTTGTCTGGGATGACTTTGAGTTTTTTGGTAAATAACGATCGTGGTGGTAGGTTTTCCGTATACTTATGTCAAGGATCATCTGGATTCCTGTGACCAAAACATCTTAAGAACGCGATTGTTTACTTTTCCATCTCCATGGTTAATTTGAATCCTTGGGTGGATATTATTGAGATGATCCCGAAAATTCTGATCACAAGTGTTCACCCGTGAATCCAAAGACGAAAGTATATAAACGTATCGAACGTGTGTGGTTTCATACAGAACTGTTTATGCAGATCTTTGCGAATGCTCGCCTGTAAAGGTTGGCCACAATTGACTAATGGGACTTGCCTGCTAGCCCGATCGTTTGCTCATAAACAGTTACCGTTCGATTGGAAATAAGTTGTTAGTCATGTGTGTTTAAACAGTAGACGATATACTCGCAGGGAAAATTCAGCTAAGAAATTTAAAGTCTCCTGTACTGGACCGATTGTAACAGCGATGTGAAACATTAAATCCACCAAAGATCGTCGGGTTTTTAAGGCGAAGACTCTTATTTTTCAATGAAATGAGAGGATCCATTAATGTGTCTTTCGTGTTACCAATGTGGGGTTAGTGTAGTTGAGAGGCTTTTTGGTCCAACTGTGTACGTAGGCGAATTAATAGCCTCACAATTCGGCCCGTAGTCGGGAATGTCCGGTTTGTGGATCTTATAGGTAAGCATATAGTTCGGAGGTAAAGCGCTCAGAAATCTTAAGAAATTTCTCGTCCTCAGATGGTATGAGGATTTCTTGATTAGGTCTTGGACTTTGCGTAAATCAGAAGCCCGTCGGATCTTTGGGAAGAGATGTAGTTCTCCGGTATTCAATAATGTTACCTGATTTTGTTGGTAATACTTCAGAGATTATATGAAGTCGCATTACTTTGTCTCAGAAATATGAATGATATCCTATTCCATTTAAGTTCTTCAAGGGTAGATTTTCTCTTTGGTTTGTAATATTGAACAGGGTGGTATTAGCGTGTTGTAGTATTCTCGCGATGTTCACTGTTCACAATTCTTTTTTCCGCTACGTCCGGTTGTAATTGGCGAATCCACTGGTAATCGATACTGGCAATAGATATCTCACAGGTATAATTTAGCGGGGGTAATGGCGAAGTTTCCTCCTTTGTGGCTAAAACCACGTTTTCTCCTGTGGTAGTTGTGGTCTAGAAAGGTTAACAACGACGCGTCGCGACTACTCTCATTCTAGGTCCACATTGCGCCGTAATGTCATGACATTTACTATATTTTCTTCTTATGGCGTGCGGGTAGTAACGCGTCTGTGATCACATCAACTGCTGTTGTGGGTTTAATCTGTCAAGATACCCCCATCGTAATGTCGAAAGAGAATTGGCTAACTTGGTAGGTGAATTTGGAGCATTTTTCCTTGTCAATAAAGGATAAATTCCGGCGTGTTTCGTGAATTCTGTCTCGTAACAGAGCTCTTTCAGTGCGATCGTCGTAAATTCGGTGTGATGAAGTTTTTTGGGAAATTACGTTTCTCTCGTACGAAAGCGTCGTTTTAATACTAGGATAAAAGAACTGTGACAAGTCTCCATTGGACCACGGCCTTCAAGCCCGGAAACAACTGATTTTGATGTGGAAACCGGCCGTGAAAGCCTACATTGTATGTTAAGTTTTCTATAAATCGGGAAGGAAAAATCTTTTTTCAAATGTTGGTTACCTTACTTTGTTGGTACTTTTGTTCGTCATTCAACTATTTAGGGCTAAAAGATGGGGAATGGATTTCAAAGCTGAAGAAAATGTGCGCAGATTCTACCTCATCTCCCGAACGCCACACACAGTTTTTACAATTTATTGATAAACTAAATCAAATGTCAAGTTACAATTCTTCGCCAACAAAATCTGGGCGTAAAATGCTTCGTAAATTATGTTATGGACATATTCACAAGTTTAGTTGAGTTTGTAACGTTTTACATACAATTTAAAAATATTGTCCGTCAAGTCACAATAACCGCATGACAACATTCACATTCTAACATACATTCAGTACCACAAGTACCATACATTCAATACAACAGCTTTTAAACCACGTCTGCGAAATCTCGAAGAACGGTGGTTAAATATTAGAGAAAGTGCAGCATCGCTTCAAACACATCAACTTTTCAAGTACTTAATGTTTCAATTACGAACGAAAATCCCTTCTGTAAGCTCATAAATATTCACTTAGTCTACGTTATTATAAAACCTATACCTCTTCGTAGTTGTACGTGTACTTAATAGATATTAGTTTTAATGATAAGTTTCCAGTTGATCTGTTCGTCCAATTAAAATCCTGTGTCATAATTACATAATAGAATTTCATCGGCCCTTTCATAACAATGTGACGCTTCAGTTCAGCCTCCAGATAGCATATTCCGTATTACAAACCACTCCTTTATGAAGGCTCAATCAAAGTTCATCGGCATGTTAGCGAAGTATCTCTTTCAACTTTGCTATCTTCAATACACGATCCGTCACCAGCACAAGATATTTCATCTTCATCAGCGATATGTAAAGACGCTCTTTAAAAGATATAAAAGAACAATCTATCAATCAGTAATTAATGGAGAAGCGGCTAATTTATCTGTGAAAACGTCTGCTACTTCTCTCGAATTGTAGAAAAAAAAAGATTAAAAAAAGACAAAAAAAGACCCTGATAGCTTGAAACTGCCATACCGACAGTGGCATATATTTTCTTCTAATACACAACTCTGAAAATATACGTTTTTTGTATCGTTAAATGCGCAGAACATTTACAGATTGGCATATAGACATGCAACCTAAACAATTTTTTTTAAGTAGGAGAATTTAAAAGAAAATTATCACACGAGATATCAGAAACGTTTTTTAACACATGACAAAAATTGAAGCATTAGTATGCGTCTCTAGGCGGTGCTCGACGAGTTACAAGCCAATTTATTTCCTTTTCTATAATTGTTTTCTTACGTGAAAATGGTAGGCAATAAGAACTAATCTTAATATCTCAATACAAAGTAACGGATTATTCCACCATTCAGTTTACTTATCACGGGTAATCGAGCGAAAGAAAGATAGACCATTGCTCTGGAAGAACAATTCAAAATATCTGTTACAGGCTTATTTCAATTACAAGTAATAAGAGCAGAGATAAACAGCCAGCGGATAAAAACAATCACTATGTCTTCACTTAGGGATTAACCGATTAAGTATGGTGTTCCCCAAATGGGAATTTTGAATTTTATTTCTTCAATACAGGGAGACATTCTAAATGAAACTTCTAAGCGTTTTTACCCCTCTGAATGCTAGAAGTCGATTTGGCGAAGACCAGAAAAGCTGTTCTCCCAGCCAGCCGCAGCAACTCTCTCCGGTTACGGACGAGTAGACAAAGGGCAAACGCTGGGCGCAGATAATTGTTTGTTAAAAAAAGGTGTATTGATTCTCGTGTGACAATTTGTCTTTCGAGGCTATTAACAATTATATTAACTTCAAATATGATGAGGAGAAACTTATAGTAACGTCTAAACATGCTACTGACTTATAAATGCAACATTACAATGACAATGTGTACAATCAATAACAGATTCCGGGGAAAAAGACAACCAAGGAGGTGTAAGAGGTCTGGGCGAAACGCGCCTACGAGCAGCGGAAGCCCGGCCACTTTCACACTTGCGCCATCCCCCATGCGCCGCAGCAGCCATAAAAGCAGCGCCGTGCAACTTCCGGGCCGCCATCATTACGCCTGAGGAAGCAACAGGTCCAACAGCGTCTCGTCTCAAGGCACTGGCCCAGGGCGAAAGCATTTCAGATCGTATATGTTACATAACTTTCTTAACACAAGATTCTTTAATTTTTTGCAATCACAATTTCCCGAAGATCCTGAAGAAGCTATTGTTGGCGAATTATTTATTTTGAAATCTCATTTAACAATACTCAATTCAGAAATCAAGCTAACGATTCCCATTTCACTAAGCAAATTGTTACGCGAAGAAGAATTACAAATGTCTACCCAAATATAGACAAATATCTTCGTATGTTGTTATGTACAACTGCTTCCAATTGCTCAGGAACGTTCATTTCTTGCTTACAAAGAGTAAAAAATTACTTAAGATCGACAATGAATAATGGACGACCTAATTCATTAACAATTCTCTGTATTGAAAGCACTTTGCCAACAAATGAACTTGCACACAACTATTAATGAATTCGTTTGAGAAAAAGTTCGTAAAAAGATTTATCTTGATAAACATTCTCAGACTGTAATTGTATTTGAATAAATGATACTATTTTATTACAAATCATGTTCTTTTCGTTTAATTAATGCAAAATATGGAAAATAGTTGTGCGAAAAATACTTATTTGCAAGAAAAACTAAAATTAGTCATTTCAATTATAGGATAAAATATTTCTGAGAAACTTAAATAATTGACACAGGGGTGCTAATAAGCGGAACTTCAATATCGTCAGGCACTGGGCGGTAGAAGGATCATAAAATGGAAAGCTTCTTACGGGAACTTTTATGGGCAGAAATCAGTGGCAACTCGTAATACCATCACACGAAGGTAAAAGAACAAAAAGTACAAAAAAAAACAACAAACAACAACAAAAACACGCAATTAATATGTCAATGAACCTAGCAAGCGAGTTTTAGGTCAGCATTAACGAGTCGTGCACGAAAAGCAGTGTGAAATTAAAGCGTTACCCTATTTTAATAGTAAAATAAAAATTCTTCCCAACCGCAACTAAATTAAAAATTTTATTAACATTTCCAAGGAAACCGTTCTTTGGCAGAACTCTATAGGTTTGCGAACAAAACTTTAGTGTCGACTTAGGGACCATGATGCAAACTTCCAGCGATATAACAATCTCCGAAGTATGGAAAATGCCCCTTCAGTATTTTGTGTATAATTTTAAAGCAAAGTTCGTACTGTGCTAGAGGTACGTTACAGGGACCGAATATACTTCGATTAAACCATTGAGTCCGTTGACACTTCATCAGTTGAGACGCCGACATTCGCTCGGGCGCTGACGCCACTGCATTGCCATTTGAGTTCCCGCTCGGACGACCGTCTCAGCCGATGACGCGTCCAAGAGGAAGACGAGCACTACCTCCAGTCCGTTCCTTAAAGACTCATTTTAAAGTGAAGTCTCCAACAATTTTTTGAAAATGTGCGGAATTTTGCCTGAAAGTACTTGCTGTTTCAGCACCTTTAGTTTTTCAACGATCACGTGATAGGACGTTTCATATAAGGAAGTTGCACAAGAGGCATTTGCCCTGATTGGTAGGGTTGTTTCCGAAACGTCGATATTTCGATGTACCGATACACTTAATATCGATTGTTTGATGCCGACGTTTATTAACATCGATATTTTGTGTTATATGTTTTTACGAGGTCAATATTTCATTTTTGAGTGAAAATAGTACCATCATAATACAAATCTTGTAATAATTTTGGGATTACATAAATTGAACAATCAGACCAAAGTGAACAAGGGTGGAAAATAAAGTGTTTTATCGATGACGGCAGGCTATATTACACTGAAGAGCGACGAAAACTGGTACAGCCACGCGTATTTAAGTGAAGATCTGGAACCAATGAGAATACAGCGCTCCGGTCGGCAACGACTAAGGCGACAACCAGATTTGGCAGTTATTAGATTGGTTACTGCTGCTACAATGGCAGGTTATAACGATTTAATCAAGTTTGAACGTGGTGTTGTAGTCAGCGCAATAGAGAAAGGGCAAATCATCTAAAAATCGTGATGACTTTTTTTAGATTTTCCCGTACGACCATTTCAGCACACTCGGGTCAGAAATGGTGCGAGTGTACCCGAGTGTGAGTATCGGGAATCCAGTGAACACCAATCTCCGGCGCCGCTACGTCCGCGAGGGGATCGCGCGGGAACGGGGCCGACGACTGAGGAGAGTCAATGCACGCGACACGAGCGCAGCCTTCAATGCTGGGCCATCAACGAGACATCAATATGGAGGTTCGGAGCCGAAGGCCCACTCATGTACCTTGATGACTGCACGACGCAAGGCTTTACGCTTTGCCCGGGCTCGTCAACACCGACATTGGACTGTTGATGTCCCGAAACACGATGCCTGATCTGAAGAGTCTCGTTTTACATTGTTTCGGGAGGATGGGCGTGTACGAGGTTTGCGACAACCTCATGAATACATGGACAATGCATGTCAACAGGGACATGTGCAGTTGGAATGATATGGGACCCCTGATGCGTCTAGATACGACTCAGACACGTACGTAAGCATCTTGTCTAATCACCTGGACCCATTTATATCTATTGTACATCCCGTCGGACGTGGGCAATTCCAGCAGGACAATGCGACAGCCCACACGTCCAGAATTGCAACGGAGTGACTCCAGGAACACTTCTGAATTTAAACACTTTCACTGGCCTCCAAAATCCCAAGACATGAACATTCCTCCTCGAACTCTTACTAGTTTATGGGCAGCCCTGCAGCATTCATGATGTCAATTAACTCCAGCACTACTTCAGACATTAGTCTGGTTCATACCATGTCGCGTTGCGGCACTTCTGCATGCTCGAGGGGTCCTACACGATATTAGGCAGGGGTACCAATTTTTTTGGCTCTTCAGTGTATTTTTGAATTATCGAACGAGATAATTGAACTTTTGTAAATTATTATGGTAATTTTTTGATATTATTTCGTCAGTTAAAATCAAAAGCAAAATCAAAAATTACGAAACCCGAACACCGTCAAATTACCTCATCCCGTGAATATTAATGGTACCAATAAGTTATAGGTAAGGTTTTAAAAACATCGATGGTTTTGGGAGCCGATGTTTTATTGGCGGTGGCGCATCTCTAGTTGGCAATGCATCGCGCATTGGTGATCCGCCGCAGCCGAGGGGATTTCGTGAACCTTCCAAACACCAATGCGCGACGGGCTGGCACCACCCAGGGGCCGTGTCACACATGTGACGTCCTTGCGCCATCTTTCCCGCCCGTGGTCATAAGGGGAAAAGGTAGCCTTCGACCCTCCTCCATCGCCACAGAAGGAGGCAACATTTACTAGGAACGATTATTACCAGATCGTCGTTGATGCGACACATGTAGGGAAAATGAGCGTCAAAACTAGCAAAGACTGAAATTCATCAGATGTCCATCGCGAATCCATCAAATAATTCTTCGCCACGAAATAGGGCTAGGCCGGACATCATTCCTCAAACCCGATAGTGAAGAAATAATTGTACATTATGCAACACGTATATTATGTTCAGCTTTAAAACAAGTACATATTTTGAAAATGAGAGACGTTAGAAGCAATTTGCAATAGAGCAACATTATAAATGAGTTTTCATTGCTATTTTATTTTGTAAAACAGCATTATAAATTTGTAAGAGAACTAAGTTGATCTTTGGAAAATATCTTTATTGAGAGGTAAGGGGTATTCGACAGCTGTGCGAAAAACGGTGTCGACAGTTCCGTTTACCGCTACCTTGTCACGATTGGCTGAATAAGTGATGACGCAATTATCCGTGCCACATCCGTAAGATGTCATTTAATGAACGATTTCTTGGAACGAAAAAAGTCGTTTGTAATGTTGGAATACAAAAGATTCCTCTTTCAAAAGACGGAAAATCACAGCCCCGTTCCTTCCACGCGAGTGATCAACCGGGTTGCAGGCGCCCTCCCCCCCCCCACTCACCCCGTTTCTATTCCTGAGCGGCAGAAGTAGTCTCGAGCTGCGCGCCAATTGCACCGCATAGACGTGGCCAACGACGATTCACAGATCAGGACACCCTGCTTCCCACATGCAGGCATCTTCCAAAATGGTAAGTATTTTATACCATGATTATGTAGTATAAAACGTCAAAATATGTAATGAATATGATTGGATATACGTAATATTCAAATATTAAACTTATTTATATAATACGAAATTACAGTAATAAAAAAATTCCTAAACTAATTTAAAAAATAATTTGGAGAGTACAGGAAGATGTTGCACCAACCAACTTTCCCGACTGTACTAGTAGTAAAAACTTCACGTATTGTTATCCAGGACCGTAGCTAAGCAGGCAGATTAAGGTGCATAGAAACAAGATTGCAAAGTGGCGATGCCTTGGACGACATCACCGCAGCGCGCAGCATTCTCGTCGCCAAAGGTTCTCCGAAAGTAAGGTTAAGGTCACGAGACGCGCGGTCAGTGATACTTTTCACACCTACATGTCACCAACAATGTAGGAAATGTAGGTCTTTTTTCAAAATACTCTTAATTCTTTTCATAAACAAATGTGGTAAAATTAAAGAAAACTGATAGAGTAAAAAAATTTTGAAAATAGCAAAATAGGTAATACATCACTAAATATATAAAATATGTAACAGAACGTGGATATTGTGTTATAAGAGGCAAGATTCGCCAAGATTACAGTTTCGAGAACATTAAGTAAGATACACAAAAAATATGTAACTACATAAAAATCCGGTCCCTAATCATAATTGAATTCTACAAATTCCAGCAATTCAACAATACACTATAAATGAAATTTAAATTAATTCATCAATATGCAATTGTGTAATCTATTATCATTCGTTGCGTATGGCACGCGACAGCACTAGAGAATAAAAGTTCTCCAGCCAACAACATTTTCATTCACCAATGAATAGTTCATGCGAGCCAATACACTTTACGCAGTACATCGATCGCAAAGACTTGCTGCCCGCGAAGGAGCCTGACTGACCTGCAGGCGCGAGGCCTTGTCGCGCATGCGCACGCCCAGCTGGCGGTCGTAGGCGGCGGCGGCGTCGGACAGCGGCCGCGTCTCCTCGTAGTCGCGTTCCAGCTCCAGCTCTTTCTCGCGCACCTGCAACAGCCCGCAGCCACATCCTTCAGCCACTTGCATTCAAATTTAAATCGCCAGTGCTCGAGTATACCAAGTCATCGGAAAAGCTTGAGAGAAGAAACGGACCTCACGCACACAGCGTATTTGTTGCCAATCTCAATATGTGAAATGAATACGAAGAAAGAGGAAACACAATGTCATGTAGGCAGTGCAAAGAGCGCTCAGCGCCCTGGCTGGCGATTGCGCTGCCACTGCGGGCAGTAGGCGGATCCAGAGGGAGCTTCCTCTCATTTGGCAACATTCGTGTAAATAGTTTTTATGTTAGAATTAGTACTTATTTAAAAAATAATACTGTATAGAATCATATATACACTACAATAACAAATGTTTATGATTTTGCTAAATCTAGCGCGGTCGAGCGATCGGTGATTCCTGGCGCGTCAGCTGATATCGAGCCCCGCCAGTATCATCGCGAATGTTCTCCCGGGCTGGACGAAGACATCCGGCGCCGAACCGCGCGACGGGACAACCTCTGCTCCCCCCACATGCACCTGTTGGTGTGTCAGCACGAGAAGAGGAAGAAAACATCGCGCGCAGAATGGTCCATTTGTTAAGGTGAGTGCCGCATTCGCCCGGTGTTGATCGGAGATATCACAGAAAACTACCCATCAGAACAGCCGCCCGCTACAAGTCTCCTCCAGGCAGCGACTGAATTCGAGGAATACTGAACCCCCTCCCCCAGGTTTATTACATAACAACCACAAGTCATTTTGTCGAACTCGAACTGACATTGACGTTGACGTTGAGCGAGATAAGAGCACCCACTACTACTGTAATTCTCTCTGCTCATCTCTGAAATGCCGCGACTCCATCTGGCTTCCGTGCTGTGCTCATAGTCCCGTTAGTGAAGTGCACGTCATGTGCCGGGTCGGGGCGGTGTTTCTCCTTCGAAGGAACGAGACCCGCCGCTGGGTTTTCCTCGTCCAGGTATCCTAATCAGCGAAGCACCGCACTAGCCCGAATAAGCTAGCTCGCGACTGCACCCAATGCATCTGAGGCAGTGAAGGGCATGTAGGAGTACGTGTGTATGGGAAGAACATAGAACAAGGAAGAGGAAAGAAAGATGTCGCGCGGTCCGTTTGTTAGGAAAGCGCCAGCATTTGCCTGGTGTTGATCTGAGAGACTAGGGAAACTACCGATCAGAGCAGCCGGCTGAATTCGCCCGAGCTACGCTAAAGAAGATGAGGGAAATCCTGCCACAGTCGGCACCAGAGCCCCAGGACCTGCCGGTCGAAGGGGCTGCAGCAGCAGCGGCTCTTGTCACTCAGCTATCGGTACATTGGCTTCGACAATGCTCCAGATGTTCAACAGAACACTCGCATCATTCGACTGAGCCAGCTTTCAGACAAACACAATATGGTACTTCCCTCATCTCTAATTATGGGGGAAAATGTACTTTGTAATATTGTACATTTCTTCCTTCCCAAAAACACGAAAAGTCATGAAGAAGTAAAACTTCTTCTCGAAGGTCGAATGACAGTTTCACATCACTTTCGCGTTACGGCAGAAGTAGAGTACTGCCAAGATTTGAGAATTCAGTAGCGAGTTGAAGAATTTCTGCATCTTCTCTTCTCGCACTCACGAAATATACCGATAGCACTATGTTCTTTATTAAAAATTACAGCACGATTAAAATTACATTTTTGACAATATCGTTAACATAGTCGTATGCTTCAATATCTTCGTTATGAAATGCATTTACTTAGTGTCTGGATTTCACCTGCAGGGACTACTAGGTATATTTCAATTACATAGACGTTTCATACGGCCAGCCTTGAAGGAAGAGAGATCATAGCTGTAGCGAGATCAAAGATTTCGATACTTGATTGGTCTCAGGAACGAAGAATTTCTTACAGCGAGAAACCGAATTCCAGCAAACCGTTGCAATGATGCAGGCATGTACTCCACACAGATTTCGCTCTTCATCGTAATCATTAGCGGACGAAAAACTACGAGCGATACAGAGAGAAAAAGAAGGCTGGCGTTGCTGGGGGAGCCACAGAGCAGCCGGCCGCTTCTTTTCTCCGCCAGGCAGCGGCTGAATTCGATTCGACGAAACGGTCTAGCGAGTGTCTAAAAGCATGCCACCGCAGGGATTCGAACCGTAGGACCCCCAGAGGAATGCGGGGGCGGGGGCGACGGGTGTTTGCACGTGAATCAGCGAGCGCCTGCGGAACCGCGCAAGGTGAAGAGACGCAAACAAACTCCTCCTCTTTCGACAATTCTCCCAGGAGGCTCACGCTGGCGCTCTTAGCTCCCGACTGCTCTGGGCCCATCAGGCCCCTTGCGGCGCGGGGCGAGGAGCCACCAGGAGCGCGCAGCTCGGCCGAGGTGGCTCAGGGCATCTGTTGACGCCACTGCGGTATCTCTAGCCGGCCAGCGCTCAAGAAATCCGAGTAGTCGCGAGGAAAAATCGAAAGGACAAAAGAAGCTCCGGGGGCGCTTACGCTGCAGGCAGAACGTTAAGTCATGCTGCGAAAGAACGGAGGATTATCGGCAGAAAAAATCTTACTACTGGGCCCTGGCAACGAAATAGTGGACAACTTCAGTTGCTAAATAAAGAAGAAAAAATCCTCTATCACATGGTGTACCCAGAATCCATGCTTTGTCTTTGATACCGATGAATCGAAAGGCGGATAAAGAATAATAGGAAAAATGATGAAAATAAAGAATAATTGGAATGCAGAGATTTCAGCCCAGCGGCGGGAGATTGCTCCAAAATACACCCGTGTACATGATTTCCCGAGTGTCACTGCATACTGATAGCCATCAAATTGAAATTATAAAAGCCTTAATGATATACATATACCTTAAAAAAATAATAAAAATCGATGGAGTCTTCTAGAAGTTTGCCGTCAAACATAGTTACTTGCATTATTTTATAACGAAATTAAATCGAATTATCACCGCATGGAAAATCACTTTTAAAATCTCTATATGCAAAAAATACCTGAAAAATTATAGTCGAATTGGTACAATAAAGAATTCTAAATAAATAATTGAGGAATATAAAGAATAAAATGATAAAGGTTAATAATACACGATTTTTCCCAATCGCAAACTAGTTCCGAAATTCGCGGGATTAAAATGTTTCAATCCTAACGATGTTAAACGATACTACTGTAACGGACCCCACGATAACCGAAACAACAAACGAGTGAGTGACCCAAGATAGATGGCCCGGCTTCGATCACACTGGCCGAGGCAGTCGAGTAAGAAAAAAAGTGCAGGCCGGCCGCAAAACTTTTCCGGGCCCCCTTCATGAAAGTGTACAGCAAACACAAGCAGCGTTGGCGCGCTAAGTAATAAAAACAGTGCCCTCTTTGACTTGGGTCCCTACATTTCTCCACCGCCCCGAGCGCCTCTCAGTTTCCGAAATACGAGGTTACTTTCCATTAGATCGCGGAACTTTTACGACAAGGTCGTTTGGAAACAATAAAACCAAATGAGAGGACATTATGCAATTTCTGTAGATCACGATTAGCTCGTTAAAATTTCAGTGACGTAACACGAACTCATACAATACATGGTTCAACAGTTAATATCGCTGTAGTTAATCGAACGGGCAACAGCTTTCGCCGCAAAGAAAAGAAATAGGATCTTTAATTTGCGTCGCATCATTATTTCGTCGCTAATGCGACACTTCGAGAAGTCTATTTTAGGGGTTAGTAGACACGTAAGATGTCAATGTGGTACGTTTATTTGCAGTTCATACGTCAATCAGTTCGAACCGATTAGCAAAATGAACAATTTCTGAAAAGTAACCTGAGACACCGTTTCAGTACATATTTTCTGCATTTTATACTTCGTAGTTAATTACCCACATTTTTGTCGAGAGAGCGTCACGTGTGACCTTTTGACCTTCAGTACCAGGACTGACAGTTCCGGAGCTTTTAATAGAACTAATCGTTAAAAGCACATAACTCACTGCAACGAGAGAATCGCATGTGCCGTCAGCCGCAACCGCTGCTCGTATTGAATCAATAACGCCACACCTGTGGATGCACCTGGGGATGACATCCCCAGCTGAACCCTTTCGTACACATCGAACTCGTGGAAGAGCTGAAAAGTTGACCCCCCCCCCTCTCCCAGGCGCGTCGAACTTGCAAGTTCTCACGGGCCACAACGAAAATATTTGCAGTGAAACACATTGGGATGCTTTTCGATTTCAGAATTTATTAGAAAAATAGGTTCCTTAACTCTAAACTATACCGATTTTTCCGTAAAACACGGAGGGGGGATCGCGCACAATGTTCTCGCCCGATATTGATGAAAGGGACTTTCTCTTTCGACTAATAACCTTTCTCGGACCACAATAAATGGCATCACGGGCCGCATGCGGCCCGCCAGATGGACAACCCTGTGTTGTAGGGAACTATGGTAAGACTTCTTGACCCCATCTTCACATCAAAATGCAATGCACCACATACACTCATTACAATCTCTGTTTTGTTAAGGAGCCGAGTGTCCAATGTTTGCTGGACTTTGCGTTTATGACTCCATTATCTTTGCATTAAAAATACTCTTCGAACTTAAGACGACTCGCTATATTTGCTTCGCAAACGACGTCACACTCGCGTGTGCGCGAAGACGAAATATCGGCTGCCCCCTTAGATCAATCTCCCTCAAAACGAAATACGAACAAACTACTGCAGACAGGCGTCCATTCCATTCATTTCGAGATTTTAAATAATAGTATCCTCACTAAAATCGATACTAACACATCTAGGACCCTCGTCCTTTCATTTAAGGCAAAAATTATGAGTTTAGGTTTTGTACAAAGCTCAAACTTCTTTCTAAACAAAACCCTTAGTATACTAAAAATAAGGATTACGAACTGCAAATAAATATTCTCTCATAAGAATTCCACAGTTCAATAGTCTTCAAACCAAATGCAAAGAACGAATAGTTAAAAGAGGTAAAATAGACTATTTAAACTAACAATCCATGAGATTATCGTTTTGCACAGCATTATGTGGAAGAAGAAGAAGAAGATGAAGAAGAAAGAAAGAAAGAAAGAAAGAAAGAAAAAGAAAAAAAACACACACAATTATGTTCTGGGAAGGGAATGGCTGGTTGTGGGGCAAGGAGGGGCAAAGCCTTGACGGTTAAGCACAGTCACAGAATGGGTACAGGGATCCTTTCTACTTACTGCACATCCAGCAGAGGTAGCTGGAACTTCACTCTCACAAGCTCCGAGAAAAGTGACTTACCGTACGTTCCGGGAATGACCGTATGTTACGAGAATTGAAATCGACTTGTGTGAACATCGATGACATTGTCATATATTCGAAGAGGAAATCTTCTCAATTCGGTTACAATTTTTTCTTTACAATTAATTTATTACAAGATAAATGATGACTCAAAAATCATGAGGTTCTTCCTGTTTCAAATAAACCCAACTTTCATCACAAGCTCATTTAATTTCTATCTAATCAACCTCACATCAGCAGTTGTAAATGTCCTGTCTTGCACGTCAAAATTAAGGAAGAGTATATTGTATAGCGTGAAGTTCTGAAGGATGTCCGTCCTGGCTTCGAAATTTATATCAGATTCCCCATTAAGATAATCTTTCAAGGGAAGTAATGAATTTGCATCTGAGAGAAGACTTAAAAATTAAGCAATTTTAACATTTCCCCGTACAAGTCTAAGATATAATCCGAGTTATATTGGTACAAACAATTTCGCTTTCCACTTTCGTTCAAAATAATTCCTGTATTACCTTATATAGTTATGTTTTAAAACAATGCATGCTACCAGATCTCGGGAAGAAAACAGATTAGACCCGCAGATTAAAAACAGAAACTCGTGTAAGTGGGGAACGCTAAGAGCGCATTTACGCAGGGGAGCTCGAAGCAACTAAAAGTAGGGTGATGGCGAGACCTGGCACCGACCTACCCGTCGGCATAATGAGTTTTCCCAACCAGGTATCTCCCACCAGCAGCGCACCGTCCCAGCCGGGACGAGCTGCAAGCTCCGACCGGCCTCCCTGCCTGCAGCAATGTAGTGCTTGTTAGTGTATGTGTAAGGGGAAGGATAGGGCAAGGAGTATTGCGCAGTCATTCGCCTGGTGTTGATCGGACAAACCACGGATAACCACCCGTCAGAGCAGACGGCCGTTAGAAGTCTTTGAAGTCTGGCCTCGATCTAGCTATTTAGCGAGTGTCGAAAATCCTGCCGCTGTCGTGAGTGGGGTCCTAGGACCTCGCGGTCAGAGGGACTGCAGTGACACCAATTGTTTCCTTGAGCCACCTAAGCCGGCGTTGATACATTTTGTCGTACTAGGATTCTGGACATGAATCGAGTGTAAACAGTCCATTTTCTGGCACGTGCTCTTAAAAAATTGTCAAGGTTGAATTTTCGATGTTCCCCACTGTATCAAGCACCACTCTTAAAACGCTTTCAGATATACATTGGCGTTCTTGAAGGGCAGTCAATATCAAGGTCCCTCGTTGATGACCGTAGCCTAGAAGACAAACACAAACTGCGACGTGGCCAGTGAGGGTTAGTTCCAATTGAGTAATTGACGAACATTGATCACTAACGCTGCACGCACCAGTGAGATTTTATCGGTCGGGGACGTAAGCCACTTTGACAGGCTCCTCACACACTACAAATATCAGATTTCGCCTTTCTTATCTACATTAGAATATATAGATGTTGACAGGGATTACACAGTATCTTAATTAAAGTGTCATTCACGCAAACGTACACCTCTGTATCCAACTCTTCTTGGGTAACAAACTCTGGGCTTAATGTTTTATCAAGATAGTGCTTCTTTGTGTCCCTTTTTATGGCACCGACGTCAAACATGAAATAACATTTCCGGTTTGATACGCATCAAGCCCTTTATATAGCCCAGAAAGAACGACCCGACTCCGAAGGTCACTCCAAACGTTTGGAGAATGAGTGACACGGAGCTATTCAGCAACAATTATTCTATTTCTATTGTCAGGTGGGACTTTTAGAAACACGCTCACGAGAGGTTTAATTGGCTCGGTAAATGGAGGAACTGTGAGCAGCGCTATTCGTGTTCAATTAGATGTTCCTCACTCAGCAAGGATGGGCCTAAAGAGAGCTGTTTTTTCTTGGCTTTAAGGCTGAATTGGACCTGCCAAGGCAAGGTCGCTCGCTGTAATTCGCGGGCAGAATGTCCAGAGCGACAGGCGCGGGATTTAAAAAGAAGGGATGTACATCACGGGACATTTGGCTAATGGAGATATTGCTGTATGATTTTCGCGTCGCATGTCCTCTACTAAAGAAAAGACACTGTCCATCAACCTGAAATACCTTGTTACGTAATTGTCCGTAATATAACATAATTCAATTCTTAATCAAATTAATTGAAGAAGTTGAAAATTTTGAGTCATAAAAAAGTCATGTCTCTACCAATATTTTTCGCATAATTACTTCTCCAATCAACACATTTTCCGAAGTTCACAATTCCAGCTTTCCCTTTCATATTCCGTGCCTTGAACAAGAACCGTATCTCTAGATAACATTCCACTAATAGACAGACGAGTTCGTCGCATTTACGAGGCGATGCGCTGCCCACTGCGAATTGACAACCACACCTCCATCGCGAAAACTGTCGTCTAAATCTGCAACAAGGAGGAGTCCCGCACACACACACACACACACACACACACACACACACACACACACACACACACACACACACACACGATGTGAGCAAAAGGATCACTTCATTGCGTTCGCCTGAGCGCTCAGAGGAACCGCTCTGTCTGAGGGCGAGAAGGCGACGGACTCTCCAGGTCCAAAGCATCCGAACTTCGTGGCTTCCCGTCCGCCCTCACACCACAACCGGACTAGGTTGAAACAAAATTACACTCTTTCATATTTTAAAATGCAATTTTTTCTCCTTGACGGTTTCTTATAAAGTTTTAATGACTATGAAACTATGAGATTTTTCAATAATAATATAAATGTTACAAATAACATTTACGAAGATTTGCAAATTACTAAAAATGTTATCGAAACAACTGAGAAATGAAAGAAAAAAAATAACGGCACCATTTTGCAGTTTGGAAGCCCATTATTCTGAAGGGAATCTGTTCTGAGGGACTCGTATTGTTTAGTGCAAAATGTAGTAAAACTTAAATTTTAGAAATATTAAAAGAACAGTCAATTAATTACGAAGAGGGTCGATAATGTAATTGAAAAAATGAATTTTAGAATAAATAGATGCAATTGTGTTTCCTTTACATCTCTTTAACAATCACCCAATAAAGTCGTTAGTAAAAATTAGCGTGAGCAACGAGCATTTATATTTTATAAAACCCAATACTTTAAGATGAACAGGGTGCAACACACTATTTTTGTAAGTAACTAATCAATATTTTCTCCAGGCACAATTTATTTCAATTTAATTAGTCATAAGCGAATACATACTTATATTTTAGTAATAGTTATAAGTAAATCTTCCAAAACTTTTTCTAGCGTAATGTAATTTATGTTATTTGTTGAAATGAAATAACTCGTAGTTTCTTTAGATAACTTTTATTTTTATTTATTATTTTTTCGGGAGGGGGGCTACGATCCAGCGCCGGCGCCGACCGCAACGAGGGTCAATCACGAAAAGGAGCGCGGAGAGCAGTGCACGTGGCGGCGTCACCCTCCGGCGATCGATTCCGAGAAACGGCCCAAACGCGCTTCGCCGGCGCCAGCTCGCCCACAGCGTGGCCCGGCTTCAAACCTACCGCCGTGGCTGCCAAAAGCACCCGCGAAGTAGGTTGAACGCCACACAACGCAATGAGCACGCACCCCAACATTTATAAAACGCGACGCCTCGGTTGGCAACACTGGACATCAGCTGTTCCTGGCACGAAGTCAACACACACACACACGATGAGACCTATCCGGAACAATGAACACGTTGTGCGCAGCTGTTGGCATCCCTGGGTGTCATCCGGCCCCCGCGAAGGGAACGGCGTAAAATCCGGCTTCCAACCAGCTTCTCCCGAACCACATCCGCCATTTCACGCCGTTGTTACTGTAAGCTCGCGATCCCATCGTAAAACTCGCACAAGAACCCAACAGATTCACGCAACGTATCCGTGAATCACGTACCAAAAATACCACTAGCCTATGCAAACGCACACACACGTACTTCACAAAAAACAACGACATACACACCTGATGCTTCAGGTACAACACGTGCGGATCGCCAAACATGGCTGCTGCTCTGCTCCAGCAGGCGCAAAAACAGCAGACGGTCACAACAGTCACACAGCGCTCAACTGTTCAGAAAACAATGGAACACCGGGTTCCGGTCGCGGCGAGCGCTCGCACGCAACTGCACAGGCCGAGCCGGGCCGCGGCGGTGGCGGTGGCGGCGGTGGCGGCGCTGTGTCTGCGGCCTTCGCGGCGCACGACTCGCGGTCTATCGATTCCCAGCGCGACCTTGGCCGGAGCGGCGGCGTGGCGAGGCGCATATGCGCGTAGGAGCCAGCCAGCCAGCCAGTCAGTCAGTCGGAGGGTCGTTCGTGTCAACAGCCTTGGAGCCGCTTTGCCCCCAGCGCCAGACTCCGGGCGTTCTTTAACGCCGCGCTCGCGTCTTCTTCCTGTCTCCCCTCCACGCCGCGCGGCGCTCTCCCCTCCACCTGTTACGACTCCCCCGCCCTTCCCGCCCCCCGCGCGTGTTTGAGCGTGCGCAGCAGGCCAGGCCACAGTACGCCTCGCCTGGCAGCTCCGGGTTTGCTCTTGCTAGCTAAACACCCGGCGTCGCCCTCGGGGGCGGATTTTAATGAAATGTCATGGTTTTCCACTAAAGAACAATGCCGTTCAGTTCACACTTTAATTTTATGCTATGACAAAAGGAAATTGCATCGATATTCGTTACACGCTATTGATCTCGCTTTCATCATAGATTTCCTTCGAGTCCCAACTAAAATTTTTTTTATCCACTTTTTTTATATTATTGCTGACTTGAAACATTTAAAAGATATACGTTTCTTCATTATAGACTAAATTAAAATAGAAATTATGTTGTAATTACATTGTAAACGTTAAGTTAATTCCATACCGAAAATTTGTGCAAATTTGAGATTTTGATGGTTGCTTAAAATATCTGGTTCTTTAGTTCAAATCTGAATTTTAACTAATTTCAAAACTCTACAGAACACTTTCAATACATTACGAAACACACTACCAAAAAATGTTATTGTGACAAGACATCGGATCGGTGTTTGTGGGCCCTCGCTGTATTTCAATTATTTTCCTTTACAATAGTAAAAACGACTCAAAACAAAACTATTAAAAATGAATACATTTCATTCACTTATTTCTATAGTAAAACCTCTCCTTCCGTCATCAATATCTCGAGGCGAACTTACATAAAACCATGGGCGATATAAAACATCTACGCGACGTCACAACTTCCGCTTTCGCTTTAGCCGTCAAGGAGAGACAGCACAGAAAGGAGCATGAACCAGTCAGCACAGGGCGTCGAAACAACAGACGCGCGGCCACTATTGTTGAACGGCGTTGGCAAAAACAAAGGAGCGACGCCCCAACGACGCCGGCGGTGCGCGAAGTTCTGCCTCTGGCCGACAGAGCACCACAGAACAAGGCAAGCGAGGGCGTGCAAGCGGCAACTTTACGCTGCAAGCACTGTGGGCCCTCTCAAACGTTTTCCCTGCTGGGAGGAATCACTGAGGCGGGAGCACGGTTTCTGACAAATGGATTTGACTCTTTTAGATTTGTTTTTTTTAATGTTTTTTATCTTTTTGTTGAAGATATTGGGGAATAAACCAAAAAAGTCAATGAACATCATCAGACCACACCATCACGTGCTAAGTAAGAACTAGTGGGGCTAAAACAGCACATACATTATAGCCCTAGTAACGGCTATGTAATACTATGTATACAGCAACTTTTATACTTTTTTGTAAAACTCCTAAAAAACATAAGACAGTCGGTTCGAAAACAAAATTTTCCAGCAAATGCCAACACAAATTCAACTATTATAACTGTGTTTCATGCAGCTGAATCATGTCACAACGAAGAGACAGAATTCGCAGAAATACATATGGCATGTCGCAGGGCGTAATGCCAAGGCCATTTTCCAATCTGATATTTCCAGACGAGCAATGTTTGTTTCACAATACATATAAAACGTATTTTCACGAGAGAAAACTTAATTGGCCTAATTTCAAATGAATGTTTCCTGATTTCTTAAAAGAAATTGATCAATACATTTAGAATGCAAATACATTCCTCGCAACACGGACAAAAAATATAGATTATCAAATAGATTTTGAATAATTTCTAAAGGATTAATTTGTAAACATATAACAAAAGCTCGAATGTAAGAAACGAACAAAGAAATAAGAAATAATATACAAATTCTAACTTACGTAGCTTCCCACTGCCTCCAAGCACTTCTCAAATTACCTTCGAGACTTTCGCAACGGGCGACAATGTTTGACACCTAATTACACAAAAAAACAATATATTTTTGAAAAATTTAATATGACTATTTTTAGATGTTTTCCATGAACATATTTCATTAGGAAAATATATTTATCTTCATAATTGTGGTTGTAGGAAGACGCCGAAAAATTGTAGGAAGACTTTCGAAAATCGCAAAAGTTGCGAATAACGCGAGAATGTATGTACTCTTCTAGCGCCATTGGTTTCTGGTGTGTCGGAGTATCGGTGAAATTATTTCGCCGAAGAGTAATGTAACAGATTAGTGAAACCCTCGAATATAAAGCAACGAGACGCTGGTGGTACTCACAGGTAATGGATAGTGAGAGCGAAATAGGTCACTCCGAACTGCTTCATATATGTATTACCCAACATTAAAATCATGGAAGTTGTGGAAATTTAAGCAATGGAATCCTCCAGGACCCAGTAGACAAATATTATTTCTGGACTTTAATGTAGGCTTCAATGAAGAGCAGAAGGTATTGAGAAGTACAACAGACGGTGCGACGAGAGAAGAAATATTTTGAAACAAACTCCTTAATTTTGTAATTTATAGAATTCCATTCTAGAATAAAAATCAACACCCCTTTGTGTCCTTTCGTAATAGTTCCAAATGCAGGAAATTAATGGAGCACCGCTGACCTGCACAGTCCGTTACCGCCGCTCGCCGTCACAGGAGCATTCACGTGAGACAGGGTTGCTACAATTCCCAGGACTCCCGGCTCCGTGCCACTGTAATTGGCTCAGAAAAGTGAACAACTGTTTCTTTCTTTCTTTCTTTCTTTCTTTCTCCTCCTTTAGAGAAGACTCCGCAGCTAAAATTGTCAATTCGCTTAGAGATTCCGGGCGCGTCAACTGCTAAGGTCATTAGTGCCGTGAGTGTGGTGCGCACTTTTATCGCAAGATATGGCGGTGGGCGGGCACCGCCCCAGCCTAGAGGCATGTGTGGTAGCGAAGTGCATGTCAGTGCGAGTGTGTGTAAGGAGGTGAGGCCAGGACAAGGAAGAGGAAGGAGAGATCGCGCGCGGTTTGTGGCCCGTTTGTTAGGGTTCAGCTGCGGCATTCGCATGTTATTGATCGGAGAAACCGGAGAAACACGGAAAACTACACATCAGAGCAGCCGGCCACTGGAATTCGACCTCTCCATGTAACTAGTGTCGAAAATCCTGTCACTGTCGGGATTGGAACCCTAGGACGTCCCGTTCAGAGGCACTGCAGAGACAATTGATGCCCTGAACCACTACGTCGGCCTCTTTTACTTACTCACTACGAAGTAGAAAGAAAGTTATGTAACGCTGCGCGAAAAAACGACGAAATTTCGGCAGAAAGAACTATTATAGGGCCCTGGTAACGAAAAAGTAGATAAACGCAGCTGCTAAATTTAGAAAGAAAAAAAATTCTCTAAAACATGGTGTAGCCAGAATCCATGTGGGGTCGTCCTTGATAACGAAAAATCGATTGATGACAAACCGTCTGTCCGTTCGTCTCCGTGCATCAACAGCACCAGCCATCAACAGGCTAACCCGTTCAGCCGATTTTCTCCAAAACCGATATTCCCTCATCATTGAGCTGATGTCGCGGCTCTCTAAATTTGAAACCAATATTTTAATTTTGGGGGTAGTAACAAGAAGTCCCTGGAATATTTTCCAAATTCCTCCACACACCCCACAAAATTGATCCCATCGTTTTTATTAATTTTTTGTTGGTTCGATAGTGTGAAGGACGTTTAAGAGAATGGTGAAGGTTTCATGTTCAGTAAAATCCCTAATTTTTCGAAAATTGCAAAATTGTCAATTTTTTTTCTGCGTTTTCCTACATTTATGACGATAGACTATTTTGTTTATGAAATTTGTTACTTGAGAGAAATGTTTTGAAATAAGGTCATGCATAATGTTTCGAAAATTCGAGTTCTATTCACGTAAGTTTTGCAAGAAAGGACCACTCGTTAGATGTTCTGAAGAGGACTAGGAGAAGTGTCCTAGCAATTCGGAGAGTTGGTCCCGAGTGCGTCCCGTGAGAGGTGCACAGTTTCTTTTCTCCCCCCGTAGCGTCGTTCGCGAATGAGCCATGCAAAGCGGGAAGCCGTTGAGCAGTAACAATAGATAAGATACGGGAAGGGGGTCGCGGCGCGGCGCGGGGCCTGTTGACTCGGCGCCGGCGCCGGACATTTCCACTCCGATTCCACGAAACCCTCGCGCCCCCACCGCCCCCGCCCCCCTCGCAGGAGAGCAACTGCACCAGAAGGCAACTCCAAGCACGGGGCGCGGGCAAAATGTTGCAAGTCCCTTTTTAAAAATTTTCCAGGACAGCAATTTTGTGCATCAACATGTCGTGAAAAATTACTCTGTGACTTTTGGCTTATTGCAATTTGCCATCCTTGTTTTTTTATGCAGTCCAAGAGAAATGCACCTTTTGCCGACTTGTAAACATTAACGAACAAGAGTGACTTAAATCATTTTGCTATATTAGCATTAATTATAAGCTTATTATAAGTCATCAGATTCTCTTCTTTTTTTTTCTTTTGTTATTCAAGGTCACATTAACTTCTAGGTCATTATCGACCACTATTGCGTGTAACGTTGTGGTAACAGTGAAGAGGACACGATATGATGAGAGAGCGCGCGAATCTTCGGTGCGAGATCGCTGCGGCAGCAGTGCCGTAGCGATCTGGGCCATCCGGCCCGGCAGATGCTTATTGCCATCATTTGCTTTGCTCAATTGTCCAGTCCAGTCCAATTTACCCAATTGCTCAGTCCTCTGAGGAGGGTGGGAAGTACGAAACTCTTCTGACACAAGAACGTCGACGAATATTTTCTTACAAAATTCGTGATGCCCTGATAAAAAAAAATTCCTCTCATACCAAACTAAAATATCCCACTTTTCTTTACCTCTCCATTCACGACGGAGTCTATACAGAATTCTTAACTGAGAAGGATAAAATTGGTGGATAATGCAGAAATCTTCACATTGGTGAAGGCAACAGACGTAATCTTCCACCAAAAAAATCGAATTTCACATAATTTGTGTAAGATTACTTCTGTTTACCTATCCAATAATTTCGTAGGATAGATTTTCAAATTTTGGGTTTCAAAGAGTTGATACTCGTATGAAATATTCTATACAGAACTCATACTCACAGGAAATTTAGTAGATTCATTAATTTCTCATTTGTAAAGCCAAAATAGCACTTTCAAATTAAAAAAATGAAATTAGTAAATTTTATGTGACAACTGACTAGCCAGTTTCAACGATTCATCGGAAGTCTACAGAAGCTGCCTAGCGGAGAATGCTGTTAATAAGAATGTCCATTAATATATTGTGAACAAAATATAACATTTCCTTAGACATTCTTAATGATTTAGATTACTTTATTTAATTTTGAATTCAACGATATTTGGAAAATTTTCAGTTCTGTCGACACTAAAAGAAACTAATTTTCCTGTCGTGTCATGTGTCGTGTCAGTTGCAACTTTATCGCTGTCCATTGACAGTTCAGAATACATTCGTCTCACGAATGTGACTCATTTATTGAAGCTACACATCTGACTAAATATTCTATTGCTCAGCAATTCTATAGTTACTTCTCGACTGAAATCATTCGACAAGCGACCTCAATTTCAGTAAGCAACACCAAAGTAAGTGTCATGAATCTCACTGTCAAAGGAAAAAAAAGCGCAAATTTCAGTACAGTGCTTGCTGCAGTGCTCCTGAAATTTTTTTCCAAAAAGTACTAACATGTTCTACGTATGTTCAATTATCCATTAAATGCAATGTGGAATGTCACCTGGAAGAAACAACCGTTAACTAAGCATCAATTACACTGCGCAAATTGCATAAGTGTCGATGAATGGTATGCGGTACGAGGCCTTGCGATATTCGTTCTCACTCGAATATACTTCATAATATATAATACATATTACGCTTTCCTCGAAGTGTTGTCAAAACAACTACTTCACAGTTGAAAGAAGAGTATAGGCCTAGTATATAAAAGCCTGTGAAGTCTTCATGTTAATAAGCGCATGCACTGTACCTTATCTCCGGAGAAATTACAATACTTGTTTACATTCCATTTCTGAAAAAAATAGACATATTTATAGCTGGTGTAATGAAGAACAGACTGCGAGAGAAGTATCGAAGGCCGCTGTGGAATTTGGATGTTTTCCAACTACTTGTGCCGAACAAATGTGTTTATTTGTACCTCTCTGCAGATAATATGTAATCCCTGACCGCAAGTCTTCCCAGTTTGCGCCACACGCCTTTGAGCTTTCATTTGTCACGAAATGAGGTCGCCATCGCCTCCAACACGTTGCCTCGATCCAGGGCGTACAACTAGCACTCTATCAACGCTCACATATGCACAGGAGACGATAATAATAACAATAATAGTCTTCTTCTTTTATGAAGGTTACACCTGTTTTCTTCACACTTCACCATCAAGATAATTCTGGAGACGTGGAAATCCAACTTTTGGTCCATCTTTTCTTCGGTCTGCCAGGGTCCCTTTTTCCCATAGGCTTTGGATCTCGCATCTTGATTAGTCTTTTGCTGTCCGACAAGGAAATTGCTCATTCCATTCCCTTCTTCTCGTTCTTTGAATTTTACCATGTCTGTAAAGTCACATTCCTTTCTTATATCTTGGTTTTTGAATCTATCCCATCTTGTTGCACCCAATACAGATCTAAATGTTCTCATCTCTGATGTTCTAACTAGAGTCTTAGTTCTTCTATTATCGGCCCTTGTTTCTACTCCATGTGTTATTACTGGTCTTAACATAAGTTTGTAAATTTTTACTTTGCTTTCTACATTAAGATATTTGTTTCTCCATGTCACATCTTACAAATACCCTGATATTCTGGCCCCATTCATTACTTGCTGCTTAATTTTATTATACGTATTTCGTGAGCTTGAAATTTCAACTCCTAAATCAGAGAATTTCATTCCTTGCTTTATTATTTTATTCTTTATCATCAGATCACACCGTATTGGCTCTTTTAAGATCACCATTGATATTTTTTTCAGTTGAGATAAAATTCTGCACTTTTCGAGTCTTTGCAAGTTGTCTTCGGAATCTGCCAATCCGCATCATCCGCGTAACACAATATAGATAATCTCTCACTACTCATTCTACATTCTGACGTTTCTTTTACACTGTCAATAAGCTTGTCCATAATTAAATTAAAAAGAATAGGGCTCAGAAAATCCCCTTGTCTAATGCACACAATTTCATCTGTTACCATATTCCTCATTTGCACTTTTGTGACAGCCTTTGTATTCATATTCAGAATTACTTTTATTAATGCCTTTGGATTGTTCTTCTCTCTCAAGATTGCTATTATATATTGTAGTCTTACACGATCAAATGCCTTCTTTAGATCTGCAAAACATAAAAAGGCTGGATTGTTAAATTTAATTGCTTTGTCGACTACTTGACGAATCACAAATATGGCGTCTGTTGTTGATCTATTTAAACGAAATCATTGTTGTTCTCATTTATCTGTATAAATGACCTTATCTCCTGTAGTATCATTGTTGAGAGTACTTTTTGGATCGAATTTAATAGAGTGACTCCTCTACAATTGCTTTCTTGTCTATATTATTATTAATCTTTATAGTTTTAGTGATTTCTGCTTTTCTGTTTCTCAATAATCCCCACACCTCTCTTTGTCATCAATAAATGTCTCTTATAATAAAAATAATAATAATAAAATAAATAGTCTATACTAATAAAAGTGAATTCAACATGTAACCGTTATTGATACAACAAAAAAGTGGTGTAGGAATATTACGAACTTTTTACAGGATGGATTGGCACAGTTTTTTCGAATACAAATACAATACAATAGAAATGAGGAAAATAAATAATTTGAATAATATTTTGGTAGATGCACGACAATCATTATATTTCGCCTATCGACAAGAGCAGATTGGTTTATTGTCATCCTCATAGTTACCATACCGTTACACGCAATAGTGGTCGCTAATGACCTAGAAGTTGATGCGACTTTAAATAACAAAAAAAGTATTTGCTAGTAATAATAATAAAACCAATAACGGTACATTCTTTTATAAAGTAGTGTCCATATTCACCAGTCGAAATGACGGACAGAAGAGACTGCTGTCAAAATTTATCTTTTTGGAGTGCTTTTTTCGTTAACCATAGTGAACATGAACTTCGAGTGCTTTGGAAATTGTCGATAAATCTCGACATGCGAACGAGGAGTCCAACAGAGTTCGAAAATAACTGAAAGCGAATGTTCAAATCAAAGAGATTATGTTATAGCACATACGCGGTTCATTGCACGTCAACGCAGCGAGCGATACCTGCCGCCTCCTAAGATCCAATAGATGAGTCGGAGCTTATGATTGGCCAGGAGATGGGAGAGGTAAGAAAAAGTGATAATTTTTTTGAGCTACACCGCTCTGATTGGAAAATTTTGTATGCACTATTGGTTTTAATACCCGTCGTAAGCAATATGCCACTGCATATTCACAGGCAAAAAGTAATACTTCGGAAATTGATACTTCTACAGGCCCTAGAAGTTCGTAACATTTATTCTGAGGGGACGGGCTTAACTGAGGGTACTTTTTTCACATTGTGATATTTTCTTGTATAAAGGAAGAGGGTGGTATATGCGATTTCTCGTAGAAACCTACCGGTTTATTCCGAATATAAAAATATTTGTTTCCTAGTTTGGTTACAACTCGATTACATACCGACAGAAAGTGGGCCGCAGCTTACTTGACATTATCCCTATTATATCACATCTAATCTGAAGAATTTCCTCGACATAAACCTTGTGTGCACATCTTATCGAAAGGGCTTTTAATTCAACGCCTCGCAACGTGTGATAGCGACTCTTCGTAGTCAGCCTGCGCGAGGCGCCTTCTGCACTCGCGGAATCTCCCGTTTTGCACCTCTTTTTTTTGTCCGGCGCTAATGAGGGTGCGTTTACGACGATAATGTTGAGCCAAGAACAGGACATTGCCGCCGAGGGTTCATCAACTCCAGCACAGAACGTAACAACGAGTGAAAGGGCTAATGCAGCGGTGCGATTATATGCCTTGAAACCTTTGAGGATAAAAGCAGAATACAGAGTTGGTAGATAGACAAAATAGTGAGGATACGTTAAGCAGGAAATGTGGATTTGAGAAAGAGGATTCGAATCATACATGAAAGATGTATGAAGATAAGAGGCCACAATAACTGTGTCTTTGGTCCCTTTGTGTAAAATGATAAATTAAAAAAAGTTCTTGGCAGGAAGGAGGGAGAGACCGTGATGGTTATACGAGGATAAATCGATACGTTAAGGAAGATAAAAGAAAGATGAGATGATGGCTGTGTTAGGAAGTAGCCTTGCTTGCTCTATTTCATCGCTGGTGATTGCTGTTTTTTATTGAATTAAATTAAAGATTAGCATCATCTCTCGAGATCTGAGAGGGAATTTTCGAAATGGTCAATGGCTAATTTCAAATGTCAAAGAAGACATTCTGATACTATTTAAAACACGAATTTGTAATAAAACTGGGCCATAAATCTGAGATTGCAATGATGTTGAACCCAAAACGTTGGGAAAAAAAAGAATAGTGTGATAGACTTGCCGATCCGGGGGGCGGAGATCGCTAAGGCACTAGTGTCGTGGCGATCTCGGACCAGAAGACCGCGGGTTCGAGTCCCGCTTCGGGCATGGGTGTATTTGTGTACGTTTGCATATGTGTGCCGTCCATTCATAGTTCATTATCATCATTCGAACCCTGACCCCCTCCAAAAAAGAAGTAAGTCACTTGCCACGAGAAAATGTAGCTGCGCCTCGGTCAGCGCGGGTGCACGTTCGCCTGGTCACAGTTGGCCATTTCGTGACACACAAACACACACAAAACAACTTTGAATAGATTTAATGAATATCAGAGATCGTTCTGAGATTGATTCGAAACATTCGCTGACGAAGAAAATAATTAAAATTATTATTATTATTATTATTATTATTATTATTATTATTATTATTATTATTATTATTATTATTTGATTCGCGGGCCGGCCATCAAGGGACCACGCGATACGTGCATTCCACCGAGGCTCAGACTTTATTATCGAGGTAGGTGCACATTGACGATGAATGATGAAACAGACACACACGCTACTCAACCTAGCCCGAGGCGGGACTTGAACCCGCGATTCTTTCGTCCGAGACCGCCATTGCACTACTGCCTTAGCGATCTCGACCATTATTTACTTTTTTTTTTTTTTTTTTTTTTTTTTTCCGGGGGGGGGAATTACGAGAATGGAAAGAGGGCCATGTGGCGCAAGCGGCGATTGGCTCTTTGTTGCCAGCGACCCGCCCCCGTCGACCTTTCCACTTCCTCCTCAGATGGGATGCGAAAATGAAGCCCCACAACACGGTCAGGCTCGGAAATCGTATTTTCCATGCGCGCCCCCCCCCCCCCGCGCATGGGCTGTGATTATAGTGCCACGCTTGAAAACGACACCTTCCGAATTGTCACCTCCTGTAGAACTGACCACAAGATGGAAAGAAGAAATTTTGAGGCTGTTCACTATCCAAAAGTGTCACAGCCATTTAATAAATACAATGGGTGTCTGAAAGATGTCGGGATTTTAGCGAAAGACCGTTTCCGTTATTCCAGCATTAGATTAAGAACCAGACATAACAGTTGATTTTTATACGTAAAACCTATTATAGGTACGTAATTACTGTTTTAGCATTTGCAATTTTATTGTGCTGATTTCAATATTTCATGCCCATGTTTTTAATACCAGTTTGGAGCAAAATAAATGTTAGGTGTATGGAAAGTTATTTTCATAACGATTTATACTGATCTATTTAAGAAATAATAAACTAAGTTTTTTCGCATGTTAAGATCCCATTTTAGGCGCCTCAGATACGAGATTTTAAAGCGTAAATGTCGAGGGTCAATTTACTTATATTACTCCGGATATCTCAGATACGCAAGTGTACTCCTCCAAATTAAAAGCAAATTATGTTTTATAGCTGCCTACCCGATCTTCAAATTGATCAGACATATAGGCACGACAGATCTGTATCCATTCTCATCAATGCCAACGAACCTTTGACTCTAAACAGTGAATTGACTGCCCTTCAGGAAGCCTCTTAGGACATAATGGAGAGAAGATACTAAAAAGGCACAGGATAAAAACGCTTCAAGTAGTGTTGGCAATTCGAATAACTTTGGCGTATCTTATCGTCCAAAATGAAGAGATACGAAACAGAATTGATTCGTCTTGTTCAAGCACTAACAAGTGTTATCGGACACAGACATAATTATACTGGAGATGAATTAGTATCTTGTATTGACATACTAAGCATTTAAGACGATAACCTTGGCGGAAACGTTAACAATATGACTTTTGTAATACAAAACGAGTATTTTTTATTATACGACTTCTTCGATGACTACCTGAGACCTGCGCAATACCTTCTTTCCATGTTCGAGTACAAAGAGAGAATGGCATCGTAGCGTGGCGACGCATCATGAAGCAGATTCAGTTCCTTACGGCAAAAGAAGATTACCGATTTTGTAATTTCCTCTGAGTGAAAATTTCTGCAACATAAACATGTATTACACACTGTAAGTACCAGTGCAATAAACGTTTGATTTCGACATGTGTGTCATTAATTAGTGGTTCAGTTTCACAGTGATTATAAAATTCTTTCTTTACACTAGAAATAAGCAAGTTATTTTGTTTATTTTTCCTTCGTCCCGAATTTTGTTCTGATTCTCCGAAATTTCGGATCTGCGCGGTTTGGATTAGCGAGGTGCTACTGGAGTTGACTTATGAACGGAATATTGCAATGAGCGTCGTTGACAATTTGATAATAATTAATTTTCGCTCCCTTTCAAGAGAAACTGTTTTCTTCGACAAATGTGCGGCGGAGCTGATTGGATAGCTCTTGCGCCGAAATACCCCCCCCCCTCCGTTCTCACCTCTTGCAAAATTACAGATCACGAAAACGAGTGCAGATACATCGTATGGTCATAAATGGTTTTGGAGTATACCAGATCTATGATACTGTAACAAGTTTCGAAGTTACAGTATCATGGATCTGGTATTCTCTAACCGTTCTTTTTTTTCGGTTAACATATTTTCTTTCTGTATCCATTCTCACCGTCCTTGTCGACAATCATTAAGAATGCTGTAGTCACAATGCCAACTGTACCGAAATACGTTTGCATGCGTGGGCATTGCTCATCCTCTGAACAACAGATAACGTACTATGTACTTGACTTTTTCCATGTGTCATATACCAAATACATTTATCATTCAATTTCCTTGTTTTGTCGCAGTGAAAGAATTTATATCCCAAACTAAGTTTCCGAATAATATAACACGTTTCCAAAATGGAAAGCACAACAGCCTCAAGAACATCGTGTCCCATACAAATGTTACAGAAAAGAAACACAAGTTACACAAAAAGCAAAAGAAAATATGACGTAATGAAACATTGCAATCTCCTATGAGTGTGTGCCAGAGATTGTGTACATTTTGTACTCAAGGAGAATCGTCTGGAGAGGTTGTATGTATACAAATCACACATTTCCTATTTGCTGTTTTTGTTTTCCGCATGGAGCCCCTGATAAGAAGTTGAGTTGCTGACTTTTGGCCTCCTCATGATGCATTCGCGCTCTCTCGTTGCGGGAGGCAGCGGAGTGATTTTTAGCAAAACATCGACAAAAAACATCGTCTTTTAATTTTTCGGTATCTAGGTCCCACCAAACATGGATTCTGGCTACACCACGTGTGAGGAGATGTCGTTTCTAAATTCAGCACCTGGAATTATCCACTTTTGCGTTATTAGTGCTCTGTAAGAGGAGTTTTTCTGCCGAAAATCCGCCATTTTTACGCGCAACATTATAAAACTTTTTCTGTACTCCGTAGCGAGAAAGTAAAATCAACACGAATTTTACGACCGAAAATATGAAATCACATTGTTGAGGTGATTCTAATACTTGGCCGAAGATCGAAAATTCGGTTGAACTGCAGTTTACAGGAGGAAGAGGCGGCGGCGGCGGCGGCGGCGGCAGGAGTGAGGCCGAAATAGCAAGAGGAGAAAGAGGAGGAGGGAGGCGAGGCGCCTACGTGACGGGGCGCGCGGCGCCGCTGCAGCTGAGATGGCGCTGATCCGCTTTATCTCGCGCCGGAAGGCAGTGGGGAGGAGCGGGCGGGAAGGGGGGGAGGGGAGGGGAGGGGGCGTCCCCCAACCGCAGCCTTATCTCCTGCGCCGTCTGGCCCTCCCCCTTCTGCTCTCTTCCTTCTTTTCCACTCCCCACCTCCCGCCCCTCCCATCCGCTCCCGTCCATTGCCATTCCACTTTTCTAAGTCACTGCTGCAAATTTCTATTTACTTTCTGGATTCGATGCATGTGCAGGTAATCTGCTTACAACGCCGTGACGACATTCGAAGGTTCAAATCTAGCAGAGGTCGAAGATAGTGCTACTGCAGGGCCTCTGACCGGGAGGTGTAGGCTTCTAGTCCCCATGGTGGCAGAATTTCCGTCACTAGCTAGACCGCTAGGTCGAGATCAGCCACTGCCTGTAGGTAGATTCTCGCGGCCTGCTAATTTGATCGGGAGTTGTCCGTGGTTTCTCCGATCAGCACCAGGCGAATGCCGGAGCAGAACCCTCACGAAAGAGCCACGGGCCGCGTGCTATCTTTCCTTCCTCTACCTGTCTTAACGGCACCTCTACACACACACACACACTTTTATGCACTACAGGACCACACGTGTTGGGAGACCATTGGGGAGCTTATATCTCCCCGTTGGGGCGGTGCCCTGCTGATGGGAGATACCTGGTTGGGGAAAGCCCTGCAAGTCGGCGTGTTGGTCAGTACCGGATTACGCCATCCAGCGGAGAAAGTTCACAGCCGCCTCCCGAAGAAAAACATGCACTACACTTACAGGATTATTTACCTTAGCATTTGACGCTTCCGGAAACACCAATCAAGCAATCGATCTTCCTTCGTAAGGGAAGTTACTGTCGTATATTTCAGGTCGGCGCGTCGCGCAAGCACTGGATTTACGAAGAAGCCTGAACGCACGCGAGCGAGACTGGAACAGAACTTTGCTGCTCCAAGAAACATCTTCGTTTGTGGCGAGTTGCGTTGTAGCGATGGCCTGTTCCATTCACGCACTATCACGCAACATGTGTCCAATTCTTTAATGGATAACTCCTCAGTTTCCTTCGGAACAGGTTTTAAGACTTTTTGATAATGGTTTAAATCACTCGGACAAGTTGCAAGTTGACAAGTTAGTCTTGTTACATATTTTTTAAATTACGAGGAGAAACTTACAAACCAGAAAAATTGCTTCGAGATTTTTGCGAATGTTCCTCACGCAGGCCCAATGCACATCGCTTCAAATTATTTTCACACATTTTTGGGTTAAAAATAAAAATGATCCATGTTCCGAGGCATTTATGGTCAATGGCTGCATGATTACGTTGGTTTGAGGGATTTTGTCATGGACATCTCAAGCAAATGACCAAAATTTAATATTTACTTTTTGTCTGTGATTCGATTCTTAAACTTGTTAATTCTCTCATTATGTAAACCTGTAAATGTGCAAATGAAGTAAACGTAGGTTTAGAATAATTCCCAATGATTTCATTCTCGTTATCTTACACATTAATTTATGCCCCCTCCAAAAAAATAAATTTAATTTGTTGATTCGTGCTTGCGAGTGTACTGTTCGGTTCCGAGTTCTCCGGCCCTGTGAGAGGGGTCTACGTTTCTCCGCGGGGAGGAGGGGAGCGGATAAAGGCGATGGGCTGTGGATTTGGTTGACTGACATCCATGAATCATACGTGGTTAGGAAGGAGCGAGCGGGCCCTCGGTCCATACATTGTTTCGCAACACTCAGCCTCTAGTTTGATTTCAGAGTCGCTAATGTTTACCACGCGAAGAATGGCGAAACGGAAATCGAATTCGACAATTCACAGTGAAGGTCGGGAGATCAATAGCAGTGTAATTGAGGCTGCGATAAAGAAAGAAACAAAACCATCTGCTAGTTTCTCTGACAAGGCCACTAGGAAGAAGCAGCGGGTATATACTGGTGTTGGGTGTAACTAGTATTAAAACAATCGCAGAAAAAAATAATACGAAATAAGAAGTGGCTGACAGGCCGACTTATTCACCCGAGAAAGAAGTTCGGTCGCAACGCGTAAAAAGATGAGTTTGACATGGGCGTTATCAGAAACGCTATTATGAAGAAATGTAATCAAAAGTAAGTGGTTATCGAAAGAGCAACATTGTTGATTGGAGATAATATCTGTTCAAAGCGGAAGTTTAGGGAAGAAGCCCGTGAAAATAGTGTATATTGACGAAACGTGGATTGACAACAGCTAGTAGTAAAACAGTGTGGCCCAGCATGCATGATATAAGTGGTGTAACGGCAAATATAACGCACATAGTTAGACTAATTGTATTCACGCCTGTGGAAACAATGTTTCATAATGGCGCGGAACTAGTTTTCAAAGCTGGTTATTGCATCAGCGGGTTACCATGGACAAATGACGCAAGAAATTGTTGAAAAGTGGGTTAGAATAAATTATTAGTAAACCTGCCTTCTAATGCAGTAATTGGCTCGATAATGCCCATATCATAGCGTGTAGCTAATAAAACCCCAAACGATATTTAGTAAAGCGAATTTGATTCATTGTTGGAATGCAAAAGGAGTGCCCGTTAATGAAAAACCTGAGGAAAGCCTGAATTATATAACTAGTTCTGGCAATAAAACTAAGACAAAAATTTAAAGATTGATGACTGTTTACCGTAGGCGCATTTCAGTCATTCGTCTCCAACTTACTGTGTGGAACTGAATTGCCATTGAAATGGCATGGCAAAATTAAGAGACTCATAAGGAAAGAAATGTAAATGGGGGAATGTTCGACGGGCAAATTGTTAGA